>JACEII010000064.1:2142299-2175849 GCA_014332785.1 Antheraea mylitta | reverse complement strand
GACCGCGGCAGGGGCCGCCGTTGACCGCGGCAGGGGCCGCCGTTGACATCGGCAGATGTACCACTAGCAGCGTTTGACTGTGGCCAAGACTTGATATCAATCTCCCAATTGTCCGTCCTCGCTACCAGTATTCACAACCAGGTAGTGACAGCTGGAAGGCAGAAGGAGCACGACCAGTAGTGACAGCTGGAAGGCAGAAGGAGACGCCTCGACATTCAAAATGTCGAGCTTGATGACGTGTCCCGGGAGGCCACCTTTTCGGGCAGGTCGTAGTCAATGGAGACTGGAAATTGAATGAGCTACATGTAAAAAGTATATCAACCTAGTTAAGCTGCAATCTAAATTGAACTTCCCTTTGCTGGTGATGACATCACCGTTGGATCCCTTGTGTAGGTGTACATAGGACTTCCACGTAGACTCGTTACTTCTTCTGCACCACATAGAACGGACGCGTTGGTCGGCCATAGTCGCTTAGTCACGGCCTCAGTCTTAATTTCCCAGTCACAAGGCCGGAAACGAGTAGACACAGATGCGTAATAGCTTTTCATCGTAGTTGGGTTTTATTATCCCACTTCTGATTGTAAGAACGCGTAGAATTAAACGTCACTTTGTACATAAGTACATCACTTAAATACCATAAGTGACATGTAAGAACACATAAAATTAAATATCACTTTGTATATAAGCACGTCATTTACTCATTATGGCCACTTCTAAATCAAGGCTAGAACTACCGAGCGTAAATATAGTGCAACACTGCCTCGAGTCGACGCACGCACGGCCTTTTATGGCTGGCTGCCCCTACCCCACCGTAAGGCGTGGCTAAGGCTTGGCTAGATGGCGCTACTGGCGGGTGAGGTAGTTGCATGGCTTGGCTTGGCTATGGCGAACACTTCCGGCGGCAGCACTAGGCATTTGACTACTACTGTACTATTATTTCCGGCGGCAGTACCGTGGCGCGATAGATGTGCTTCCGGTTGTTACAATATATTATTTTTCTTTGGAAAAATTTTAATGAAAATGTTCATAACAATATATAATAATTTAATTTCTTTTTTTTTTCAAATCACAGCGATGTCTTGTGGCCATAAGTATAAAAGTATATATGTGCGTAATTTACTTATTAATTATTATTGAGGTCGTTCACCTCAGACCTACTTAATATCTACGGTTCAGCACTATGGAATCTTATGAATTATTTGATTTATATTGCGTATAATAATTAGTCACAATATTAATAATAAGTTTAAACTTAAAATTTCTGTCTCCCGAAGTACTAGAGTACTGATAAACAGTACTGGTGTGAATTCGGCCTTTACCGCTGTATATTAAAATATCTAATAATACAATCTTAATCAATTGCTAATTCATTCTATATTATCTTCTGAAGAACTGAAGAAATGTATTTGTGTAATGTCTTCAAATATTTTGCATATCGGTAAGTGACATTAATTTACAATAAGTACCCTGTATACTTCAGTAACCGGTCTCACGGCTAAGGCAAAATAATAGGCCATAACGAGACGCGTTATCTTATGGAGTCTGTTTGTGTTTTAAAATGGAATAATTTATGTAAATTAAGCAATAATTTACCTTATCAAACGATAGTGGGATATAAGAATCACATGTTATTTAGATAAAAATCCTATGTGTCGTTATTATTGAGAGAGACACAACAATCATAGTATGTAGAACAAACTGTTAAAAGTATATAAATTTACTATTAATTTATTAAAGATTTATGATAATTTATTACAGTATAGCCATTTTACAATTCATCCCAATTTGTACATTTATTTGAAAAATGTTTCAATGACTCATATACTAGATAATGACATCTCTAAATGTAAGTTATAGAACTTTGTGAATTTCAATTTGACTAAATGTAATTAGCTAAATAGGATGTGACGGAAATTACTGTAATGACAAAAATACATTATGGCGTGTAAGAGGGAATTGACTAAAATTCAAATAGTCACGCAACAAGAGAAATTCTGTTATGACAATCTTAATGCTGCATTCAAGAAAAATTGCTCAATTTAAAATTAAGTTTAATGTTAATTGACTTTATAAAATATTAATTTAGTTATTTATTTTCCTAAATTTGTTTCTTATTTCCTTTTGAAAGTGTATTTATTGTGATATGTCATTTTTTGACAATAAAACAGTAAATACGTAACATTTTAAACTTTTACTTTAATAAGTGTTATGTATTCCTTAATAAATAAAAAAAAAACAAAATCACACGGATATATTCATTTCTCTCGTAATTTAATAAAATTACGTTAGTGTGAGTATTATCATCAAAAGTCGATTAATTTATACATTTAACAACCACTACTTCAATTATGAACTACAAATATATTTTTGTAGGTTATGTTTTGATTATGGTCGTGAAGAAAATGTAAATTCTTCTAAGTCACGTGAAATAAATTATCCGCTTTCTTCGTATTTTATTTTTAGTTGTTAATATGATATTTAATTCAGTTTGACTTGAATAAAATCAGACAACAGTTACATCTACAAAAGATCGATTTTGTATGATAGAAAAAACATATTGGGAATATCTATTTTTCTAAGCTTCTAGGCCCTTTATCGCTTTCATATATAAGTTGGATAGACGTGAGACATAATAAAACTCGTCTGACGATGTCGTGTTCTTTATTCAAATATATTTTGTCTACATTTCCAATATATTCGTATTATCTATTTGAGAATTGTTTAATTTGGTTTTCTGTGGTTCATAAGGTTTGTTTGATGGTTTTATAAATGACAATTATAAAATTAAAAGCATGGGTATAAGACATACCGTAGATAAAATTTTCATTTGAAAATTAAAGTAAAGAGGTATTTGCTAAGCTAGTGTTTGGTTGGCAGGAAGTGAGATGAGCAGCTAAGATCAGTTTGCTCCGGTTCCGGCTCCAATGATTGCAGATAGACAAAGATAACGCTATACGACGCCGAGCTTAGGCGACTATCTCGACTTTTTCCTCGACGTGTCTAATCAAAAGCCGGTTACCATAAAATGTTTCTTTTTAATTACTTCATTCTTATTGATAGAAAATATTAAGGAATATATGAAATAATAATATCAAATATTATGACTAATTTAATTTGTAATGATGAATATCTAAACTGAGATTGAAATTCTGCATTAATTTGTTTACGTGAGGGAGTAAACGTAGTGGTCTCCTAACAAATTTAGATACAGAACCCATTTAAGACTAACTACGTCTCTGGTTACTTATAATAAACTGCGTGTGATTTATAATTAGCCCTTGAATATTGTTAATACATACTTATTGAAGTCGTGATTGCTTCTTTATTATTTACATGGTAATTAATTTTATTACGTCCCCTGAGTTGTATGTACATTCCTAATAAATAGAAATTGCCTGGAGCATTGAATGTTATTACTATTATGAATTTTTTTATGGACTCGAATATCAATTATGACTTCGTTTATTCATTTATTCCGAGTATTTATGTTATTATTTATGATATCATTTCATACTGAACCACCCAATTCAATTTATAATTGCTTTGAGATGCTTTAAAACAATCATGTATTTAAAAAAATAGCTTGGAATATTTTTAATTATTTTATTAATCTGTAGGATCTTTGTGTTGTTCTGTATAATATGAAAACAATGTCAAAAAGTCATATTTTATGTATGTTTATCGAATCGAGAGATTAATTTCGTATAGTTGTTATCGACGTAGTAGTTTAAGTAATATTAGGTAATCGAAATATACATTTCATAACATGAGTTTACAGTGAAAAAAATTGAGCCGCCATGGGACGCCTAGACGATGTGAAACATCGAAAATGTTTTGTATAAGTTATATGCATAAAAGAACAGATTACGATATATTTCGGTGAAGCTGTGAAGGCCTAGTAAGGCCAATAGCGTAGTCAGTTCGAGAAAAAAAAAAACAAATTACGACAGGAATCAACTATGGTATAATGAAAAGATAAAGCATTACAAATTTGTTCCATAAAATAATGAATGTTTATTTATTTTATTACATAAATATTCATTTTTATGAAATACGAAAATGCAACTAGCCGCATGCGCAGTGTCTTTGGCGGCATTTATTAAAGGGCGGCTAGGTCTTCGGCGTGTGCCGCGTAACAACACTAGTTAAACAAGTGGCCGACAAAACAGTTTGAAACTTATTTTTATACAGATAGGGTTGCAAATGTTTTTGAGTATTTCGTTAATAGTGCAAAGTTCGTGTTTTGCGTCGCCACGCCAACAATCAAGTAAACATACGCCTATGGATGTTTCACACCAAAAATGTTGTGATATAACTATGATGAGACTTGTGTATTTAACTGTTTGTCTGGCTGAATAAAGTAAAAAAAATATCGCCAAATATTATGCAATATTTTTGACTTAAAAACCTCTATAGTCGTGTTGAGCGATAAAAAAAAATTGCCTGGGAAAAGCCCATGGGTTCGTGTTACCGATGATATCGACATGCTCGTGACATATTGCGTTTGCGTCAGACTAGCGACGCGTAGAATAACGGCCTGTGTATTTATAATATTGATACTTTGTGTGTGCGTAGTCCGGTGAAGCTGTTAAGACCTTGCTAGGTAAATAGCGTAGTCATTTCGAGAGAAAAAAAATGATACTTTGTATTGAGTGTATGATTGATTTGTGTAGTCCATCTTTTTTAATTATTTATAAACGGTATAAAGATGTATATAATTATTGATTATTATGTGAAAATCTGACTAATATTAATACTTTCAAATTACGAGATATGAAATTTAATAATTCAGGTTTTAAAATTCAAAAAGTTATTTCATTTTTTTGAATTTTTACTTTTCTTGGCAGTTCTTTTTTTTTTATTTGTGTACATATTATATACAGATTTATAAACGTATTAAGGATATTTTTTTACTTTTGCTTTCTAGATACTTGACTCATATGTAAATAATATTACGATACCTTTATTTAATGTAAATTATTAAAATCTTAAGATACTGCAATTTTTCTAAAGTACAAAAGATTAAAGAAATGTCGTATGTATATCTTTAAATTTTTTACTTGTCTTTGTATAAATAAAATATATAGTTTAGATGCTTTATAACGCAGACGATGTCGCGGGTACTAACTAGTATTAATATTGTGATATGTATAAATGATCGATCTGTTTCTCCGACAGTGGATTCCTAATATTTTTCCTAAATTCTACGTGAAAAATTTTTAAGTAAACATCAAAATCGCAATTATTTTCTTAGAGCGATTAGATACACCAATTATGAAGTTATTTGTATTCTGTTTCGACAAAAATATAATGAGAGACAAATATAATAGGCGTCGTGATAGTTCAGTTTGTAAAACCGCGCCCTAATAATTTTCTTGTAACATAAAATTATAGGTATATCTAAATTCTACATTGCATAATCTTCTGCAATGTTTTAGTTTACAAATTGGTGTATGTTACTAAATACAATATTGTGTAGTACTAGTGCATAGTGATCACCTACTGGTCGCAATTCGACTATAATTTATTTTGACATTATATAAGACCAAAGACAATAATTATTCAAGTGGTTTCATAAATTTATATTATTTATAAATTAATTATTGAAGTATTTATTAATGTGTATTGTGGAGTAACATATTATGTATTGTATTATTATAAAATTAGCTTACAGTTTCACCAACTAATTTCAAAGTGCATGTAAGCTATGGAACGTAAGTCATGTTAAAAATATTGAACGTAAGATGAAAAAAGGTAGGACTAATTGGAACGTAACGTCTCTTTCGTATACATGTATCTGTTGTGTGTCATTAAAGCATGCGTGTGTGTATTGTTTATTTTGATTAATTTAATGTATTTCCTATTAAAAAAGGGCTTTATGCACTTCTCCTCCATATTAACGTTGATTATGTCAGATTTCACGTTCATCTTTTAGCGCAATTCGCTTAAAAAGGGGTACAAAGTTTTCGCTTCACGTATTAATAATATATAGATATGTTTTGTTTCAGAGTATGATCATTAAGTGTTTATAATAGTATAAATTGAATTATGGATAATAGCTTTATTGGCACAGAAAATCTTTTTGTTTCATATATTTTTAAGTACTACACTTCAGCATTTTTACATTTTTATCCTAAATTGCCCGACCTAAAATTTAGTGTTATTAGGGTTAATTGCTACAATTCCGAGTCACAGATGAAATAATGAGAAAAAAAGACTTAGTAAAATTTAATCACCCAAATGGCGTAGGAATTAACTGGAAAATAATCTGAAAAATAGCGCGTACCGTTATCGTTTCATTCGGGCGGTACGTTCGGAGTCATTACCATTTGGCAGGTCAGTTGCCTTTCCTTCCGACTGTATAAGTAATAGGTTTCGCTATTATCACAATTCCATATTTGTCATTTCTCTTTCTATAATAAATCCATTAGATAAAAGAGTAAATTATAACATAGTTGTCTCTTTATTACTTTATAACGTTTCTATTATTAACCAAACTTGTTTAACCGGAATTATTTAATTGTTCCTTTTATGTTTGTTTTGTATTTGTTGATTTGTTTATCCATTACAAGTTTATATATTAAATTTATTACTAAGCATTGTAACAGAAAGGAGGTACCTTCAGGCGGGGTAACCTTTGCTTTAAAAGCTTGTTTTTATGTAATACTAACAAGTAAGTTTTTAGTAAATAGTTTTTTAAATGGACTTAATTGAATGGAATCAATAAATTTTAAATAACTCTGGAATTGTTATAAAAGAGATATGACGTTAGTGTGTAAACTTAACTCTAATATTAAATACTGGACTAAACGGTGCCTGAGAAGGGCAATGATGTAAATAGATTAATTAAATATATTATTTGGAATCAAGTAATCTGTAGAATAAAAACTTACAACATATTCATTAGGTTTTGACGCAGCTAAAAATATTTTAGTTATCACTTCTCAAGTAGAGCAAAGGTGATTGATTAAGTTACTAATATTAATGAAAAAATCTTTTGTATTTTATTATTCTCCTACGTCATACGATTTGAGAGCATAACAAAGCTAAACCATGTTGAATAAACGATTTCTAAATCGACAACAATCTTCTACGTACGCAGAACCACGTGCAAATTGGAAAATCACACTCTGAAACACGGTCGGTTTACTGTGCTTATGATTTGTACCTGTCTAATTTTGTCATAGATTAAATTTAAAACTGTAACTTGTACAGTAAACTAGAAGTATCAGCTATAGAAATATTATATACATTATTTGTATTAGATATAATACTATCGTAGATTTTCGACATTAGAACGCCCATTACTAGGACTATTACTAAGCAGAAACCATGAAAAGCAAAAGACAACTCACTGTCAGAATTTAAGAGTGGCAGACCTACGCTGAAGCTATTACTTGTTTCAGCATGATTGGGTCGGCTCGTCCGGGCTAGTACCAATCTCTCACAGAAAAGTGACGTGCAAGTAACATTGCTTGCATTGTTGCGTTTCTTTCGGTCATTGAGAGTCCGGACCACCTTCTTTGTCCTTCTCTCCCCTTCCCTCCATTCCCCCCCAAACACAGGCTGCCAACGCACGTGCGACTACTCTGGTGTTGCTAATGTCTATGGACGGCGGTGATCACATAACATCAGGTGACCCACCTGTTCGTTTGCCTCCTATGATATATAGAAAAAAAAATATATAAGACATGTAGTTCCCGTGGACATTAAAAGTTTATTAATTTATTTACTAGTAAGTTTATTTTATGATGTTTCGAAATCATTGTTAATACTTTTTGGGACGTATAAAGGTGTCAATTCCACGAATCCACTATCATTGACACAATTAAACATATAAGAGCCTTACGTAAATAAAACTTGTTACCCTGGTGTCTAAATAGCACTCTACTGTGTTATGCCATTATTCGTAAGTGTTAATTAACAGCTGATGCTTTATATGGGTTTATGATTATATCTTAATTTTTTATTTAAATATTATGAAGACAAATTCTATGGTCTATTTCATTCTTTGTAAAATTCGCATATTATATATATATAATTCGCACAGTAAGAACTACATCAAACGAAAAAGCGACATTAAAAGATACAAACATATGCCTATAAAGCATTTAACTAGCAAGAGAATTACATATAATGAATTATACAGTTTTTCTTAACTTCGATGAAACGAAAAAGCGATATTAAAGAGAGACAAACTATCGTTTATATCAATATTTTATCCTTTTTATTAAAGTTTCACTTTTACTGCGTATGAACGTGTAAACACACATATGTTTTGTTTTATCTGGCTTAATTGAAGTCTGCCTTCGACTTTTTGAATTGTATTGTTGTCATTCATATTTGATTAAATAATATGACTTTCTTAACGATTTTAATTCACTGTTGTTATTATTTATACTTAACTTAGACCTCTAATTAAATAAGCCTAATAATATATTACTATGATATTTTTCTGAAAATGTCAATACCTTCTTGTTAAAGCCTCGTTACATTTGGTTCAGTTATTACGTATACAAGCCCGGCGAAACAAAGGAATCTTTAATTTCAGTCATATACTAACGGGCTGGGCGGGTGTTATCCCGCTGAAAATAAAAAAAACCTTGATAAATTATATACATAAACCTTCCTCATTAATCACTTCATCTACTGGTGAAAACCGCATGAAAATCCGTTCAGTAGTTTTTGAGTTTATCGCGAACAGACAGACAGACGCGACAGAGAATTTTGTTTTATAACACGTGTAGCTTTTCCGGAACACGTCGTCACTTTCGGATCTGCAACGTATATTCTGTGTCTGCCCTTAAGAAGTGAAAGTGCGCGGGCACTGCCCTGACTATACGATACGATCTCGTCTCATTACCGTCCTCACGTGCGATCTAATGAGCCTCCCAACACCTCTCCAACCGTTGACTATTGTCACACCCGCGCTGAGCTTAATTACATGAGCTGATGACCCTCGAGTACAAACGTGATACCATTGTGTAAGCCGTTAAATAGATTTATAGTGTTGTAAATATCATTTCGATCTGTCGATTTCTGTTTAGAAGTTTTCTTTCATTGTTTAACTTATTTATTTTAATGAATTGTTAAGTTATGGCAAAATGAACATTATGTGGATAATCTCTGAGTTCAAATATCAATTTTCATAAGGTTTATTTGAAATTAAAAGGTATAGGAATGGATATGTTACATCGCCATGTCACTATAATATAGTAGGAAAAGATATTCTAAGAAAAAAAAACACACACCGACCTATATGAGCCATTAGTCATGGAGATTGATCAAGACCTATTACTTAAATTGTATTTGTATATCAACCACTAAAATTTAAAAAAATTGACGTGGTCGCAAAATAGTAATATGACATTTCCGAGAATATTTGCTTACTATATATAAAAAGTAATAATAAAATAAATTTTTTTTACAAATATTACGAAAAAAAATTATAATTTGGTGTGATTATTCATAAAATATGGTGAGTCACAAGAGTAGTGTTATGAATTTTCATCTGTTTATACGTCTTATACTATTTTTATTTTGTTTTATTTTTCTTATTTATTTTCTTCTATATCTATTAAAATAACTATACATATAAAACTATACATATAAAAAGAATGTAAATCAAATGTGTCTCATGTCTGTAATTTTTGATTTTCGTGAAAAAAATCACTCTAAAACTGAGTTTTTTTTTCGATCTGACTACGTTATTGACCTAGCAAGGTCTTAACAGCTTCACCGGACTATGTCCTAAAGTAAGGGTTCACAATAAAACCTTCACAAGAAAATTATAAAGCGTGTCTTCGAGAGTAACTTAGTCTTTGTTTCATTAAAATCGGTCCGAATCGGTAAATTATTTTTATGTGTTCTCCTGTATGCGTAAAATATATTGCTAAGATAATAAAAAATAATTTCGCGTTATGACATGCTAGTAGGAGTGACCGACTATATTGAGTTCGCGCGACTTGCATCAGCATAGCGAGGCATAGTATAAGAGCCCGTGTACATCTAATATTGAGATTGTTTCGATTTATTTATTTATTTTTAATTTATAAATTATGAAATATAAATTATTTGTATTATAATTTACTTAAAAAATCATAAAAAAAACATAGTTAAAATTCCAATGCTTTCAGTTTTCACTTCGGTCGGCAGTTTTTATAACTGCTTATTTTTTTTTATTTCACTTACGTACGATATGTTTTTTTTGTAGACTTTATCTATAAACAACTTAAAATAATTATCAGCGTTAACCATCGCATACAGTAAGTAGATTATCTGTGTTTGTTATGAATTTCAATAAAATCATTTCTCATATCTACTTTTATTATAAACTTCCTGATAGAAAAAAGTCTCATAGTATCAATTTTATTTCAAAATATTTACATCAAAGGATAGTTACGTATTCATAAACAGTAATTTTATTTTTATAATCATCGTTACGATGTTGTTGCCGTTATATCAGTTTGAAATGCTATGATTATGTATATTCATAGCTTTATGGCGTATGATCCTGAATACAAACTTTTCATTACGTTAGTAATAAAAATGTACATTGAAACTACCAATATATGTATGTACACGTTTTTAAATATTTTAATTTGATAATAATTTAATTCTACTTCTTTTGCTGACACTACGGAAGGTTTTAAAAATAATGATCACGCTGAATAATCTCATTACAGAAGTTCTAAAGCAAAAAGTACTATTAAATCTGTAGACTCCGTACTACTTTTTAATCATATTCTCCAATATACATGAATAAATTAATTTAATTAAGCTCGTTCTTGTAATATAAATATCTTGTATGTAAGAAATTTAATTAATCGAATGAAGTTAAGAATTCTTATATTGGTATAAAAGGAATATTAATTCTTCAACTTGTGGCGTTTTGTAGACTAGCGAGTAATTGAAAGGTGCAGAGGTATTAAGACCGTCATTCTATTATTCAAATAATCCAATATAGGAAAGATTACAAATTTAAAGTTATATATTTGTAACTTTCAACTGTCAAAATAATAATGTTCTGACCTTTCTGATAGTTAACAACCTAACTATAGCTCTAACTAACGGTTTAAGATTTTGTGATATTCTCTTTTGTTCTTACGTTTTCTTTTGTTGTTACATGGTGGCCAAAGAAATTAAATGATGGGTAGAAATCGGCGATTGATAGGCAATCCTTGTACGAATTTCCAAATACTTACGCGAAATATTGGCCAACTTTCTTTAGCAATATTTACCGACCACTACGGGAAAACAACCTAAAATGTAAGGCTTTATGAGAATACTCTGATTTAGATTTTGTTATAGGATTTATTTTTCAACTACCTACTAATAGTCTCTATCAATCGTCACGTGTTGACACAGTGAAGTAAAATTTTCATCTTTAATTTAATGAAAATTGGCATTGGTGTCGTAGCCAATATATTCTTTCTTTTTTTTTATATCATCAGAGGCATACGAATAGGTGAACACCTGATGTTAAGTGATCACCATCCTCCCTTGCAACACCAGGGGAGTTGCAAGTGAATTGCTAGCCTGTGTTGGGGAGGAAGGGGGGGGGAGGAAGGGGGGGGAGGAAGCGAAGAGGAGATGGGGAAGGTGAGAAGAGGTGGGCCACCGGCGCTCTCAATGACCGAACGAAACACAACAATGCAAGCACTGTTACCTCACGTCGGTTTTCTGTGAGAGGGTGATACTACCCTGAGCGAGCCGACCCATTCATGTTGAAGTCAGTGATAGCTTTAGCGTGGCTTTATCACCTACATAATATAACTATGTAATCTACATACAATTCTAGATCAACACTGAGGACGATCAAAATTGACGCTCAAATATCTGTTTCAACGACAGAATATATTATGTTCTTTGGTATTCGATATTTGCCTTGTTAACATTTCATTGGTGTGTTTGAAGCAAATTGCTTCGAATTTCGAGAGTGATTGTCAGACAGACTGATATTATGCCGGCTCGTATTTCGCAATCACTGTCTTGTATCCTTATGTAAACAGCACTTTTATGTAAAACTAGCTGTGTCCGCGCCTTTGCTTTGAATCTAATGTGAAAAAAACAGTGACTATTCAAATTTGGGGGTGTAAGGGGTGTCGAATAACATCATAAGACTTGAGACACCCAAGCCAACCTCACCTGCACGTGGTGCACCCTGCTGAATAACGAACGAGGCAATGGCGCAAGCGGGGTGGTAGGGTTTTACAGCCCGACTGGGTCGCAACCACCATGTATATGGCGAAAAAGCTCGTAATAGTGATTTGCTTCTACGGGTCGCGTTTCGGGATCAGCCTGTGCATATCCAGCTTTTTACAGGTCGGCATGATAATGGCGACCGGCGATGGACAGTGTGTCAATCGGTGGTCGCTATTATTTTTGGATTGTACTATGCTTACCATCAGGCATAGTGCAGTCACTTTGCCGTGCTAAAATTTAAAAAAAATCATCTGAATGTATTAAGTTCATTTACTTATTTACCTTTCTTTCGTACTTAAGCCGTGTCATCATTATTTTTTTTAAATGTCATATAGGAGGCAACAACCAGGCGGGGTCACCTAATGTTAAGCGATCACCACCGTTTATAAACACTAGCAACACTAGGGGAGTCGCAAGTGCGTTGCCCAGCCTGTTTTGGGGGAATGGTCGACGGAGAGAGGAGAGGGAAGGGAGAGATAAGTGGGGAAGGGAGTCGATGAGAAATAGGCCTCCGGAGCTGTCACTGACCGCACGAAACGCAACAGTGCAAGCACTGTTACTTCACGTCGGTTTTATGTGAGAGGATGATACTGCCCCGTTCGAACCGATCCAACCAATAATAGCTTCAGCATGGCTCTACCACCTTTGATTAATACAATTACAATAACTCTTGCTAGAGTGAACAGAAGACATTTCTAAAAATGATTGAAATGTATTTTATTATTTATTCCAAGACACCTGCAACATTCTTTTGCACAAAACTTTAAAAAGTACAGACAGCTACATATTTTATGTATGGAAAGATTTATTTCGGTACGTCATTCTGTGTGCCGAAAAACAGTTGAAAACTAATGAATCCTCCAAAAATAAGTTTGTAACTAGAAAAATTTATAATGTGAATTCAGTTTTAACAGTTCAGGTCATTATTAGAAATTTACTATTTTCAATTAACTCTTTTCTTCTGCATCACATGACCCTCTCGTCAATGGAAAAAAATACCGTTGTTTTATTAATTATTAACTGTAACTCGAGTAGTTTAGAGTTCAGTGACACGCAACCCGTGTACGTAGGTCATTATTTTGTATAACAAAATTGATTTCGCAAATTGTTTTTAATTACAAATATTTTGAATTAAGCAATTACCTATATAAATTTAATATTTTAATAGGAGTATTTTGTGACCCATAGATTGAATAATTCAAATGAACTGGGACAAAAATTCTTAGCTTATAATCTATACTAATATTATAAAGAGGTAAAGTTTGTGAATTTGTGATGTACCTCAGTAATTACTGATCCGATTTGAAAAATTCTTTCAATGTTATATAGCTCTTTTATCGAAAATGGTTATAGGCTATATACCTTCACGTTAATACTAATAGAAGCGGAGCACCAAAGAAGAATGTTTCGAAATCGGGGATTATTTTCCTCTCGAGAGCTTCCGCTTCTTGTTAGCGTTAGCCCAAAGTATCTACGCGAACGAAGTCGCAGGCAGAGGCTAGTAAGTTATATTCTTTAATTTTTTTGTTAGAAAAAACTTTATTCAAGAATTTAAGTACAAAAAGCAGACACGAAAAAACTTTATCTGTTGTGTACAATAACTTTTTATAGTATATCTCGAAGAGTATGTTTTACATTATAATGTACCATGTATGTGTGTGTATGTGAGTCGTGGTGTTTGGAATGATTACTTTTTATTACATTATCGATTTGTAAGTTCAATAGCGCGTGAACAGTGTTTGCTTGAATAACATCATGATATGATTATTACATCGTTGTATCCGTAGGGCGAAAGGAGTGTCTTTATTTGAGTTAAACAAAGAAATTTACTTATATTAAAATATATTTTTGTATTTATTTACCTCTCTTCTTTCTATGACGTGTCTTACAGTTTATCTTTGGCTCCAACTCTGAACTAAAATATCTACATTCAAATAATAAGAATATATAAATAAGTTGCTGAAATTTTCTGAGTTTAGTATAAAATAATATAAAAGCAATAATTTGGTAGCAAATTACGGTCACCAACATTTTAAAAGACCCCGCTCCGGAGCCCTCGAGTGCAAAGAGTTAAAAATTGACTGTTTCGTTAAATTTCGCGGCTTGATTCTTTTTCTAATTATTATACATTTTAATAGGTGGTGGGAGCCAAGCTGAAGCTATAACTGATTTCAGCATGAATGGGTCGGCTTGCCCTGGGTAATACCACAATTCACAGAAAAACCGACGTAAAGTAACAGTGCTTGCATTGCCCACCTTCCCCTTCTTCCTTCCCTCCAACCTCTTCCTCATCAGCATAAGCTGGCAACACACTTGAAGCTCCTCTGGTGTTGCTGGTGTCTGTGTACGGTTATGATCACTTAACATCAGGTGACCCAACAGCTCGTTTGCCTCCTACGACATAAAAAAATACAAATAAATGTTTACATACTGTAAATTTTTTAGAAGAAATCCTACGAAGCAAAGAATTATTATAACAATGAAATTAATATTAAATACGCCTCCGTAGTCCAGCGGTCAGTGCGTCTTTATGTAATCACCGTGGTCATCGGCTTGGGCATTGAGGCCATCTTTTGCTAAAGTAAAACGCCCACTAAAATGGCCCACATGTGAATTATGACCCATAGTCGTTAACCTACTATAAGAGTGCTCTAGGCTAGGGAAAAGCTATAAGTCATCTGTTTTTATTTTGGGAAAGTTAGCGTTGGAAGCTGTTATGTAAATATTACAAATATGAAATTTTATATGTATGTATATGTGTTTTATGCACTCGGATATATATGGTTCATTTGATTGAGTTAAAACTAACTTTATACAGTAGTTGGCACACGAGTCTCGCTCTCTCTTCCTGGCTGTTAGTCCCACATGGTGGTGGGGTCAGCCTTCCTTATTTTTCTTCTCCATTTCGCTCTGTCCATGACATCACATTCGGAAACTTCGCACTTCTTCATATCATTCAGCACTACACTCTTCCAGTTTGTTTTGGGCCTCTCTCTGGATCTCTGACCCTGCAGGGACAGTTGTAGTGTCAAATTTCCCACGTATTCTGGGGGCTTTCTCTTAACGTGATCATACCATCGCAGCCTACTTTCTTGCATCTTATCTGCAATGTCGCGCACCCCTAGGCTGCCTCGCACATATTCGTTGCGGATTTTATCGAGCCGGGTCACGCCGCACATCCACCTTAACATTTTCATTTCAGCAACTTGAATGGTATGGGTGTTTTTTTCGTTTACAGCCCACGTTTCACTGCCATACATTAGGACAGGTCTTATGATGGTCTTGTAGACAAGACCCTTGAGTTTAACCGGCATTCTTCTATCACATGTAACACCAGTGACTTCTTGCCATTTAAGCCAAGCTGCGGCTATCCGGTGCTGAATGTTGCCATCAATGTTTCCAGACATATCAATTAAATTTCCCAAATACTTATATTGGTAACAGAAGCTGACCATTTGTCCATTGACCGTAATTGGAGTATTGTCGCTGGTATCTGGTGCATTAATCGTCATATACTGGGTCTTTGCAACACTCAGTATTAGGCCGCCGGCCTGTAGCTGGTGCTTCCATGCCAACAGTGCGTGCTGTAACTCAGTACGGGTCTCAGTGCAGATAGCTACATCATCTGCGTATGTAAAAGTCCACGCTGCTAAGTTTTGCGCTACTTCGGTAAGCGAGTCCAAGACCAAACAATACAGGAATGGGCTCAGTACAGAGCCTTGGTGAACGCCTTCCATAACCGGTATCGGTTTCGTCTCACCCGCCACAGTACGTACCACAGATCTCACATCCCTATACATGTCGGCAATGATGTTAATATACTTTTCGGGGACATTCCTTTTTCGAAGGCTCCACCAGATGGTATCCCTCGGGATACGATCAAATGCCTTTTCCATGTCCAGAAATGCGATGTACATCTGTCGGCGTTTAGCACGATATTCCTCAGCAATCGTGTTTAGAGCAAACATTGGATCGATAGTAGATAAGCCAGGTACGAAGCCATAATGGTTTTTAGATAATGAGCACTCGGATCGTAATCGGCTATCAATCACTCTCTCATAGAGCTTCATAGTATGGCTCAAAAGCTTGATTCCACGATAGTTATTACACTCGTACTTACTGCCCTTTCCTTTGTAAATTGGAATTATAGTACTCAATCTCCAAGTGTCCGGCATTTTGGCACCGAATAACACGCAGTTGAAAAGGTCAGTGAGCAGAACGATACCTCGCTCTCCTAGGAATTTTCAAGCTTCCACTGGCATACCATCAGGCCCGATGGCTTTCTTGTTGGACATCTTTTGTAGGGCTATCTTCACCTCACTCGGATGTATTGGAGGTATGAGCCCTAAATTTTTTTCCACTTCTAGGCATTGGTTTGCTGCTTCATGAGGGTTCAATAACTGTTCGTAGTATTGCTGCCAGGCGGTTATAATGTCCCGATCTCTATATAACAGATCACCATTTAGAGCTTTGATGGTTTTACACCTAGCAGGATCACTGTTGCTCCAGTTACGCTGTTTAGCGAGCTTGTAAATATGCTTTTGGCCTTCTTTACTGTCTAAAGTCATGTATAGATTTTTCTGGGAGTTTGCCTACTCAATAGCTATGACTTTCTTGGTGGCTTTTTTTACTTGTCTATATGTTTCTCTATCCTCTGGCGTTTGTGTGGTCTGCCAGGTCTTAAAAGCTGTTTTCTTCTTCTGTATTGCAATCTGCACCCTTTCTGTCCACCACCAGGTTTCTCTATTACTTCTTCTACCACCTTTTGTCCGACCAGGAGTCCTATTTGCTGCTGTAACGATAGACTTTCGCAAATATTCCCATATTGTATCAATGTCTGCATCAACATCAACTACTAAATTGTCGAGTTGGTGCACGAGTAGCTTCAATAAATAAATGAATGTATGCCATTTTAACTCTTATACGTTTTCGTAGTTTCTATTGTGATCTTTTATACTGTATTTGATTAAATATAGGCTGTTTCATTATCCTTTCCTGGAGCTGATGAATAGTTATTAAAAATACAAATAAGTCCAATAGAAGATAAGCCATTTTTAATTCAGATAAGACACGTGAAGGCAAGAGATTCCGTAGAATATCAGAAGCATTTTGACGCTAACAAAACCCCCATCTTCAGTTATTTATATATCACTACATATTATAAAACAAAGTTTTCCGCCGTGTCTATCTGTCCGCGATAAACTCAAAAACTACTCATGTGGTTTTCATTAATAGACAGAGTGAGTCATGAGGAAGGATTATGTGTATAATTTGTTAAAATTTTTGTAAATTGGTTCAAATAATAAATGTTGAATATTTTGGGAAAAATCAAGCCCCTGTGAGCTTTCCTTGAAAACGCTGGCTTTGAGTTATAACAAAAGAATTAAGATAATCAACAACGCAGACGAAGTAGCGTGAATCAACTATTAAATATATAAAATATATAGTTTTTTTAGAACATCAGTATCGATCAATATCTGTTATCGTGTTGGGACTGTATCGCCTCTTTCGACGTAGGTTCGAATCTTTTGGAATAATTCACGCTGCCTTATTAATCCCTTTGAGTTATAAACAAAAGAATTGAGATGATAAAGAATGCAGACGAAGTAGAGAAAATTAGCAAGTAAGTATATAAAATATCTCTTTTCTTTAGAACATCAATATCAATCAATATCGGTTATCGTGTTCAGACTGCTCCACATCCTTCGACGTAGGTTCGAATCTTTTGGAATAAGTCATGCTGCCTTATTAATCCCTTTGAGTTATAAACAAAAGAATTGAGATGGTAAAGAATGCACACGAAGTAGCGGAAATTAGCAAGTAAGTATATAAAATAACTCGTTTCTTTAGAACATCAATATCAATAAATATCGGTTATCGTGTTCGGACTGCACCACATCCTTCGACATATGTCCGAATCTTTTGATATGAGTCGGGAGTGACGAAACCAGAACACGGTGGTAGGGCTTTTTCAAGTAGGTGTATGGTAAGTAGCTTACTATGTTAAACTCACTTTTTATACTTATATAGCAGTATTATTATAGAGATGTAGGCTTATCTGTAGAGTACTTCTGATAGCCAAATCACCAAGCATTCTCCTGCCTTGTTATGCATTACGTCCGTAAACTAACAATATTACAACACTGGTAAACAATAGCATGTTGGTTGTATTGTCACATAGTGCGTGGGTTTGACTAATGAAACTCGCGGAATACGGTTTAAGTTTAATCTATGTGACCATTTTTGTCCGGGGGCTTTATTACTGTCGTCATAAATTATAATTATTTTGTAGTATAGATATGCTAATGTCCTTCACTTGGTACTGGACTATTCGGTAACGTCTTTTTAATTTAACTGCATTTCGTATATTATAATGCAGTGGTTCCTGAACTTTAAAGATAACAACGGAACGCCAACCAAATACCTTTTATTTTATGAATCCCATATTGTATGAAATTTATACAAGAACATTTTTTTTAAGAGATCTGTTCTAATATTATAAAGAGGTAAAGTTTATGAGTTTGTGAGGTTGTGGGGGGTAATCTCAGGAACTACTAAACTGATTTTGAAAATTCTTTTACCAATAAAAACCTCGTTACTTTTGAGAGTCATAGGCTATGTATTAACCCGAAAAATAAAAAAACTTTTTTGTAGTAGTTGGATTTGCAACGTAATTAGGAAAAATAATGCTCGAAAAAACTAGGTTTCTTACAAACGCTGCCTTAACGATGAGAGAAATATGATTGAGTTCTAAAGTAAAGTTGTTGAGCTTGATAATGCCTACAAAAAGTCACCGACAACATATGTCTAACTTTTATATTTAACATATCGAGGTTACTTTCTCGAAACTTTGTATCAGTATAATGTTTTTCCAAAATAGGATCAATAGTTTGGGAGATCACCTCTATAACAATTTTAGAGATTAGAGTTTATTAAATTGAATTATAGTTCAGTGCTAGTACTGATAAAAAAGCAAGAAGTATAATTATTCACATGCGTCATAGTTGAATATTACTAATGCCATTCCCACAGTTAAACTTAATCTAATGACACCTTATATATTCAAAATCATCAGACCGTTTACTTTACAGAATATGCAAAAGAAACAGATACACCAAAAATACGAGTATTGTCTTACTTCTGCACAGTCGGGTAAAAAAACAATTATCAAATATTTAATTAAAGAAAGATTCAATTTCAATTTTTGCGACAAATGTATTTTTTTTTATAAAAAATTGCTTGAATTTTCATTCCTCTCTTTGATGTATATTATACGTTATTATTTTATCACAGTTCGTCTCAGACATTTACGAGTACCATGGACTTGATATTGAAGTAAGAACAATAACTTCCCACGACAATTATATATGAAACTTTGCTTAAATAATATTATAATTAATTTGTAGCCAAAACGAAATAAGTAATAGGAATAGTTTTAATTAAAATGTAGACAAAAGATGTATTTTAAATAAAAGAAAAATAATCACTTGTTCAATCACCACGCAAAAAGTCGTAACTTTATATTTTTTGTTAATGTTTGAACTCGTCTTATTATTTGTTAGAGCTGAGTTTTTTAGTCTTACTTTTATAAAATGTCCTGGTGGCATAAACACTTCAAATACGCTTAGTCATGTTGCTAATCCGAAATCTGTAACAAAAATTGTATACACTCTTATTATAGCGGCACGCTATGATGGTCGTTATGACGTGTGTCCGCTCATGAATTGTCATATAAAATAATAACTACGTTTGAAGGAGCAAAATGCAGTTCTTTATTGTCTATAACTACGTACAGTTACCCCTAAACTTGATAGAATATATAATTTTAGTACTCAAAATTGTCAAAATAGTTGACTGATTTTTTAATTATATATATTTATATATATATATGTATATATATATGTATATATAACCACCTATATAACTATTAATATGTAATCATATAATATTGTGAAGCAAACAAATCTTTTCTCTTTTTACACGCAAAAATACAGCGCCGTTTGACATTCCTTAATGCATTATAATTATTAGTGTATAATACAACTCAGCGTTAATATTTTTCGAAATTATATAGTTATATCCTTCATATAGTTAACTTGTGCATCAAACTCGTGCCAATGCTTAATGCTAAAAAACATTTTTGTCGAAAATAAATCAACAATTCACATCAATATAGTAATGTGTCAAACCGGCCATCATAGCGTGCCGCTATTATAGTGAAAACTTAATTGTGAAATAGTGCTTAGTTGTATTTAGCGTTATTTATAGTTTTATACTGATATTATGCTAGAATGGTACCAAATCTCACAAAATGACTACCATAGTGATTTCAAATCTTAAATAATTCTATGATACTACTATATTTCTTATGTAGCCTTCAATTACCGTTTCTTTAAAACAATATGAGATATATACAAATATTTGATAATTTTATAACGGACTAGCTTATCCCCGCGACTTCGTACGCGTGGAATAGTTACTTTGGGTTAACGCTAACACGCAGCGGAAGCACACGAAAGGAAAAAATATCCCCGAATTTCAAATATTCTTCATTCGTACTCAGTTCCTATTGGTCTCAGCGTAATTATATAACCTTCCTCGGTAATTGAGCTATCTAACACTGAAACAATTTTTCAAATCGGATCAGTAGTTCCTGAGATTAGCGTATTCAACCAAACAAACCCTCCAGCTTTATAATATTAGTGTGTATAGACAATATTCGATGATAGAACTTGTTCTGAACTCGACTGTAAAAGCACGGGCGCCAAATTCAATCCTACGGTAAATCAATACATATAGTTTGGGGTTCTGTGTTCATTTCTGTGGCAAAACTCAGTGGTTGGCTGTTGGAAATTTATCAGTGAATATTTATTTATATATATTAGTTTGGTTATTGTTTATAAGCTGCTGTGACCACTTAAAAATTAGTGTATGTTATTATTTCGTTACATAAAAATACAGTTGCTAAATAGATGTATCCATATATAGATATGAATTGTTAAAAGTGTTAAGTACATCTTTTTCCTCTGTTTTTCAATCCATTTACTTTGTTTATTTTTAGGGGGTCTTGACGGGTGTGCTATATATTTTTTTAAGTTTCATTTTTTCTTTCCTTTCATTTATTGAAATTGGGAAAATTAATAAGCTATTATTGAACTTCGACCAGCAGACGATCATTTGTGTGAATAAGTCTCCAAAACGGCTGAACTATGTTTGATCAATCAATTTTTACTGGTAAGCAGAATATTGCTACATATAATTACGCTTCTTTTTACCTAAATAGTAATAGTATTTGACAAATAAAAAAAATCGCAAAAACTTTCGCAGATAATAAGAGCTGTAGACAAAATTGCAATGAAAGCAAATTAAAAAAGCCCACAATGAATACAGATAAAACATAAAACTCTCATAAAATATAACACATCCATTTTTACGAGAACCAAGTCGCCGATATCAGCTAGTTGTATATGGATTGAATGAAAGAGTAATGTATTTCAATAATCTACTAAAATTTAAATATATAAATATCTGAACCATCGCATTATTTGGAAAAAAATAATCCAGTACACTTTATGGCATAACTAGCGGGCACGGCGGTCGTTGTCCCGCTCTGATAATAAGAAAAACCTTAAATTTAGACATATGCTATCGCTGACTTTTTTGTAGGCATTATCAAGCTTCAATTTTTGTCTAGAACTCAATCATATATCTTTCATCGTTAAGGCAGAGTTCGTAAGGAACGTTTTCCTTCGACCGTTTTTTCTCCGACCTACTTTGCAAATCCGACTTCCACAAAAAAGTTTTTACATTTTCGGTATAATATATAGTCTATGACACTCACAAATAACGTGGCTTTCTGTTGAAAAAGAATTTTCAAAATCGGCTTAGTAGATCCAGATATTACCCCCTACAACGTTACAAACTCACAAACTTTGCTTCTTTATAATAGTAATATAGGTTATTTGCTTATCTATTATTTTAGAGACAAATAATCATTAACATGTTTCGAGCGCCCCAGTGGAATTTAAATCATCACCGTATTTTAATATTTAATACATATTTATTATTTACAAAGTAGCATCCGTATTTTATTCGCGAACCTGCCTCGTAGAGTCATTAAATATACCGAAATTTCCGTTAGAGTATTTTAAATAGAACCGGTATTCTAATCCGTGACATTGTTATGACACTTTCACTTTATCAATGAACGTTCAGGTTTAGGGAATGTTAATGAAACTTAACCCGTATTTATATAATTTGATTAAAACAAAAATAGATTGTTTTTCTTGTCGAACTGATTACGCTATTGACCTAGTAGCAAGGTCTTAACAGTTTCGCCGGACTACGAAAAATAGATTGTGATTATCGTACATGCGATGGTTATCATTAGTAGATTTTTGTGTAGTGTGATGACAAGCGGACGGACAGCACAAGAGTGGCGATACTGTGTCTAAGTACAGTAGGTAAGTAAGTGCCTAAGTAGTAGTGCCTAAAATCCAAGCAAAATGACGATCATCAAGAAACTATTAATTTATCATTGGCCATCGCTGCTTGATCACCAAACGCAACAAAGAGAATCATTATGGTGGGTGTTAAACTCGATGTCTGGTGATAGCCATTAGATTGGAGATAAATGCCATTGTAAGATAAAAAGGTTCGGCTCGAAGGACCCAATGTTTACTTTTCGCAAAACAAAGAAGTTTATTAAAATTTTCAAATTTTTTTACCATCGAATTCATAATGACAACATATTTTTTCTTTTTATTTGAGACATCAACCGCCTTTTTTCATAATTATCAATGGGGTTGATGCCGTTACGTAAACTTCTTTATCTATTTCTCATATTTTTAACATCTGTAATAATTCAAAACTGCAAATTACAAAAATACATTCAAAAACAGTGGTCCCGTACTAAATTTATAGGTTATAATCTTCTCGGTATGAGACGTCGATTGATATTGTGGTTTGCAAAATAATTGGACAAATAACAAAAATTCTAGAAAGAAATATGTCAATACCTATTTGTACACTAACTAACTGCATACGTCGCATGTGTGTATTAACGAAGAAAATTAGTTCATACCTACTTTTTACAGTATAACAATGTAATGAAATAAATTGACATCTGAACAACTAAGCGTTAATTTGTTAATTATGTCAATATATTTTTGATCTCTCTACTATCTTGTGTCTTACTCACTTTGTATATGGAGGCTTAAAATTAATATTTCGTACGAATTTTGAAACATTTTTATACAACCTTGTCTTAACAATTAAACACAACAAAAAATAATTAAGCAAATAGATGTTGTTGTTCTGAAGTGATACGCTTATATATATTCAACAATTGATTTTTTGAAGTTATACTTCTTTTGGAGCGTTAGGGAAAAATGATGAGAGTAAATTTTTACCATGCGCGCGCACACTGTCACGAAAAACCGACACCCTGAAGTTAGCTATAGTCAACATTTTGTTTCTTTGTATTTTTTCTATTGTTAGTGTCGTTTTTTGTACAAACGTAGAAGAAGACGAAAGATAAAAATTTTGAAAACATTTTTATCTTGTTACGCCAAAGAGGTATAACGTCTAACGTTTTATGGTTTATGTATTCGACATAAGTAAACATACGCTCTTTTTTATTAAGATTCTTAAGAACAAAAAACAAACTGACACGCAGGTGAAAACGTGTACATAAATTATACATACATAGATATTATATACGCTTATATTCCTTATGCAAATGAACAAATGACAAACAAGAATTATCTATATGCGGATTCCTTGCTGTAATACCGAAATGCTAACTTCAGAAACTTTGTGGTCTGTCGGAATAAATTACAATAAATATTTTACGTTACAATGAAACTAACCGACAGTTAGCGTCTTTTATGGAAAATTGTGAAAGATACCTATGGTAACATGAATCACTTGTGAAAACAATTACAACCGGGAATTATATCGATAACTGCAAGACTAATTGGCTAACAACTCATTGACAGTGTGTGCATACAATTAGTCAATTAGCTTTTTGCCGTTTATATGTACAAGCTGAAAGTTTAGACAGTAGCAATATTTATAGAGGATGCTCCCAATCGATTCTCACCCTAAATCAGTTTAAAAAATGAGTGTTTAATATTTTACCTGATTATCTAGAAACATATAAAAAATTCACGCAATCCTCTACGTGCCTATGATAAAGCACAGTGTCAATGACCGTTGAGTGATTTCACTTTCATTTGAAAGTGAACGTGGGAACGGCATGAACAGAACAAAAGGGTTTATTGTCTGTTTCATTATCGAAGGTCATTAATTTCAGGTCGCCCCTTACAGCTTTCGGCACCGGTCATTGCACCTAGGTTTATTACGTTTGTGTTTATACTTTTTAAAGTCTTAGAAACAAACTTCAACTAAGGTTCTCTTTGTTGTTTATTAGAATTTGTTTTGATATTATTATTTTACATGTCTCTTAGAATAATACTGTATGCGACTCACCTAACATCTGGTATAATTCATGGTAATTCTATCAAGGATACTTAATATATACTGACATGTATACTTATAGACAAAAGTGCATACTAAATACATCAAATATTATAGAAATTGCGTTTAATTGTGAAACTAGTTGTTCCTGCGGCTCCTCACGCGTTTATACGTGTTAATTATCTGCGTATCGTAATTTCTATTCTACTCATGTTTTATTATCTATAAAAGTGTCATTGATAATTATTATATGCTATCAACTTTGGAGCGAAATATACTCCACGTATATAAATTTAATTGATACCGGTTCAGAATAAGTAAAAGTTTTCACTTTTGAATTAAGTTTTTCAACGTGATTTCGCGGTAGGAGTTGACTGATTGAAGTCGTCATGTAAGGAAAATGAACTTTTTCGAATGAATCACTTGGGACCAGTAGTTTATTTCTGTATGAAATGTATCTCATGTCCTTTTCTGAGCCCTTGACAACGTGTATGCAAAATTTCCATGATGACAATTGCATTTAACTGATCATTTTACACCACTGTGTAAGCATAAAATCTTAAAAAATAAATCCATTTTGGAGCAAATTATGAGAATATATATAAATTTATAAACAAGAATTTCGTAGTCATCTATGGTATGAAAGAATACTTACTACTTTTGTGAAGTGAAGATTTCTATAAACGCGTTGAGCGACTTTGTAGGTAAAATCTATATGGTAGAGGAAATATTTATGGATTGCGTCACCGACGACCTTGACATACTAGTGAAGCGTCATTGGTAACCTTGATATGTTCGCGGCTGATGAGGGGAGGCAGCTGGAGTGTACTCAGTCTGTCTCCCTATTAGGTAGAAGCCCGGCGGCCACCTTCCGTTGGGCGGACTGCTGGGGCGGCAATCCAAGGTTGCGTAGCTAGCGATCCCTTGCCGCCCCAACAAATAAGGTCTGGCGGTACACTGTGGGGTTTTAGTCCGTGCGAGTCGGACATTACCCACACTCTCCCTCGGGACGGTGGGTATCCATAATTGAGTTCCCAACGTTAATAATAAGAAAAAGGTATTACACTTGTGCCAAGCATTGTATATACTCGAAAATCTTGTGATTTCGCGTCACTAACCATCACCGATGACGGCGACATGTTTGTGACTTTGCGTTTATGCGACGCGTAGTGTGGTGGTGTGTGTACATGTAATATTGATATCTTGTATTGAGGTTGTGGAGCCCAAAACATTTCTGATTAACTAATAATAATATTTTTTTGTAGGTAATAGAGCCATGCTGAAGCTATTATTGATTTAAGCATGAATGGGTCGGCTGATCCGGGGTAGTACCACCTGACCCACAGAAAACCGACGTGAGGTAACAGTGCTTGCATTTTTGTGTTTCGTTCGGTCAGTGAGAGCGCCGGAGACCCACCTTCTTTACACTCCCCTCTCTCTTTCCTTTTTCCCCCGAACACAGGCTGATAACGACTCCCCTGGTGTTGCTAGTGTCTTTGGACAGCGGTGATCGCTTAACATCAGGTGACCCGCCTGTTCGTTTGCCTCATATGATATAAAAAGCATAGTAATAATCTGTATAAAATGTATATCGTTATGACTACGAGTGCCAGATATGAAATTTATATTAATATTAATAATGTTAATTTAGAAATTATGAAATTGAAATAATTCAAGATATAATTCATTAAAAAAATCAAAAAAGGGCAATGACATTATTTTGAGGTTTCACCTCTGTCGGCTGTTCTTATGAGTGAGTCGACTTTTTAATTGATAACACTGAAGCTCGATAATAGCTAGTAAATAAAAACATATATAGAAAACTTACTAAATTGGTTTGTCTTTGTCGATTTATGGATATATCAAAACTTGAGTCATTATCAGTTGCTCAATTATTCACAAAATAAGCGGTTGTCAACGATATTCTAATAATTTTAGCTAATTTTTAGATAGCTGTCACAGAGAATAGACGGCCCTAACATAAAATTACACATTTCCAAGTTCATGAGTACTGCTTTATTGTGAAACAAGCATACCATTGTTCTGTATCATATGAATAATGGTCACAAAGTAGGCCTCTCGCACTGTACAATTAACCTTGTATCACGAGCTTAGGTTTATGGAAAGCTATATACCACATGCAAATCAATTCGGCTGATCGTCCATCATTGACAGATGTTGATTTGAGGTCGTTTGAATAATCGCTCGTATGTCACGACTCCTACTAATGTTTGGTCTGATTGTTTTTATATCTATTGGATGATGAGTTTTACACTAGGTAATTCTTTTTTGTAAAGTGTGAATATAATCTACGAGTACTTCAAATAACGTATTACGGAATTAAATAAACTACACTGATGAGATGTCATAATATAGTAACATATATATTCTTACTCATATTATAGAGGCGAATGTGTTTTTTATATACTTTATAACTACTCAACCGGTTACATTTTTTGTAAGAAGAATTAATTAAGTCACAATTACATTATACGAGCGAAGCGGCGAGCAAAAGCTGGATAAAATATTTAGAAATGTTAATTTAAATGTGTATAACATTACATATTATAAGACAAAGTCCTCTGCCGTGTCTGTCTGTTTGTTTACGATAAACTTAAAAACTGCTCAAGATTTATTTTATTTATATAATTTAAAATATTAAGATTTAGATTTATTTATATAATTTGTCCAGATTTTTTTATTATCAGGGCGGGACAACATCTGCCGGGCCCGCTAGTCTATATGCGAAAAGGCGAAGGTAAAACCGTAAATAAGTGTTACTCCTTATGGAAAGGCTTGGAGATTGTGCTCGTCACCTTTTCTGTGTGACGAAAGGTGGTGGGGGAAACACTGTGTCGTTTAAAGTGTTGAAAACACCGGTTCTCGTCCAATCACCGAAATTAAGCAATGTTGGGCGCGGTCTGTTATTGGGTGGGTGTGGGAATACCGCGTGACGTTGGCTTTTTGTTGTATGTTTTTTTTTTAATTAAATGTTTCCCTGTAATACAAAAGTTTCAATTCTACGGTGTGTCTTCAAGACACATCTTGTTTTTTTTATTAGTAACTATTAATAATCTTTAATGTTATCAATAAAAAAAATTAGGAAATATATTAATTCTCCTTGCCCTCGACGAGTCAAAGCGTTTATTTATGTCTCTTGTACAGCCTACAATATTTCAAAAATAGATACTCAATAAAGTTTTACCATTTAGGAATAAAAAATTACACTCTATGATATGAGAATCTTAATAATGTTTGGATTTAAAAAAGGATGAATTATAGTCGAATAAAAAAAATGAAAACAACACATTTTAATTTAGGACAGTCATTAATATTTTCATTCACTAATTATGGAGATAACATTTTTAATTAAGAATCATTATAGATTTATAACTAAATAGAATTTATGTTCAACATAGCAAAAAAAATGCAGTAATATATAATCCTA
The DNA here is from genome assembly GCA_014332785.1 of Antheraea mylitta. Classification (NCBI taxonomy): domain Eukaryota; kingdom Metazoa; phylum Arthropoda; class Insecta; order Lepidoptera; family Saturniidae; genus Antheraea; species Antheraea mylitta. Next base: position 2,147,717 of record JACEII010000064.1, on the reverse strand, counting down.
TTATAATTATTAATAGGTATCGATATCTCCAGTCCAGATAGTGCTCGCGACTACATCCGCGTGGAACCCAGTGTAAAAAAAAACAGTAACTAATTAAACCTTCTGAATGTCTTAAGTCCACTTACTTATCCACTTTTCTCGTGTATTCAAGTTGCATTGTCATTAAAATTACAATAACTTTTTTAGATTTTAATGAAACAAAGATTATGTTAATCTCGAAGATGTACTTTATCCAAAATCCAGTACACTTAAGCAGTGATGCGTGTTCATAAAACAGACAGACAGATAGACAGACAAACATACATTTCTAAATATCATTGAAATATATTTTATTCCTTATTCCTAGACACCTACAGCAATTTTTTTCACGAAAATCGAAAAAACAGACACGTTGCATTTACATTCTTATTATATGTATATAGATACAGGCCGTGTCTTTGAATTTAAACTAAAAAATATATCGAATTGTATCCAGTAGTTTTTGCACGCACAACGGCAGACCTCTAGAATTATATTTATATAGATACGAATACTAAGTAAACTCGTATATACTACAACCCTAGGGGATGTGAACGAGGGTTGTGCCAGACAGATTATTCGGACATAAGTAGGGCTTCTAATACGGCTTCGTGTTGCACTAACGAAGTGAATGTTCAATTTACTCACAGAGAATCTTAACGAATTGGGGAAACTGAACTGTATTTTCTAAAACAATTTAAAGTGAATATATGTACAAATTAAGTTATTAAATTTGTCGATCTCAGTCTATTTAGACTTTGCTAAATTTATTACTAGATTGTAACCGGCATATATGTCGGTATATTTCAAGATGGGCTAAATCTATATCATAAGTTTCACAGAAATAGATGACGCCGTCATATATTTCCGTGAAACTTAGTATGTAGGTTAGCTTCGGGGACGATAAATCGATCAACTAGATTTTATTCACAGAAAACTTTTTTACTGAGATTTCAGGCAATGAAAAAATATAGCTACAATATGAAGGTAAATTTCACCGCCGCTGTCAAAACAAAAATAGCTCAGATGGAAATTGGTTGCTGTGTAAATCTGTGTAACTGTAGTTCGAATCCGAATGTATATAATCGTTTTTGTAAAAAATGATAATTTTGTAAGGCAAATGTAACAATTTATTTTAATTAATTATACAAATTTTATTATTGTAATTATATCTTTTTTTAATATTTGTCTATGTTAAAAATGCTAATTTTGTGAGGCAAACCTAACAGTTTTTTTTTTATTATTATCTAAAGAACTGAGCTAGTCTCGGTCGCCCAGGTACTATGGTATTAATCGTTTTAAAACATTTTTTTTTATTTCTAGTTTTTTACATTAAGAACGAAGTTCAAACTTCGCCGTCCATAAGCTTTTTAGTTTATTTCTATGATCTTCATATTTTACAAACATCTTGAAAAATAACGTAAAACAATGCAAGCACTGTTACTTGACGTCGGTTTTCTGTTAGAGGGTGGTACTACCCCGGGCGAGCCCACTTATTCATGCTGAAACCTGTTATAGCTTCAGCATGGCTCTACCACCTATAAGTACAATGGTACATAAGGACAATGAAATAAAGGTGATCTCTTTTGAATTTTAATTTCACTACCTAATTAAAATTTCAGAATTTGTTTATCAAAATTATTAATATTAGTGTGGTTTTTATATCTATTTTCACATGTATTTTCGTATCTCCGGACAATAATTATATAAAGTCTATTAATTAATCAATCAAACGTATGTGACCTGCAAAATATCATTATTACATTAACATCGGCTTCTATACTTAGCGACGCTAGTCTGACGCACACCGGGCAAGCGTATTACGGCCGGTCATGCTTACGTAGCATGTCACGACGCGAGCTTATAAAATCCATTCTTACGTAGCATGTCATGACGCGAACTTCTAAATTTATCTCTTGCCAGAGATACCGTTCAACGCGCGTAGTCTTCACTTCTAAAATTAATTATGGCCGGAATTCGACCACAAAATGACCACCAGTCATAACATTAATTGAAACATAAAACTCTAATAACTAGCCTTAATAAAACTTCATTTTACGATAGAATCTGAATCGTTTTATTATTAAAACATCGTGTTTAAGTACACAATTGTTTTATATTGTTATCTCAGATGTATACAATGTAAGCTACCAATAAAATTACATTTATATCGTCGTTCACATTAAAAAGCCCTCGTAATGTCGTATAAAGTGCGGATTTACGTTTATATGCATTCGATTCGGTCAATAATTTTATATTGTGGATAATTTAGCGGTTTCATTCAACCGTAACTGATTGCTGGAACGTTTACTATGTATTGCGCGATTAAAATTATATAATATAAATTCCTTTTAAATTATTATCACTAAAGGAAGAGAATAGTGATTGTACGAGTAGATTTTGTTTCATACATTAAGCGTGATTTGTAATAGAATTACTAGGGGTTTGCCGTTCAAACCTAGGGGGTTCGCGACGACATTTACGTAATGATGGCTTGATGACTTGTAGGTGGTAGAGCCATGCTGAAGCTATTACTGGTTCATGAATGGATCGGCTCGCCCGCGGTAGTACTACCATATCACAGAAAACCGACGTAACAATTTTTAAAGCAAGTATTCAATACGTATTTACCTTTTTTGTAATAACACTGCATAAGTCTTTATCCGGTCTTTTGGTGTTGGTAGTACCACAACAGTAAGTGGTCAGATAAATTTTGTGTACTATTACAAATCTTCTTAGAATGAAGCGTTAAAATAAAGGAATTTTTACGTGTTATTCGGCCATATACGTAATCGACTCTTTACAACGCGCGTTTATTAAACCGTTAGAAGGTACAACGATTGAGATTTGTATATAAATTCCATAAACTGTCTTCACTGTAAATAATTCTTATTTTCCGGAATGTTTCTGTCACTTTTGTTATTTGTTATTCATGATCAGTTGTGTTTCAGCCGTTTATCTACTTCAGTGCCTAATTACATGAAGAATATTATCGCTGTAAAGATAAATTAGTATAGTTCGTTCTTTTAAGTGTTTTACTTAACGTTTAACTAATTTTTCAAGTGAAAACTGAGGGTTCTTTTGTATAAGAAAATTATGGATTCGCGTCACCGATTTTTTTGACATATTAGTGACGTACTGTGCTTGATTCGGACTAGCGACGCGTAGTGTGTATGTAATGTTGATATTTTGTATGTAACTAGTGCAGCTTGTTATCTCTTAGATTAATTAATAAATTGTTTAAAATTGTGTTGCTCGAAGTGGCAATAAAAGTCAAAACTAGACTAACATTAATAATTTAAATTTACTAATTATGAAATATCTATAATTCAGATTATATTTTAGTTAACAATCCAAAAAAGAACATAATTAACCATTGTTTTGACTTATGTCTTAAAATGCCACTAAATCTACTAAGACCAGGTCTTAAGCGTAACGGTCAGAAAGCACCTATAGATACAATATGGTAACAGATTTTTTTAATTTGATGATGGTAACTAGCCAGGTGGGAATTAGGAAATACTATACCAATGTGTTATTGCTTAGATTATGTGACTATGGAATACGGGTAATACGTCCAGGCTTGACCTGGGTGCGGTAGGTACGTAAACTGTTTCCGTGTGAAGACGGTTGATTTGTCAAGTGTCAAGTCAAGAACGAATCTTATCTAGATTTGTTAAATTGGTCGCTTTATCAATTGTCATGAAAACGCATTTGAGAGCAGAACTATCAAATAGATCGTGTTTTGTTTAATTAGGCACTTTTAATCAGGATTATGTAGATAGAAATTATTATTGTGACTTGTGCTTAGTAGATATATATATGCTGTAGCGGACTTTTTATCGACAGATTTTTAAACTTAGAAACAATTCAGCCATATTTTTGTGTAAGTTTAACGAATAACTCAGTTCACGTCAGAAGGTCTGAAAAGGTACAACTTTTCCGGGAAACTGATAAATAGCGTCATAAGTTCATATGATTTGTACATAGTAACATAATAGGTAGCCTATGCCCATGTGCAACAATGTATCCTTCAAGTAGTGAAAGAATGTATCAGATCGGTGCAGTGGTTCCGGATTTTACTTTTCTCATATAAACAAACATACCTGGATAATTGAGCCTAGTTCGATTCTTTAAAAAAAATATTTTTAAATTAAAATAAATTGTTAAGTTTGCCACACAAAATTTGCAAATTTTTTTATCAAAAAAAGATATCTCTTTTGCTGTCACTCAGATTTGAACTGGGGTTAGACGGATTTTTGAATTAGTCGATTTCCATTTGAGCTATTTTTGTATTGACAGCAGCGGGGAAATCTCTAAAAACTCAGATATATTTTTTTATCTATGAATGAAATCTAGCTAGACCGATTTATTGTTCCAGAAACCATCTACATACTAAGTTTTACGGAAATAGCTGATATCGTTTCCGAGATCCTGAATATATAACAATATAAAAATATATAAGAATTACTCGTTTATAGGTATTATTATGTTAGATAGATACATAATCAATATTTTTTCAAATTTAATATTAGTGTAGATCAACTTAATAAGTAATTAATTAAATTGCTCGCGATTTCTTCAGCATAAACTTAAAATATAGACTAGTTACGAGTTTTAGGAGAATGGAATTCATAAAAACGTTCCTCGCATTAAAAACAACGAGGTTCGCAAACTTCCATAGTGATCGGACAAAACATGTTCGATTTTATCAATATCAAATATATCAGCGTACATTTATAAATACATACTCGTATATAGAAAAAATAAATCCTGATTGACAAGACATCGTCAGAACCCGATACTGTATGATGTTTGTTTATCGAACTTATATGTTTCACTATTCGTGGCTATATATAAATGTTCAGAAAAAGTAGAAACCTACTATTATTCGATACAAAATATATATGAGAGTTCTTGAGATATGTATGCTTGGTACACATATATGTTCCAAGAACTCATATATGTATGAATAGTTAGCTTAGGTCAACTCAGATAGCATCGTGGGGTTTGGGGAGCCTCCGGCTTCCAGGGAGACAGAGGCCAAGAGGCGAGAGTATAGAGATGGGGCGCTAGTAAGGTGGATGCAGGACCTAGCGGACGCGCGCTTCGGGACGTACACCGTCGACGCCGTCTGCCCGGTCCTGCGAGAATGGATAGGGAGGAGTTGGGGCTCCCTGACGTTCAGGCTGGTGCAGGTATTGACCGGGCACGGTTGTTTCGGGTGGTACCTGCACCGGATCGCTCGCAGGGAGCCGACCGCCGCCTGTCACGAGTGCGGCGTTGAGGAAGACACCGCGCAACACACGCTTTCTGAGTGTGTTGCGTGGGAGGGACAGCGCCGCACTCTGGCGGCGGCGGTAGGGGGGAATTTGTCGCTGCCGAGTGTGGTCTCCGCCA
>JACEII010000064.1:2071329-2134525 GCA_014332785.1 Antheraea mylitta | reverse complement strand
AGCCGAGGTGTGCCGTGCACACCTCGGCTTGACTGTTGCCTGTTACATACAAACTCGCGACCTATCTTAGCTAACCTAGCTAAATATTCATATATGTTTGAATTGTTGAGACGCATATGTGTACCAAGCATACACGCCTCAACAACCCCTCCATATATTTATTATCGGAAAATTAGAATTTTTTCAGTTCAATAAGGGAAAAAAAACAAAAACCCTTCCACTTCCATGTGTAAGCGTGTAGCGTGCACGTATGTGGGGGTGATCGTGTAGTGTTGTAGCAGTGATGTAAATTTTGTGTCACTGTATCGCGTAAGTAACGCACTCAAGGGCTTCCTGCCGAGGGATCGAACCTAGACTTGAGCCGCTACCGAGAGAGGCCTAATCTGGTGTGCGGGAGCGAAATCTACTCGCAGACTACGGCGGCGTGATCTGTGGTTACGCGGGCGTGGGTGTGAGCACGCTCTGTTTGGAGAGACAGGCTAGTACTGATCGTTCACTGCCGTTATTTCATCAGGAGGGTTGATAAAAATATGTCGCGGCCGTCTTCTATGACGCGCAGCGTTTGGTATGGGTTCGTATTGTGCGGCGGATACCACTAAAGGACTGGGATGGTTCGCGGCTTTTTCAAAATGACTAATCGTAAGTGATTTTACGTATGCCCAGATAGAAGGAATCTTTAGGTCTCTATGGAGATCGACTCTCCGGATGTACCACGGGGCACCGGTCACTTTACGTAAAACACGATTTTGGAGAACCTGCAGCTTATGAAAGTTATCTTTGGACATATGCGCAAAAACGGGGCAGCTATATGTCATCACGGGACGGATACACGTCTTATACAAAATGAGCTTATGTCTGAGGGACATCTTACTCTTATGACAAAGCAACGGATGGAGGCGACCCAAGACCATAGCGGCTTTGTTTCGCACTCTGTCTATATGTGAATTGAACTTTAAATGTCTATCTAATGTAACACCGAGATATTTGACCTCTTCGACCCAAGGGATATCGATTCCGTATAGCCTGATGGGGTGTACTGAATGGAAAAAATTACAAGTTTATATTTAGTTAAAGCTGTACCTAGTATAAAAACAACGGTCGTTTCGAAATGCGTCAGTAGTAGATTGTTAAATTTGTATTATAAAAATGATGATATGTATAGTACGAATAAATATGACTTTAGACCGTCCTGTTATTCGTACATACACCACAGTTCACAATTGTAATTATATACTACAGGGGCCGGTGGCATATGCTTTTAATAGTACTAGTACAAGAATTTACAAAATAAAGGTGCTAGTAAGTTTATTTTTTGGAATGTGTATCTTTTGTGTGAAAAATTTAAAAATATAAAATTTCAGAAAATTTTAAAAAGTCTAGTTCTCGCGAAGAGCGTAATCTGCCAGGATTAGGCTAAGAATCATGTAACACTGAGTACAAAAAACTTCATGAAATTCCGAGAGGAATTACGAAAACACGCACCTCAGTATTCTACACAAATTAAAATTCTGTTTACCTTGAATAAATAAAATTTTATTCTGATCTATTATACAACACTAAATACATACTAAAGTGAATATAATTGATCTTGTTATGGCGATAAGTTTAAGATTTATAATGATAATAATTCGATATCAAAACGTCGTATGAAGGGATAGAACCCGGAAAATGTAGCAAATGGCCACGGCTATTGTTTCGTGAACATACGTTAATCATTCGCTGACGTTTCTCACTGAGCAGTATGAAAGACTGTTTTCACATTATCCTGTTGGCGTTAGACATGTGACTGTCTAGTGAGTAATGGATAATTCCTGGTCAGTGCGTACCCTGACGTCAGTCGTATCGGTACAGCGGGGTAACATTCTCATTATTTATGTGGCGAATATAACACAGTTCAGTACATTTTTCTCCTGTATCTATCATTCGGTTTTCTTAATTATTTTTGTACAATTCTTTATGAATTTTAGTGATGTGATAATGTCTTATAGATCGATGAACGCCGGCTTCGCGCACTATAAAGCATTTTGTCACGTTCCGCCTGAGCCGAGCGTGCAAGCGAGAGCGCGGAACAAGCGATAGAGGCACGCTCGGCCTAAGGGTTCTTGCTTGTGACGCATCTTTCTATATATTAATAATTTAGTTCAATTCATAAAAGTATGCAATTTTTCATCAATGTTTTCTTCATGTATAATCATCGTCTGTAAACCGACTTCACAGACAACCAATTTACTCACAACATTAACGCGCCGAATCCACATTTATAAATCTCTATACGTTATAATTTACACTCCATCCACACTTCTCAATATCTATAAATTAACTCGTGAACTTTGTACCTTTATTTTAGTCGAAATTTAGGACTTAGAGGACCGCTGGTCTATATTTAATAAGGCAAATACGAAACAGTTCAGTACAATTTTCTCTTCTGTTTTTCAACGGATTTCATTTTTTTTTATTAAGCAGATGTTGACGAGCTTTAAATAATAAAATAAAAATTTGTCTATTCTCGCTGTATTTACCATGCTTTACGCTCCTTACATCTGTAATTAAACGTATTTGTAAATATATAAAATAATAACTACGAGTAAATGAATCCAGAATCGAGTGGTCAAAATTCGACCATAACTCATAAATTTTACAAGTTTTAATATTAAGGAAAAAGTTACTCTTTTCCCAATTCCTTTTATTCATATTGAAATGAAGTCGCTTATCAATGCTATAGGCGATTATATCAAGTGTTTCAGTAAAAAAATGTCTACTCCTGTTAACTGTTATAATATCGCAATACTAGATATAACTTCTCTTACACTCTTACACAACTTGCTTTCATCATGTATGAAATAATTTGTAATATATTATGCCTATTGTTACATCACACAAGCCCATGTCGCGAGTTAAATTATGTTGTTTTCTGTTGCGTTGACACTCAGATCGATAGTTCTGATTGAAATTATATAAAACTGGTTTTATGATATGCTTGAAAAGTTAATTAGTAGATTTTGAGCGATAGCCTTATTTCATTGTTTTATATCTTCACTCCCTGCTGTTAAGTTTTTAGAGATCCGCTTTAGTTCAAACTTTCGAGCATGAGTCTATAAATTCTTAGATTTTTTTTCTACCGCGATACCACAAGCCCAGTTTCGACCACTTTGGTGCCATTGAGCTTGACGCCATACGGCTGAGTGCATTAGGTGCTCGCTCAAAACACGTGGTGAAGCTGTATAGGCTCGTCACGCCAACAGTATATATTATACTCAGTTCGAAAAATAAAATAAAAATTTCAATAGGAAAATCTATCACGGATAGTCCGCCTAGTCGTCTTTTATTTAAGCATATGGCTAAAATGGAGTAATCCGTTCTATTTTATTATAATTGGAGATTTAATTTTTTCAGCCATTTTCGGTAAGAACGATCAGGTAATTTGGAGAACCATTATATTTCCTTAGTGTGCATTGCTGTATGATGTGTGCTATGTGTATATCCACCCCGCTGTCACAGCGCCACGAGTCAATCCATCCGCACTGGTATTTAAACTGTGCAGATCGCTCGTGTCCAGTACGCAATCTGTTTAATTCGCACCACTCACCTCGGGGGAGATCGAAGTCTTTTATTTTAACGGATGAGTCGATGTCGCATCTTATTTTTCCCAACTTTGACGCTTGCCAGATTTTTCGCCATTCCCTCCATATGCTATTTCAGCAGCAATTTTGTAAGCTGGTCGTCGGGATTTTAGTCTATGGTGTGGGTGATTAAAGAACTCACCATAAATAGATACTTAGTCTAATTCTGCTTTACTTTAATAAGCTTTCTCAGCAAGGCCTCATTCCTTCTCAAAGCTGGTGGAGGTATATAACAAAGTACCGGTAGCATTTCCGTGGGAGTATAGGTTATAGTCCCAGATATGGTTCGCATAGATTTATTCAGCTAACGGTCTACTTTATACATATGGGCGTTACCCAGCCATACCGGGAATAATATTTAACCACGGGAGACATCAACGGCAAGGCTGTACTTCTTAATACATCGGCGTTTGCCCCTCAACTAGTACCAGTTAATTGTAGAAGCCCGTTATTTCTAGATTGTAGCTTACGTGATGACGCACCACAAGATGCTCTCTAGCAGTACAGAGTGGTTCATCAGTTTATTATTAACAAGATGTTTCTTCTTACATATTTTTAGTCTACGAACAAGAACTGTTCTAGAGGTGATATAATATCGTAACTTCTTCTTAACTCGTGTTATAATGCATAGCCAATTGGAAAACGAAACGCTGTTTTTTTAGCGATGCAAAGTGACGCCCTGTGGCTGATGATCAACGCAAGCGCAAAAACAGCAGTGACCACCGACAGACAGGTCATATAATACATCTGTGGTCCTTCATATTATGTCAGCCTATACAAATATCTCTTTAGGGCTCAATGTTATACAAGACAGTATGTTCTCAAACCCACTGAGATATAGATTCAAAGGTTCACGGTACGGTAAAAATATTCCTGATATAATTAACAAAGTACCTGGGCTACCGGTTCTTTAAATAACATTTTTAAATTAAAATAAATTGTTAGGTTTGCCTTATAAAATTAACGTTTTTCTATAAAATATATATATATAGGATATATATAGGATTTTTGAAGCAACCGATTTCCATCTGAGCTTTACCTTTATATTCTAGCTATATTTTTTCATTGCCTGAAAGTTTAGTTTAAAAAGTTTTCTATTAATAAAATCTAGCTAGATCGATTTATCATCATAGAAACTACCTACATACTAAGTTTCACGGAAATAGATGACGCCGTTTCTGAGATCCTGAATATATACAAATGTAAAAATATACAAGAATTGCTCATTTAAAAGTATTAGGTAGATAGATAGATTTAAAGGTATTAGATAGATAGATATATATTAATATTTAGTCAAAGACTTACATCATTTCCAGTCGATAGTCAGATGTTCTAAGACTACGATATGAAGTTTGTTTGACATTTGAAGCAACCTGTCAGTTACTTTAGAAAATAAATACTTTATCGATTGAAAATATTGTAATCGTTTTCTAGGTTTATTTTACAATAGTAAAGTATGTTGTACAATGTATTTGTTACAAAATCTATAGATAAAAACATATTTTATACCGAAATCTTTCGCGAAAGAAGTAACTTCGTAACTTCGGTGCTCATAATTGATTAAATATCATAATAAATGTATTCGCTTAAAAATGTTAGTACAATGCTATGGATTGTGAAAATTTAAAATGTATCACGCCAGTAACTATGAATACATTATATACAAATGCAGATCTTTAATGAAGTCATTTATTATTCGAATAAACTTCATAACGATGTTAGCTCTCGACGCTGAGCACATAAAACATTGTATCTGTTTATAATTCCATTAAGAATTTGATCTTGACTTATTGTGACTACTTTCATAATGTAATTTACACAAATTAATATTTTATTGAGATTGACTAATTTATTAAGTATGAGTGTATATTACTTTTTATTGTATATATAATACAAAAACGTATAAAAATCTTGAAAAATCTTAGTCTAAAGGCCTTATTTTTTATATTATAGAAGGCCAACGAACAGATGGGTCACTTGATGTTAATTGATTGCCACCGTCCATAGACACCAGCAAAACCAGAGGAATCGCAAGTCCTCTGCCTAGATTAGTAGGGGAGGGGGATGTGGGCGTCCGGCGCTCTCATTGAACGAACGAAACGCAACAATGCAAGTACTGTTACTTTCCTTCGGTGTTTCTGTGTGTCGGGTGGTTCTACCCTGGGTAAGCAGACCCATTCATTTTGGGGTATAAGGGATGTCGAATAACATCTTAAGACTTGAGACACCCAAGCCAACCTCACCTGCACGTGGTGCATCCTGCTGATCAACGAACGAGGCAATGGCGAGAGCGGGGTGGTAGGGTTTTACAGCCCGACTGGATCGCAACCACCATGCATATGGCGAAAAAGCTCGTCATAGTAACTCGCTTCTGCGCGTCGCGTTTCGGGATCAGCCTGTGCATATCCAGTACCGGGCGACTTTCGTCATTATGGCCGGCATGACGGCGGCGACCGGCGATGGATAATCTGTCTCTCGGTGGTTGCCGATGTTTTTGGATTGTACTATGCTTAACAACAGGCATAGTGCAGTCACTTTGTCGTGCTTCTATAAAAAAAAAAAACAGTAATAGCTTCAGCGTGGCTTTACCAGTCCTAAATCCACTCCTTACATATCAACGAGGACGGTTTTATTCTAACCACTAAACCGGATAACGATGTACCTACTGGCAATTCTAAAAACTGAAGAATATATAGTTATTTATTTTACTACATAAGATAATTTCCCATAAGACAAACTCCTCTAAATAGTTTGTTCTGTAAGGTAATAATTGTTCATCTCATAAGGGATGTACGGTAAAGTTAATATAGCCTATAACTTTCTGCAATAAATTCTATTACTTTTATAAAAGATAGGATTTGTGAGAACGAAAGAGTATTTGTTACTATTTCACGCAAAACTTGTTGAATATATTTTGATAAAACTTTACAGTAAGATCACTTAAATTGGTCAACATATTATGACGATATATGTTAAGTAACTTGGAAAAATCTTACCATCTGAGGCCTGTTTTTACGTATGCAGTATAAAGGGTTATAGTTACAAACACAGATAAAGTCGCAGGCGCTACTCTAGCTAATATTATAAATGCGAAAGTGTGATTGTTTATTACGTTTTAACGCTATATCTTGAAATTTTGCATATGTGTTGTCAACGGTACAGAAAAATATGTATGTACCTTTCATCCAAGGAAAACATACTACTCCATGAGGCATCAAATCTACATTAACGCGAACGAAGCTGGGAGCAAAAGCTAGTAATCTATGCAATGTAATTTTTTTTTTAAATTTTGAATCCTACTTACATAGATAGGAAGCAAACAAACAAAAATAAAACAATCTATAGAGCTTACAAATTTTAGTAGGTGTAAATTATTTTTCTACTCTTTCTCATATTATATGTGTACTCATTATTGATAGTATATTTACAATGTTTTGCCATATATATTGTATGATTTGGCTTAATAATATCTATATCATATATAGATTCCATATTTATCCACGGTGGTGGGGCTACAACTAAACAACTTCTACACCTTTCTATTGATTGTCGTGAAATTGTGTTAGTATGTAAATAACGAATAATATTTAGTGATAGAATAGTCAATATCTACAATTATATTTATTACAATGAATACTAATAGTAACACATAATAACAAACGAGTGGAGAGCTGTGGGTTTAACTATAATAACATATAACAAGCATTGGAAATTAAATAATAAATAATATATACACTTTGGTTTATTCTAGTAAACGGGGTACAATAGATATGATTTATATTCACCACAAAACCGAGCTAGAAATACACGAACAAAGTTTAAACAAAGTTGGGCGCTATGAGAGATTCCTATTTAAATTATCTGTCGATAATGCAAATCACGAATGAGTATTGCATGCGCACACGATTTACATCTTAGATGGTTTCATGAGGTCCTTTCGTGGCTGTAATTTGGCCGTTGACAGATTTACAGTCATTACATTTCACGCCGAACGGAATGACAGCGTATCTCACAGACATAAACTGGCTAGATGAGATTTTAGTATAACGGTTTTTGATAAACTAATATTACTTTCCTTGTTGGTTGCTTATTACTAGATTTTCCATTTCAGGATAAATGATAACCAGGGTACACGACTTCCATCTGGGTTATGTTTGGTAAAAACTGTGTAAACATGAAGAAAGAGAATATATAATTAACATATGTATGTATGTATATATATGTTCGTATAATTGTATGTTTATAAGTTATAGCGTTTAATCACAACCTCATTTTTATGTTAAGTGACAGCTATCGGAACGCTTCTATAGTTATTTAGCGACAGATTTTTTACTTGAAGATGGTTACTTACCAGGTGAGTATAGTAAATAGGCGTATCACTATACAATGTTTTTCTTTGCCGAATGGTATTTGTCACAGCATCTTGGCTGAACCCTATTTGCGTGATGCTAAGATGTTGTATGACTTGGTAATGATACCTTATTAGCGACTCTTCTGATGGACTTGGAAAGATTGGGGAATAATGGGGCTGATATGTTTGGTGGAAAAAGCTGCGGCTTATCCTCAAGGATTCAAACTTACATTAATCGATGCGGTGTCTGAAAACGTTATCCACTCAGCTATTGTCGGTTGACAGTAACCGTAACCTAATTTATTAATAAAATTTAAAGGTACCAACCAATTTATTATTTTGCAGTGGTTTAGTTTCCAAGTGTCAAAAGGCTTTTAGTATCATAGGTCTTAAGAGTTGAGGTCTTAATATTTTATTAATACTTAATTACAAATACTACTATACCTTATATAATGGGTAGACAATTTAATATAACTGAAAAAATACTTAATCGTAGAAACTGTATCCTACATGCAAAAATATACCATTTCTAAAATAAATTATACGGTGATTCAATTGCAAAAATATTAGAGCATACATGATTTTACTACGTTTTCCATTGTTAAGACTTATTTATCACATTTAACTGTGCATAAGTTAATTCTTTAACTCCGACAACAAAGCATTACATACAATATCTTTCAACTTATAAACTCCTAGTTCTCGGAGATAAAAACATCTGTATTTTTCATTAAAAAGTAAACATAGGAAAGATATTTTTTATAGATTATCTGTTATATTATAGTATCTGTTGTGATGTCATTGCACAATTGTAATGAAAGTTGCCATTGTAAAAATGAGTCAGCAGGTTAATGTTATGTTTAGCAAAAATCTATGTATGTACATCGAAGTCTATCGATATGTAATTGATTAACGTCCATGTTTCAAAGATGTATGATACCAATTGACACGAATTAATCATGTAATCGATCAATGATGTTTTATGATTGAATATTCACGCCTCTTTATCGATAAGGTGTGGCAACATTGACATAATGATTTAAAGGTTCATTTTAATATGTACTTGAAGACTTCTGGGGACACGTATAACATTAATAACGGGTCACTATTTCACAATTTGTAGTTTCTTAAGTAATAACGAGTTTGGGATGATAACTTAAGTAATATTGATCAGATAGAACAACACTATATTGCTAACAAAAGTATTGAAAGAATTCAATAATGAATCAAATTAACTAAATTGCTTGTTGATAAAATGTTTGTATTTTTATTATAATGATTATTAATCACTTTCCAATTAAAAAAATAGAAGGTAACGGTATAAGGTATAAGTATTAATCTATACTTATATACTAATATTATAAAGCGGTAAAGTTCGTGGGTTTGTGACGTTGTGATGTTGTGGCGTTGTAGGGGGTAATCTCAAGAACTACTGGTCCGATTTGAATAATTCTTTCAATGTTATATAGCTCATATGGTTATAGGTCATATATCATCATGCTAAGATCAATAGGAGCGGAGCACATATGAAATATGTTTCAAAATCGAGATGTTTTTCCTTTTGAGAACTGCTGCGTGTTAGTGTATCTATTCCACGCGAACGAAGTCGCGGGCCGAGGCTAGTTTTGTAAATAAATGTAATCTAGATATCTCATTTGATTTATATAAATTATATTGAAGTAACTAACTTGTTCTGAGTTTTAATAGATTTTCTGTTTAATACTTTATAGACCACTAGCCTCTTCCCGCAACTTCGTGTGCATGGAATAGTTACTTTGACCTGACGCTAACACGCAGCGGAAGCTCTTAAGAGGAGAAAAAAACCCGATTTTTAAACATTCTTCATTGGTGTTCCGCTCCTATATGTCTTGGCGTGAA
The DNA here is from genome assembly GCA_014332785.1 of Antheraea mylitta. Lineage (NCBI taxonomy): Eukaryota > Metazoa > Arthropoda > Insecta > Lepidoptera > Saturniidae > Antheraea > Antheraea mylitta. The sequence goes on along the minus strand of JACEII010000064.1, from coordinate 2,124,676 downwards.
GATATATAGCTTATAACCATCCTCGATAAATGAGCTACATAATATTGAAATATTGTTTTCAATCGGACCAGTAGTTTCTGAGATTACCCCCTACAACTTCACAACGTCACAAACTAATAAACTACCTCTTTATAATATTAGTATAGATGACTATTTGGTCTACTCTAGATACACAAGATCAACACTACACTAGAACACTAGTCTTCAAAAAAGTATAAAAGAAGTAGTTCGCTTTAATCGTTCCTCTTCCGAAAATCATTTCCAGTACTTATGTGCGTACAAAGGAGCTAATCTAGTAATTTTATTTACCTACGTATTTAAATAGAAAATGATGGACTACGAATAGTAAAGATCTCTTCACGGTAATAAAGTACTGTGAAATATACCTATTTACTGCTGCTATAAAATTCGATTTCGTAATTTTAGTGCATCGATCTTTATGTGGCTTAATTTTTATGTTTCCTGTCCTGAGGCATAATCACACGGCTCCGTACATGATAATTGGTCATCGTAGTAATAAATTTAACGAAATACTATTGATCATATTAAAAATTATGACCTACGTACATGCAAAACTATGAAGCTGTCTGTCCACTTACTACGTACCTAAATATCATAACTAAGGCCTTCATATTTGTACGACCCTGAATATTGATTTATGTACTCTCAAATATATATTATAATATTATATGTCTCGTAGTCCGGTGAAGCTGTTAAGGCTTTACTGGGCTAATAGCGCTTATAGTTACGATTGGTGTTTTTAATTTTGTATGGTACATGTTTTCAGTTGTACCTTCTACCCTGCGGTTTCCATATTTCATGTTTAATTTTTCTATCGTTATCCACGGATATCCTGAGCTCTTCGTCTACGTCGTAGAACTGTGATAAATAGCCAATAACCTTAATTATTAATTCAATTGTAAAACCAGTAATAGTATCTGTGGGTGGCATATCAACCCGATGTTTGCGGGTATGAACCTCGGCATTTGACAAGGAAATGTTCAGAATTTGCGTACATTTACTAATTTAAATTGATAACGCTAAAGTTTGGCGGTGAAGGAAAACATTGTGAGGAAGCCTGGACCTGAGAAATGTTCTTGCAGTACCATCGTATGTGACGAAAATATAGAACTCTGGAATTCTTGGAGTTTGCCCGTACCTTCTTTCAGGAAGAGCTCCTTCAATGGGTTGAAACGAATAAATTACTACACGAATCATAGGTAGATCGGAAAGCAAGTAAGAAAAGACGGTTATTATTTAATTAGTATATTTAGCTATACATATGTAATTTACGTTTGTGTGTAGTCTATTAGTTAAGTATACGATTTATTTGTTTACGGTGTTTTTTATGTATTTTATGGTCTGTAGTTATATGTTTGTTTAACTGTTCACTGAAATGTAAAAAGTATTGGGTGTCGTTTATGATCGAATATCAGAAGGAGTTTTTTTCCTATTTTTACGCGTTAAATAGCATCTTATCTATTAATAAATACGAAGTCTGAAACCAGTATCGTAATGTTGATCTCTATCAATCAGGCTTTTTGTCTTCCGCATGTCATCAATTAAAATGTTTACACGTGGCCAAATGACGCAAGGCGAATTCTTCGGAACCGGTTTCTACAATAGGTCTGTGAGAGTGAAGTTCGGGGTAGCGCCACCACTCTACACTGACCTTTCACGTTATCATCTGGAAACTAAATGATTAAGTCTGACGAGGTCATCTTTGAATGGTTGTATGCGTGTAATGATCTTGTCTTCAAGGCGACATCTCGTTTCGAATACAATTAAATTAATAATATGAGTTTTTGTGTTCCATTCAAGGATTCTTGACAGTCGTGCCTCTTTGTAGGTCTAAAGAGAGATTGATCAGTACTTAGAAATTGTAGACAGTTTACAAACGGGCGAAAGGGACAAAGCGTCTCTTTGAAAGCGAATATGCTATTGCAACGTTTCTGAGAGGCCGAAAATTTATTCAGATCATAATACATTTGATATGGAATACTGATAGCATAATATTGTTCTTTGTTCTTGTTTTTTTGGCTTCTCACATTTTTAGTCATGCAAAGTGCCATGACCTCCTACTTTTTGCCTTCATTTACCAGTGTAATGGCCTTGGACAAGTCTCTTGATATTTCCTCAATTAGTGATACGAGCTACCCTGTTGTTAAATAATTTGGCTTGAGTTATTAGGTACCATTATATATGTTTTAAAAATGTGGAAATTTAAGTAATCAGAATAATATTCTATTTAAAATTCTATTGCTATTATACATATCATAATGTATTTATTTCTTAAGTTGAAATCGTCATTGGAATATGTATGCCGTATCATAAAAAAGGAATACTAGAATTTTTAAAGTTTTTATTAAGTTATCATCGTTTGCTTGCGATTTCGCTGGGCTTAATGTGAATTTAAGTAGTCTCTCAGGAACGATGCTAAAAAAAACAAAAATATTAAATTTAGGGCCTGAGAAGGCGTTTAAGAACGTCAGAACAACCACCGGTTCGGAAAACAACCTAGTCATCGAGAAGAACCGGCAAGAAAATCGATCTGGTCTATCTTTTCGCGATACATAACACATTTTTCGAACATAGATTATAGACATAGGTATATAGGACACAAAAATAAGCGTCATTTTCGGAAATCAGAATCAAAATCAAATCTAAATAACCTTTATCCAATTTAGGGTCTGAGAAGGCGCTTATAAACGTCAAAGTTAGCTCATTCACTTTAAATTAGTTTGTGGTTAGATGCTTAAATCCATAAAGTATGATAAGTGGTAGAGCCACGTTGAAGCTATAACTTGTCACAGCATGAATGGGTCGGCTCTTCCGGGGTAGTACCACCCGACCCACAGAACACCAACGTGAAGTAACAATGCTTGCATTGTTGCATTTCGTTAGGTCTGTGACAGCGTTTGAGGCCCACCTGCCCCTTCTCTCTTCTCTCCATCTCCTCTGACCCCTTCGCCACCAGCACAGACTAACAACGTACTTGCGACTGCTTTGGTATTGCTGGTGTCTATGGACAGTGATGATCACTTAACAGCAGATGATCTACCAGCTCGTTTGCCTCTCATGACATAAAAAAAGTCTAAAAAATATATATTCTATATTTTCTGGCGCAGCACTGGAACTATACTGTAATTGGAGATAAGCACAGTTACGTTTTAAAACTCTGACTACTCAACCGTAACACTGAAATTTGGCACACTTTTTGTCAGGGGCGCAGGAACAGACACAGGGTAACCTTCCTTATCTCACTTTCGTGTTTTCTTTTCCTTCTTTGAAAGCTTCTGTTTATTCGAAGACTTTATTAGAGTTCGAAACTACAGCGATAGACGCAGTGTCTGTAATTTTATAAATGTGCGCCTAGCTTCTATCCTCATGTTAATAATTATTCGTCGAGGACATACGAGCATGTTTTGGTACTTAAATTTATAGAGAGTTACTCTTCTGAACCACATAATCGCTTCTTTGAAGACGAAATTGACATCTTAGAAACAAACACATTTAAAAAAAATTCACTATCAATAGATAATATTTTTACGAAGTTTAAACATTTTGTTACTACTGTAACTCATGTACACTTGTAGCGGATTTCTGATAGCACTAGGATGCCATAATAAGCTTGTAAACAGAATTATGACGATAATATATCTAGCTTAATGTCCAAGTAGCCATACACGGTAGTACAAACAACATAATAAATCATGCTGTATAGTCCATATATTACTAAAATTTGGTTATCCAAAATTGTATTTAGACTCGCTAGTAGCTAGTATATATTCTTAGTAATGTGTTCCTATATACCTGAAACAAAAAAGCACATAATTTAAAGATAAAAAATTAAGTTGCAATTACCTGTTTAATATACACCGCAAGATACAATGGACAGAAAAAGAATAGGCATTTTATTTCACATACAGGCCGAAAGAAATCTACAATTATAAGTAACTAGTTTCTGTCTGTAGCTTCGCTCGTGTTAATGTATATTAGACTTATTATACTTCCAGAATAGCATTTTTTTTTTCAAAGGTAACGTATTAAAACTTCATTGGCATGTAGTGGTGTTAGTAATTCGCCATTATATACTATAGCTGTTTCTAATAAATCTCTGAAAGATTGAAATTCCAAAACATGACTGTAACGTACGATAAAAATTCGTGTTAGGGTTTATTAATTTAGTATTTTATACGATCAGAGCAGAACTTTGTTGATTAACTTCTGTAAAAATGTAATGCACAATATAATTAATTCAGTTTTGAACAAAAGGTATAGATGTGTCTATAATAAATAATTACGTTAACAATAAATCATTATCAAATTTTATATGTACTCGTGCTGTACATTTGAAACTGAGGGATTTTTTGAAGTTATATTTCTTTTGGCGCGTTAGGGAAAAATGATGAAAGTAAATTTTGTACGATGCGCGCACACCGTCACGAAAAACTTCACCCTGAAGTTAGCCATAGCCAACATTTTGTTTTTTGTATTTGTTGTTTGTAGTTCTTTGTATTAAAACTTTCAATGTATTAAATACCTCTTTTCTATTGTTAGTGTCATTTTTTCTACAAACGTTAGATAAGGCGAAAGATAAAATTTATGAAAAGGTTTTTATCTTGTTACGCCAAATAAGTATAACTTCTATCTAGTGTACACATTACACACATACATTTTTTTAGACTGATAGCGCTTGATTAAGACACTTTTTGTCTTACTGGACCTAAGCGACAAATTATTATATGCTCAAATACTAAAAAATAAGTCCTGGTGCTATAAATTATTGATTGCAACAGAGTTTCAAACTTCAGCAAGTTGACTCTCAATATAGATATTCGAGTACTCAAGTGTCCTATCAAATAAGCAATAAAGATTGTAACTAAATTATATATAAGTAGATTAATTTTAGTTGTATATATATTTCAACATTTACAACCAATATATCTCACGCGTTAAAGAATTTTAAAAATGACTGTCAAACACGCAATACATTCATTTGCTTTCCGTTTGGATATTAATGTGGTAAGAAACTATTTATTGTGACTACATGTTTAGATGTTTCTAGAAAAACGCGATTAAATCTATTGTATTTATAACTATTTGATAACCGTGACTTTGTTTATTATGTTAATAATATATTTCATGGATGTACAGTAAAAAAAACATGAATATATTTCAAAATAAAAATATGCTTTTCTTACAACATTTCTTTGTTAACAGTGTTATGTGTTTATTTGCCCTCTCCGCGGGATGCACATACACCACTTGCCCCACTTTTATACAGCAAGAAAACACATCGCGTAAATTATAACAAATCGTGGCTTCTTAAAATTTAACGGCTTTATATATCTTGATGTTTTTTTAGATAAGCACCATGTGTCTAAGGATCATAACAAAAGAAACTGCAAGAAAATTTATCTACTAATGCTTGATGCACATATAACGGTTCTTTATTTTTTTTATATAGAAGGTAATTTTTTTTCTCGAACTGACTACGCTATTGACCTAGCACGGTCTTAACAACTTCACCGGACTACCCCATAGAAGGTAATGAAACGTACATTTGTACGTGGAAAGATTTAAGCTATCAAATTTATACCGGATGAAATTGCTTACTTACAATTGATTATAAGAATTGTATTAAATGAGTGTACAAAAATATCTCAACTTATTATTAGTAGTATATCGTATTTGGCGTGAAACTTGTGTTTAACCTTGAATTTTACGCTTTTCTAATATTTTGCAAATGTGATATCTAAATTCCGTTTTATAGTTTACTAATTTATTGTTTGTTTGCTTTTAATATTAAAAATCGTTTAATTCTGATTTACGTTATTGTATTTTTGAAATGGCTTTTATATATTCAGTAATATATTATATTGTGACATTTTTTTCATTGTGAACATGGATAAGGACGTATTGTATTTTAACACGCATTCCTTGAAAACTAGCTAGCTAGAAAATTTATTGAAAATACCTTTTTCTTAATTTTTTGTGTTACTTCTAGAGGTTAACTGTTTCTAATTTTTTTTTATGTCATAAGAGGCAAACGAACACGTAATATCAGGTAACTCACACCTGATGTTAAGTGATCACCACAATCCATAGACACCAGCAACACCAAAGTCGCAAGTGCGTTGCCAGCCTGTGTTGATGGGGAATGGAGGAGGGTAACAGGAAATAGAGGGAAAGGAGAGGGAGGGAGATGGGCCTTCGGCGCTATCACTGACCGAACAAAACGCAACAATGCAAGCATTGTTACTTCACGTCGGTTTTCTGTGAGAGGGTGGTACTACCCCGGACGAGCCGACCCATTCATGCTGAAACCAGTAATAGCATCAGCGTGGCTCTACCACTGACAGAATAAAAAATGTAGACATAAATTTAAAATAGGAAATTAATCCACAGTACATATATAGAATTATTATGTTATTTTAATCTTCACTTCCCATTCGCACGCATAATAATATTCCAAATTACTTAAGATTTCCCAATTAAATGAATGTGGTTTTTTTTTTTTTTTTTTTTCGGGATGTCTACGCTATTGACCCAGCAAGGTCTTAACAGCTTCACCGGACTACTAAGGCGAGCGCTTAAGGCACTCAGCCGATTTTATTTTGGCAACCAGCTCAAGGGTGCACGGCACACCTCGGCTTGGCTGTTGCCTGTTGCATGCAAATACGCGACCTATCCTAGCCAACTATTCATATATGTATGAGTTGTTGAAACGTATATGTGTACCAAGCATATACGCCTCAGCAACTCCTCCATATATTTATAATCGGAAAATTGAGAGTTTTTCAGTTCGACGAGGGAAATAAGTAAACCCTTCCACTTTCATGTGTAAGCGTGTAGGCGTGCACGTGTGTGGGGGTGATCGTGTAGTGTTGTAGCAGTGATGTATATTTGTGTGTCACCGTATCGCGCAAGCAACGCACTCAAGGGCTCCCTGCCGAGGGATCGAACCTAGGCTTGAGCCGCTGCCGTGGGAGGCCTAATCGGGTTGAATGTGGTTTTATATAGTTAAAATGTATAGTTAACAATCACTAAACCAATGGGACTATTAATACCAAATGAATATATTAAATGTTTATATCTAAAAGGTATTTGTCATTAAGTTACATAATTATCAAAATTAATTGCGATAACAAGTATTGGAACTAGTTGAGCGGTCGAAACTTGATTTATTTATAATTATTCAATATCGTTCTGAATACTTTTTGATCGTTTCAATTTAATAGTGTTGCCTGATTTAATTTTGTATTTGTTTATTACAGTAAGAGTATTAGGTTAAAAGGTTAAAATGTAGGGAATATGTTAGGGTAAAATGTTCTTCTTCCTCTTTTTATTTTGGCTCCGCAGACGCATTTGCCAATGTCAATGATTTGTTTCCATCGACATTACAACATATTTTACAAAATAAGTGTCATGTGATTATTTCAATGTTATAACAAGATGTTGGCTCCCCATTTTTACAATTTTACAAAATATAAAGTTAAATAATGCAAGATTATGAATAAAATATAAAACCCACTACATGAGAGACCAAAATGCCCGCCATAAATTCTTATAGACAACGTTAATTAGTTATAATTTTTTTAAATGAACAAAGTTAGTGACACGTTTTTGTAAACAACTTTTTCACCAAAGTAGTTAATAATCGGGAAAGTTGTTCCGATTTAAACTTGATTGACTTTCTTTTTTGTGTCTCAGCTTTATACGTTTATTAACATTGATGAAATATATCCATAATATTATTTTAAAAACTCAATATGTAAATACTTATATAACTTTTCAATCTTTTTAAAATGTATTGCATGACGATGGAATAATGTAAATACATCAGTAAAAATTCTATTTATAGTAACTGAACAAATGTCAGTACCCTTGTGTGTAATCATCGGTAAGTGTTTTTAAAAAAGTTGGGACTCTTTAATATAGCATTGGGTAGATACTTCCCACGGGCGCCGGGATTTTCAACAGACGGCTTGACACAATGATTGGCCTTAAGTATCGGGATCCATCGATCCTGTGCCTCTTGCACTTGGTAAATGTATCCACCAATTACATTTGGCATTCGATCACGAATTGACCCTGAACTACAAATACCGATCATCAATTGTAGAGTCAGCAAAAATAAATATGAAATTTATAACTTTTGAATAAAAATACATCGAAATCAATATACTGAGTTATGCTTGATGAAAACATCGTTTTTTTATTTTGTCAATTTTCTACTAATATCGCAATTTTTGAAGATATACTCTATATGAGATCAATAGCGATAGTATTTCGCGAATAAACCTATACGTTAGAAGCCTTGGAGCGTGATTTAAGCGTGAACAATATGTTTGATGGCTTGCTCTATTATGTTTATAGAGTCAATAAATATAAGTGCATAATAACCAAATCAACCAAATATATGATAGAAAGGATCATTTTAATAACAATTAATTAGTAACACTAATAACGTTATAATAAACATTAAATCGTATTAACTATCTTTTATGCGTCTACAGCAAAATAAATGTACTGTACCTATTGTAGGTATAACGTAATTATACCTATTACCAGGCTTTGTTGTCATACCAGCATGCAAGCATCTTGTTGGCTGGATATATGGCGATTGATTCCAAAGCACGACAAAACAAAAGAAAGTCACTCATATGAAGATATAATCGCCATTTGCATGATGGTAATAATCGATTTGTGTATAGATATTCTACCATCTCACTTGATTTTTGGATAGGCGTCAGTTGATCGCGCAATGTGTTATGTCTAAACCAGGTCATTATCATCAGCCCCTAAGAGACGTGGTCATAAGGCTCTTCCAATTCCGGTTGATAGTTAAATCTGGTATTGGCATAAGGATAAAATTGCGATTTTTGTTATCATGTACATTTTGTTATTAGAAAAAAGACATTATGAAACGTTAAGTACATTAAACTACGTAAAAATACTTTCATAAACACTTGCTCCTTTTCTGATTGCATTATTTACAAAAACAGATATAGCATTAACAAAGAATTTCGAAAGCCAAATAAAGAACTATTTACATCATTATAATTCGATGTGTTACAAAATTCAATAGATCTTAATAATGTAAAACATAGTCCTTAATTTAAATGTTTCGAAACCAAAATCGGAACAATTACAAAGACATCAGAAACAAAATTAGAGTTCGCATACTGTAAAACTCGTGCACAAGCTCAGTAAGAAATTGAATGTGTCTGTTATATCCTTGTCAATAAATAAATCTACAGACCTTTTCATCTACATGTATCTACGTAATAAATACATTCACAAACATTCACTCCTTTTGTCACATTTACAAAAACAGACACAGCATTAACAAACATTTCTGCATAAAAAATTCGAAAGCCAAACAAAGGAACATTTGATTATAATTCGATGCATTACAAAATTCATTAATGTAAAACACGCCCCTTAATTTAAACGTTTCAAAACCAAATTCAAAGTAATTACAAAGACATCTGAAACCAAATTAGAGTTCGCAACCTACAAAACTTGTTCGCTCACTATAAGAACTTTAATGTGTCGGTCATGTCCTTTTCAGTAAACCTCAAACGTTTTCATCTACTTGTATCTAGATAATAAATACATTCATAAACATTTCCTTTTATTTATTAAATATTTTTACAAAGACAGACAGAACCCTAACAAAGAATTCTGCAGAAACAAATTTCTAAAGCCAAATAAAGGGACATTTAATTATAATTCGATGCGTTACAAAATTCATTAGATCTCATTAATGTAAAACACTGTCCTTAATTTAAACACTTCAAAACCAAATTCAAAGCAATTACAAAGACATCTGAAAGTGACTTAGAGTTCGCATACTGTAAAACTTGTTCGCAAGCTCACTAAGAAATTTAATGTGTCGGTCATATCCTTTCCAATAAACCTACAGACGTTTTCATCTCATGGTCACAAGTAAAAACGGCATTCTTAAAGATTCTCGGATACCCGTCTTAAAATACAATTGAAAGGCGATAAGTTTTCAGGAGATTAATCCTTATTCCTGAGCCAATAAGGTAACTGTTTTGGGTGGTCTTTTGGTATTATTATAAGAGTATTAACAATCTTTTGGATGAAACAAAATGCGACTTACATTTACTTTTTATGCAGTGCTGAAATGAACATTTTTATTGTTTTTGATGAATTATCGTTTATTTATTCATTGTTATTATGTTCTTCCTTAAATTTAATTATAAGATGTTTATATAATTTTACACAAGAACTTGTGCTTTATTATATAGCTGACTCCAAATACTTTTTTAGAACCGTGATAGCTGTTATTCATATATTATTGCACATGTGCCAGTTTAATAAAACGTATAATTGTTTATTTGCTAATAATAATTGTTACCTTCTCTTAATTTAAAGTGTAAATTAATGCCTTTTAAGACTGAATTAAATTAAAACAACCATCCATATTATTTTTTAAATTACACGTCTCGTTTTAAAGTTATGGATGCTCTATCTGTTGCTTATATTCACATTTTAATTATGTTGTAAATATACTATTTTATTTAACCCATTCCTATACATGGAAAGTCAAATTATGCTCTTAAATTATTTTTATTACTATTTTATTTTCTATATTACATTTTAAAAATACTTTTATGATTATTTCTGATTCTACAACAAAGAAACACTTACAGAACTCATAAGAAATATGAACTCATTTTATCAAATGGTGTATATTTCGCATCAGTAGCCGTACCTACGGATTCGGAGTTAAACGACCCAAATATCCGCAATAAAATATCGGATGTCACTAAAACGGTACTTCCGAAATGTTAGTAAGACGGCTAAGCTTTTGCTTTTCACTCGCGACCAACCCTCGATTGTGCCAGTTTATTTCATTGTATGCAAATCGTTCCACCGAACGGGTCCGCTACCAAATATTTCACACTACAGGCTGCGTACGACACGTCGGATGGCCAAATTACGACGACCCAAAACTATCGAATACTCCTATAAGCATTCCAGGAACCACGCGACCGCCAATTTGTCCTTTCCGTGCCAGTGATTTTGTCACTATCGAAGGCGTAGCTACTAATAATGTGCCAATACCGGCCGCAGCAACTGGTTTTGCGAAAATAGATTCGTTTTCTGTTTGTCTTTGCGAGATGATTATCGGGTATCGGTAATGATGAACATCTGTCGACATTGGACATTGACAATACACTTGTACAGTACCAATTATCTCATAAAATATTGTCATGGTGAGACCTTGCCTATACTAATATTATAAGGGTTCTTTATATAAACATATTTTGTCCTTAAAATAAGCTAATCTCTGGATGTACCAGTAAGTTTTGATTTTTTTAAGTGAAGACTTCCTTAGTCGCGTTGTGTAGATTTTTATACGGGAAAAACTTATAGGTTCGCGTCACCGATAACCTCGGCATGCTCGTAACGCGTCAGCGGTCACCTCGATATGCTCGTGACGTATTGCGCTTGTGCCAGATAAGCGACGCTTAGTATAGCAGTCTGTGTAAATGTAATATTGATATTTGGTACCGTGCTAGTGCAGCCCATCATTTGTTTAATTAATCAAGAAATTCTGTTAAAATGTATATAATTGTTATTAAGGACTGATAACTCCTAATCCATGTTAGCTTTTTGTTACACAATATTTGCGTTAATGTTAAAATGTTATAACGGTATTTAATTTCCTGATCACTTTTGATATACAAAATAATTAAATGAAGTGATAAATACAATAAAATCTGATAAGTAGTTTTATCTAGTAAATACTTTCATCTCATATAATTAATAGACAATTACAATCGGAGAAGCAGTATATTAGAACTTACGTGAACAAAGGCCGGATCATATGTCATGGCTCTGAAGTATCCTGATGAGTATTTGGCGACAGAACATCATCTTGTTTATGGGAGTATAGGTTAGTACTAGGAAATCTTTATAATCATGTCAATATACATTTATTAAATATTATATAATATCACACTTGTATGAATTTCTTGTAACCTTTATTACAAACTGTATTCATACAGTTCGCTACATTCAGTTCTCACCTTTCCACAACGTTTTAGAGACAATTCACAAATATTTACGTTTGTTTCGCGCGACTAACGTTAAATTTCAAATGTCATGGTTCAGTCCACATTCTGTTCGGGGCTTGGTAACGTTTGAAGCTGTTTTATCGTCTGTTGAGCTATGGTGATCTATGAGAACGTGTTGCCACTTAGTTTTGTATTAAATTTATGTTTTTTTTTTTAATACGAAATCATTTCTTATCCGGAACTATTTGATTTAATTATAGCTATATAGTCGAAGGCTTCTAACCCTGAACTTAAACATTTAAGAATATAATAATTTGTATGTTATACAAACGAGCGATTGTTAATGTATGACAAAAAACAACGCTATTCAGTATAATTGAAACATTATGTAGCGTATTTGGATGTATTATGGATGTGAAACATCTATAGGCGCGGGTAACCTGATTGTTGGCGTGGCGAGTGTGTGGTACGTGGCGACGCGATGCCATGCGCAAGGGACTGTGCGCAATCTCTCTTGCCACACTGAGCTCGCATATCTATAGTGTAATTTGAGAATTCGGGAATTTGAGATTCGTTCGATTCGAACAATTTTGATGTTTCTCATCTGCCAGATATCCCGTGACGGCTCATTTTTTTTTTTGAAATCGTAAAAAAATTGGAGAATAAAAGAAAAATCGCTAAGGCTTGTAAATACATGACTTTTATAACTATAATAAATAAAAATATCACATATAATAGTAATGTGAATTTCATACAATATATGTATTCAAATTAGATATCAAATAGGTCTTTGTATAAAATCACTGCCTCAAATCGTTTAAAGACATATATATGTACATGCCAATGTACATATAACGATTGCAAGAAATGAATTAATTTGAATAACCGGCAAGTAATTACCATTATTAATAATCATACTTGGGTCTGTTCAAGTATTACTCCCCCTTCTAAGCAAAAGTAAGCAAATCTCTTACCCTCCCCCTCTCGGGCTCACGATACAACAACTACATTTTACAGAAAATACGAAAAAGTAAATAATAAATATTGCGGCCGTTATTCCTTAAGTCATTAAGCAAATCCAAGACACCTTGTCCCCCATTGTTACTGACTTAATACCTGAATGCCTCTTGTAGAAGACTGAGTATAATTTAAACAATTTCAATACATTTGAATTTGTTTATAGAACACTTCACGCGTGGTATTAAGCGTAATTATATTCCAATATGTATGTATAGCATGTCAGTCTGTCATTGGCAATCACATAAATACCATAAAGCGATGAAGCGACCTCGCAATACAGGCGCGGTGCGGCGTGCACTCTTCAGTGTTGCGCCGACTTGTCTACAAAGCTGAAATCTTAATAACACGTTTTAGTTACTCCCACGCGTGCCATATCGTCGAGCGTTGTGCTTTGAATATCAATATTTAGTCGTCTATGCTTCTTGAATTCTAAGTGCTGAAATGTTTTTGTATGTATTTTTAACGAAAACATATTCAACGTGCTTGTCTTTACATTTTTCGGGAAGATTATACTTGAGACTTTTACTATGCTATCGTCCAAAACAACGTGTGATATAACTAATATACAATTTGTTTTCCAACATCAGCAGTTTTAATAGATGTAAAAAGCAAGCCTTTTATTCGTAGATCTGTGTTAAATGCCTTTATATCTTCATTAGTTTTACAGAATGGAATCTGTACTTTAGAAAGTTTTGTTCAAGGTTTATCATTTTAAAAACATTTACTAAAAGTGACAATTTTTACTAATTCAAACACCAAAAAATAATCTCATTCGTTTTATACTTCTATGCTTAGTAATTGTTATTTAAATCATTACTAATGAATTTGCTGTAGATCTTCGAAATATTTTTCTATACTTTATAATCTTTTCGTTTGACCGCAATCACATCTTATATTAAGCTATGTTGTGGCGCAAGATAATGATATTATGCTAAAGCCTAGACAACTAGCTTTAAAATGCATCTATCGGAACACATCTATCAGTACTTAGCAACTGATTTTCAATCTGTGGGAGATAATTAGACAAGTGGACAGTAAAAAGAGCCTGAAATCTATGTTGATTCTAGAAACCTGTGGCTCATTGCACGTCGTCCGATACGGTGTTCCTATATGCTATCACTGAGCCATATAGCTATACTGGTTGATAAAAATACTGGTTATTTATACCGGCAACTCAAAAGTAATGAATATAGAATGGATCAAAATATACTAAACTTACTAAAATAATTGTTATAAAATTATTTACTTTTGGTTATGTATCCGTTATAAACGAATGTACCCACGTATAAAGCTGCTTACAATTACAAAGAGATGTAACACGCCCACTAATGTTGTTCAGTACCGCACCTAGTAACAGAACAGGAGTCGCCTCGAATCAATAACAAGTAAGAAGTTACGATGCTTTGTCTACAGTTAGTTTGAAAATTAATTATTATTCAACTGGCCTTTGCCCGCAGCTTCGTTTGCGTTAATATACATTTGATCTATTTCTTGGGAAGAGTACACTTTTTTGGATGAAAGGTACCCTATATCCTTTTCTGTACATCTATAGTTACGATATTAAAACGTAATAAGCAAACGCGCATTGACACTTATAATATTAGTTAGGATATATTTTGGTATCTTTAAGTAACATAACTCCTTGCAAAATGCAATATTTAATTTCTTTTATATATAACTGTGCCAACGACTTCGTCTGCGTAGAACTTTATATAAAAAAAACAGTGATTAATGAAAATATCTGAATGTATTAAATCCATTTACTTATCCACTTTTCCCTTGTACTTAAGTCGAGCCGTCATTAAAATTATAATAACTCATGACAGAGCGAACCGATTTTAGTGAAAGAAAGACTAAATGTTACTCGAGCATATAAGTTTATGATTTTGAGATATTAACGTGAACGCAGTATTTAAGCATGTTATGCGTGTGCAAGCAAACCGACATACATACAAACAGACATCTCTAAAAATTATTGAAATGTATTTTATTACTTGTTCCTAGACACTCTCAACAATTTTTTCCACGAAAATCTAGAAAGTACAAACACATTAGATTTACATTCTTATTATATGTATACATAGCTGATACCCACGACTTCGTCTGTGCTGTTTATTATTTTAATTATATATTTTACGTACAACAACATGTACACGTAAAAAACATAAAAAACGGAAAGCAAAAAAAATAATTTGCCTACAAAATTTCATTGTAAAGTATGTTATCCTTGTACCTCCCTTCTGCGTATGTGCACCTCATCGCTTGCCCTACTTCACAAATCACTGAACGCGCAGTTCTTATGAAAATTGTAGCTTATTAAAGCTCTCATAACTTTGCATGAAATGAAGATATTATAAAAGTCTTTTATATAAGAACCAAGTGTCTAAAACGTAAAAAAAATGATTGAACTCTAGTGAGTACTTTTGTGAAATGCGCGTTGTGCGCATCTTGTCCTCTATCGTCCTATTTATGTAGATTTTTTCTATAAATTATATTATAATCCCATTTTTAATATTGTCATGTCTTCGATTTGCCTCTGATTAAACTATATATTCAAACTCTAACTATATCTAGATATAATTGGATCTCAAATAATAGTTCTATTTATATATATTATCTCAAAGTGGAATCAAAGTGTTACAATTTTACAACCTACATATTAAATCAGAAACGGTGCATATAAATATCTAGTTTCTTATAATGCCACAGCTGTTTCCATGTATTTTCTAGTTCCATATGCTAATTAATTTTTTTATTATAATAAAATCGCTTAGTGATAAAAAAACGTTACGAAATGACTAGACGTTTCAAATTAGTTTTATTATCTATGAATCATTTTTAATTATGCATCCTAACTAATATTATACAACATAATATAGATGTGGATGTGAGTTTGTTTGTTTTTTACAGTTTTTTCTTCGAACTGTCTACTCTATTGGCCTAGCAAGGTCGTAACAGCTTCACCGGACGGACTACTAAGGCGAGCGATAAGGCACTCAGCCGATTTTAAATTCTTTTTACGACTCCATTACTCCACTGATCATGATGAAATTTTGCATAGATTGTGTCAGGGCTAAATAAAAGGTTACCTCTTATTCCGAAAAAGAAAGTACTGTTTAGGGACTATAGTTCAAATCTGTATTAAGACGAGTAGGCAAAAGCTATATTATAAATGTGAACGTAACTTTGTAACGTTTTCACGCCTAAACCGCTGAACAACTTTGATGAACTTTAACATAAAGAGTGTTTGGACTTTTTTTCTCGAACTGACAACGCTATTGACCTAGCAATGTCTTGATAGTTTCACGTACTACAGGAGTGTTTCGACCTTTGAGAAGGATATAGGCTATTTTTTTAGCGAAAAAAATGGTTGTCTGTAAAGTCGCTTTACGGGCAATAATTTTATGTAGTCCGGTGAAGCTTTAAAGGCTTTGCTAGGCCAATAGCGTATTTAGGTTGAAAAAAATAATTACGTGACAACGACTCGGACGCATTGGCCGATGGAGTAATCGTAGAAGAGATACGTCACAAGCCGAACGCTTAGGTCGATTGCGCCTCTCTATCGCTCATACAGCGCTCTCGCTTGCACGCTCGGCTCAGGCAGAACGCGACAAGAGTCATGTTTTTTCGTGCGTGCAACCCGCGTTCATCGCTTTATAAGATTTTAATACAGTAATTATAAGATTCAACATCGGAGGTGTCACATGCGCGTTGCCGAGTCATTAATAGAATATTTACTTAACATAACATAACCTACATATCATTCTCAAATAAATCCGCCGTCGAACTCATGAGAAAAACTAGTATAATTGTATGTAAAATTTAATTTGAAACGACTTTAAATTTGTTATATGAATGTTTCAACAAAAGTCTACCTTTTAAGTAGTATTGTAATGTACATATTTAGCAATTTGAAAGCTTTATCTATAGGTATGTATTACTAAAGAAAGTAGTCCGACAGTAGCAGCACAATTTCCTATCATTATAGATCAAGATCGAGCCATAAGCTAGACCTGACCGGTTATCTATTCGCCGCAAGTCGACGTATGCACGTGTAATTTTGCCTAAATATTTTGTTTTAACTTAATGGTTTTATCGTGAGGTTTTGTTATTATGTGGTTTTACTGGAATAAGTCAATAGATTAGATGTAGATAACAAACAGTATTAAATTCGATCTCCCTAGAAATTGCATACTTAAAAAAAATTGTTACAAACCACGTATTACTAACTAGCGGGCACGTCCCTGATAATGAAAAAAACTTGAAGTTAGACATAAACGGTGTTATTGCAAAATAGTTAAATACGTATTGAATACTTGCTTTAAAAAGGTAACTTTTTAAATGCATTGTGCTCGCCGAATGTTCACCATCTTGCTCTTTTGTCTCGCTTTGGTTAGGTTAGGTTAGACTTGCGAAAAAGGATATCGCGAACTTGCCTCGGGCGATTTCGGTGCATTTAGTACGAAACCTTTTTAAAGCAAGTGCTTAATACGTATTTAACTTTTTTGCAATAATACCGACGCTGTCGCTGACTTTTTTATAGGCATTATCAAGCTCTACAACTTTTCTCTAGAACTCAATCTTATATCTCCCATCGTTAAGGTACAGTTTGTAAGAAACGTCTTCGTTCAACATTTTTTCTTTGATTTTTTTTTTATATCAAAGGAGGCAAACTGGTTGGTCACGTGATGTTAAGTGATCACCACCGTCCATAGACACTAGCGACATCAGGGACGTCGCAATGCCAGCCTGTATATGGGAGAAGGGGGAGGGGAAGGAAAGGGAAAGAAGGAAAGAGGAAGGGACGTGGGCCTCCAGCTCTCTCACTGACCGAACGAAACACAACAATGCAAGCACTATTATTTCACGTCGGTTATCTGAGAAACCAAAAATAGCTTCAGCGGGGCTCTACCACCTACTTATTTTGGCAAATCTGACTACCACAAAAAAGTCTTTTCATTTTTCGGTTTTCTATTGGTAAAAACAATTTTAAAAATCAGTTTAGTAGATCCAAAGATTACCTCATACAACATAGCAGATTCACAAACTTCACCTCTTTATAATATTACTATAGACATTTGTTACAGATATCATAGTTTAACAGCGTATTTAATGGTATTATTTCCACTTCTCAACTGCTCTAATTTAGTAATATTGAATTGTAAAATGTTTCAGTGACTATTAAGTTTTATTGGTTATGGTTATGAAATGGAGCATTAAGCAATCGTTCACATTTTCCGTAACTTTTCATTTATAGTTCATAGCTACGTAATACCTTCTTTAAAACAAAAAAAAAAAACTCTCGGCTTACACGATGTATATGCTCATATATATTTAAAACCACCATGTATCCGAATAATAATTATTGTGATGGTTAATATAATGACCTTTTGTTTCAGAAGTCGAGAATACAGGGGAAACCACACATGTCCCCACAAAATGATTCCGGTGAGTGCATATGCGTTAAATTTCAATACTAAACAAATAGTGAATGTAATGAACCCTTTACAATAATTGCGCAGGCATCTGTTTACAGGCAGCTGCCTTACTTATTACTAACGTAATAAAGGAAAGAGGTCGTTCGTTGAATGCCAAGTAATACAGTTTTTTCTCTTTCTGCTCCATTAGGTATGCCTAGTGAGAAGCTAAAATATTATGTTGTTTTACAGAACGTTCAATTCAAGTAATTCAATAGGAATTTTGAAGAATAGTATATAAAGTCTTATACTTTATATGATATAGTTATTATAGGAAATATTCTACATGTAAGCCTTTCAATTTGACCAGTATATACAAATAAAATTATAATTTTCTCAGAAATGTGCTTTTTAAATTGGTAAATTTGCAAATTCAAATAATTAAGACGTAAATGGTAATCTAATTTATTTTCTTTTTATATCGTAGGAGGTTAAAGGAACAGGCGGGTCACCTGATGTTAAGTGATTACCGCCGTCCATAGACACTACCAACCAGCAACAGCAGGGGAGTCTCAAGTGGGGAGTAGAAGGGAGAGGGAGGGAACGAGGTCCTCCGGTACTTTCACTGACCGAACGAAACATAACAATGCAAGCACTGTTACTTTACGCCGGCGTTTCTGTGAGAAGGTTGTACTACCCCGGGCAAACCGACACATTCATGCTAAAACCAGTAACAACTTCAGCGTAACTCTACCACCTACAGATATCTATCTACCAAAGTTATTGTTATAATAATTGACTTAAGATCATAAGCTATATTTGCGCCAAATATTGGTTAAGTATGTAGCTAGTGATGAAAAAGTAGTTTTTTTAGATTTATTGTTAAATTAGAATATCTATGAGATTCTGGGATATCACATAAATGATACGTCTAAGCCTAGACGCGAGACTCATAATCTTATTTATTCTTCAATAGATATCTAGAATTCATTAAAAAAATAGGGACATAATCATACAAAATCTGTAACTCGAATATTTATTTATTAGGAAAACTAACAGCTATAATATATAACACATAGTTAAAAGAATAGAAAACATGAAGCCATTTATAAGTCTTCGTCAATTAATTCTTTAGTTAGAATGAAAAATTTCTAATTAATGTAATAGTGTATTCAAGAATTAGGTGACGTAAATATTGTCGTATGTCAATATTTATGGAGACCATTTTATAATTTGAAAGATTAAGCGAGCACAAACGTTTCTTATGCAACCAATTCTTTGTGTGCATGAAATTCTGATAACATTATAGTCTTATATTTTAAAGTACAAATGTCCAGCCTATTTATGTTATTATCTCATAGAATGCTCAAACGCAAATATTATGAATAAAATATACTTTACTTTGTGTTTCAATTCATCCGTACTCATTAAAAATATCTTTTTAATGGTCAAAAGGAAACCTTCAAATATAGTGTCAGTGTCTTACTGGTATGTGTTTTTTCTACTTTATTTTTGGCAACCAGTCTTCTAGTAGACTATTACTGCCCTTGTCAAGAGAATAATGATATTACAATGATATCCTTTCAATGAACTACCAAGATGGAGGCCATCTTGTTAGAACTTTGCTGGTAGTTATTGTGGCAAGTCAGAATTCATGCTATGCTGTATTATTTTCGATCCAATTCACTTGTGCACAATAACTAAACTATATTACGTAAAGCACCACCAACATTACACAATATAGAGCCAAATAACACAAGATTGTGGATAAAATATAAAGACCACTACATGGCATTCCAAGATCCCGCCAGAAACTCCCGTGCTGCTATGTTGTATGAGGCTTTTTTTTTTTCGAAATGAAAATGCTGTTGACCTGGAATGGTCTTCACAGGTTCACCGAACTATTTAGGCGAGCGCTAAAGGCACTCGGCCGATTTGGGATGTTTGGGCGACTAGCTCAAAGGTGCACGGCACATCTCAGCTTGGGCTGTCGCCTGTTTTGTGCAAAAATCGCGACCTATCTGAACTAACCTAAGCTAAGCTATCTTGATATACGTATATGAGTTATTGAAACATGCATGTGTACCAAGCATGCGTGCCGCAACAACTCCTATATGTATTTTGTGTCGGATAAATTCCTGTAAACTATATAGGATATTATTTTATTTCTCTGAAAGAGAAACAGCGTGTGAGCGTGTAGGCGTGCATGTGCGTATAGGTGCTATGTGTAATGTTGTAGCAGTGATGTAAGGTTTTGTGTCACTGTATCGCATGAGCAGCGTACTCAAGCGCTCCATGCCGAGGGAACGTACCTAGGCTTGAGCCGCTGCCGAGGGGGGTTGTATGAGGCCTAATTTCATTAATGTCTGTCTAATAATGGATTGACAGTTTTAAGAAGGATGCTAGACATCAAAAATTTATTTTGTAATTTGTTGAATTATAGCTAACCGGGCGAGTACTAGTAAAAAAGTAAACAAATAAATTCCCTATTTTTTCCAACTGACTATACGCTATTGGCTTAATGAGTTTTCGCAGCTTCAGTGGACTAAAATGCCCGATAGGTATTCATTCGTGATAATAAATGAAATTAATAGTAGTTATTAAACTTGATTTTTTATAGCATACAATAGCATATAAACATGACTTATGAATATGATTTCAATAGTGGCAGAGCCACGCTAAAACTATAACTGGTTTCAGCATGAATGGGTCGGCTCGTCCGGGGTACTACCACTCTCTCACAGGAAACCGCCGAAAAGTAATAGTGCTTGCATTTCGTTCGGTCAGTAAGAGCGCCGGAGGCCTAACTCCCCTTTCTTTCTCTTGCCTCCTTTCCTTTATCCACTCCCTCTTCTCCACCAACACAGGCTGGCAACGCACTTGTGACTCCTCTGGTGTTGCTGGTGTCTATGGACGGTGGTAATAACCTAACATCAAGTGAACCACCAGTTCGTTTTCGTCCTATGATATAATAAATAAATATTAATAATTCGACATGTACTATAAATGATACGCTTAATTATATTCTTATGCTTCCTTAAGAATTCGAGTTTATTAAATATAGTAATAAAAACACGAGGTTAAATACGGAGAGGGACTTCGAAGGTGCTCGTTCATGCTTGACTTTTTTACTTTAATAACCTCTCTGAGTACATTTCCTTTTCGTTTGCAGCAGTGAATAGCTTTTTAAATTTTGCATTACAAAAAATATATTTTTATTCTTTTAATCAATAATAAATTATGTTGAGATTGCAATATAACTATCCTCTGTCACAATTAGTAAAAATTGATAAAATATAAAGACTTACTTTACCAGTACTTTTTTTGACTTAAACATAAGAAATATTACACACGATCGAATTCATTGCCTTACATATTAATTTTAACCTATGTCAGTAATAAAAAAATATTTTATAACGAAAATAGTCAACAAAACTCAACAAATAAATTATAATCATTACTTAGCTTGTTACTTCTCTTTTAGGCTGGTTTCACCAAAACATACCTCATTTAGTCTGTGACAATTATATTTATTTAGTTTTTTTTTAATAATCTATCTTGCCCCTGCTCAAACTTACGGCTTTATTCAGAGCAGCCAAAAAGATTGGAAGATTGAAAAGATTGTATGTATAAGTATATATTTTTCACATATAAAAATGCTTATCTATTAGAAAGTTATTCTAGTCTAGTTCTTAGGGTCGGCAACGCACATGTTACACCTCTAATGTTGCAAGCGTCCATAAGCTGCAGTGACTGCTTAACATCAGGCGACCTGCATGCTCGTTTGCTAACATCGTAGTATAAAAAAAGTTATTATTCATATATTTAACTATAAATAGTTCAAATAATATAAAAACAAGCTCGCCGTTACATTGTATATCAATAAATATGAATAAACGGTTAACATTTTTATGTTATTTCTTTTGTACCAATGACTCGTAAAAAAATCTATGTCGTGATTTTGCGTGGGTTTAACTATCAGAAACGCATAATATTGTAAATAAAGCGGAATCTCACGTGGGTACCTCCATATATCGAAAACTCAACTATACATGACTAGCTGACCCTGCCACGCTTTGCTGTGACTCAATTATTATATCATTACATATTGATAAGAATTCATAATTGTTGTTGATAATATAACCAATAAATATTACTTAATGTTGTAGTCCGGTGAAGCTGTTAAGACCTTGCTGGGTCAATAGCGTAGTCATTTCGAAAAAAAAAGATTACTTAATGATTTACATTTCTTTTCAATACAAAAAACTACTTTTTGTGACTTAAATATAAAAGTTAGACACAATGGCGTAACTTTACTATCTGGGGCCCGTGGCAAATTCTTTTGATGGGGCCCTATCAGTAAAAATCGTCGCGTTGTACTCATTTAATTTTAATAAATTTCGAGATTCTCAACGAACTCAATTGTATTATGGTCTTTAGTTGTCTCACTTTGGATTTTAAGCAGAACTTATAAAGATATACTTTTCAAATAAAATAAAATGCTCAGGTACAATGTAAAAAAATATTTTTGAACTCGCAGCCTCTTGGATCGGGGCCCTCTTGTATTGGGGGCCCGTGGCATTTTGCCAGCCCTGCCACCCTATAGTTACGTCACTGGTTAGACATATGCTGCCGTTGACTTTTTTGTAGGCATTATCAAGCTCTACAGCTTTTCTTTAGAATTCAATCATATATCTCTGATCGTTAAGGCAGCGGTCGTAACAAACGTTTTCATTCGACCTTTTTATCTCCGACTTATTTTGCAAATCCGATTACCACAAAAAACTATTTTCATTTATAGGGTTAATATATAGTATATGAGACTCACAAAGAACGTGGCTTTCTATTGGTACAACTATTTTCAAAATCGGTTTGGCAGATCCAGATATTACCCCTTACAACCTCACAACTTTACCTCTTTGTAATATTAGTATAGATTATAACAATACTATTCATTGTTTGTGTTGGAAATTAGGGCCTGGTATAAACGTATTGTATTTATACTGTGCGTTTATAATATGCCATTTGAATAGTCATTACCTGATCATGAATAAGTAAAGGTATACATATAAGGGTATTTACAATTGTGTGAAATAATAGCCTTATTGGTAATACCAAGCGAATGTTTGAATAATAATCAAAGTTTCTCTTATAATTTATGGTATTTGTATTATATATTAATACTAGATATTACAGAGGTTGAATTTTATTAATTTTTTATAATATTTTTAAGGTCACGGATCCGGTTGTGATGAACTTTTAACGTTTTTTTATATTTGTTAACATAATAGTTAATATACATATTGTTTTTTGGAATCGGACACTTTTGTTTATTCGAAATGGTTTATATCTTACAGGATTATTCTTAATCTGTGCAGATAAATACAGTCATAGTGACTGTTCTTAGTGTGAGCTAATCTGCGAAACGCCTGAATCGTTTTTGATAAAAGTGACCCTGGAAGATACTATAAACTATTATTGAAATATGTTATTACACTTTTATTTAGAAGTTGAGTAGATAATATCAGTGTATTAGAGTAGGTTAATACAGTGTAAACTTTTTATAACGTTGTTCGTTATGACTAAAGTGGTGGTAGTTTAGTAGGTGGTAAGGCCACGCTGAAGCTATTACTGGTTTCAGCATGAATGGGTCGGCTCGCCCGGGGTAGTACCACCCTCTCATAAAAAACCGACGTGAAGTAACTGTGCTTGTATTGTTGTTTTTCGTTCGGTCAGTGAGAGCGCCGGACTCCTACCTTCCATAACGTAGAAAATAGCTTAATCTGGTTGGTCTACCACAAACCATTTATGTGTTCTCTTTCCATCCGTATACCGTAAACTCTTTATAAAAAATGTTTGGTCCCTTAGAATTAATTGTAGAGAGTTTCTACTGTATTTATAATACAAGCTAACTTTTGCCCGTTACGTCACGTTGATATAGATTTGACTTCTCCTTCGAGATCATTCTTTTTTCTGGATTAAAGGTATGCTATGTCCTTTTCTTTACTCCTCACGACATGTATGCAAAATTTCATGATAATCGCTTGAACAGTGAAGGCGTAGATGCGTAACAAAGAAACAAATTCAATTTCCCATTTGTAGCATTAGTTAGAATTAGGATGTACATACAATCTAAAAATATAAGAAGAATGTAAATCTAAGAAATGTCTGTCTCCCTTAGAATAATTCGTTGTGTACAATACCAATATATAATGGCTCTTTTTTTTTCGAATTGTCTACGCTATTGACCCAGCAAGGTCTTAACAGCTTCACCGGACTACTAAGGCGAGCGCTTGCGGCACTCAGCCGATTTTATTTGGGCAACTGGCACACCTCGGCTTGGACTGTTGCCTGGTACATGCAATTCGCGACCTGGCTGAGCTAACTTTTCATACATATATGAGTTGTTGGAGCATATATGTGTACCAAGCATACATACCTCAATAACTCTTATAGATATTTCGTATCGGAAAATTTTCCAAACTATTTCAGTTCGATAAGGAGAAGAAACGAAACCCTTCCACTTTTATGTGTAAGCGTGTATGCGTGCACGTGCGTGGGGTAGATTTGTGTAATGTTGTTACAGTGATATAAGATTTTGTGTCACTGTATCGCGCGGGAAATGGTTATTTGTATGAACATGCATCACTACAAAATTACTGCGTTCACGATAAAAACACAACCTCAAAACAAGATTATGAAGTATATCCTCGAGTAACGTTTTTTTTTTAACTTTTCTTTGGCAATCAATCTTTCTGATTATTACTGCCATTATCTCGTACTCAATAATATCACACGCGTCGTGCGATCATTTCAATATTAAGAATCGTGTGAATCAACATTCTAATAACATTGTGGATCCCTTGTTAGAACCTTCCAGGGTGTTTTTGTGACATCTCAGAATTTTATACTCCGTGGTATTATTTTCCATTCACTTCACTTATGCACAATAAACTAACTATATTACGTAAAACATCACCAAATTTACACAATATAGAGTCAAATAACACGAGATTATGAATAAAATATAAAATCCACTACTTGACCGACTGAAATCCCGCCAAAAACTCCTCGAGTAACGTTTAATCTTAGTTTAATTAAAATCGGTTAATAATCGGTAAGTATTAGACAAAAATAGACAAGTAAATGGACTTAATGTATTCAGATGGATTTTGTTAGACAATGATTTTTAAATAAGGTTACACGTAGATGGAGTCACAGGCACAGCTAGTTAAAAAATAAAATACAGTCCATACATTGCGTTTACATAATAGCACCTGGGCGACCGAGCCTAGCTCGGTTCTTTAAAAACATCTCTAAATTAAAATTAAATGTTACGTTTATCTCACAAAATTAGGATTTTTTCACATAAAAAAATATTATAAAAAGATATCTCTCTTATAATTATAATACTAAAATTATTTATTTAATTGAAATAAATTGTTAAGTTTTCTTTTCATTATTATTTATTGTTTAATTTAGGGAGTTTTCCTTACAAAATTATTTATTTTACAAGAAAAAAGTTATAAACACTCGGATTCGAACTGGGGTTTCACGGATTTTTGAAGCAACCAATTTTCACCTGAGCTATTTTTGTCTTGAAAGCGGTGGCGAAATTTACCTTCTATATGAAGCTATATTTTTTCATTGCCTGAAATCTCAGTTAAAAAAGGTTTCTATGAAAAAAATCTAGCTACATCAATTTGTCGTCCCCGAAACTACTAATATACTAAGTTTTCCGGAAGTAGATGACGCCGTTTCCGAGATCCTGGATATATACAAATATAAAAATATGCAAGAATTGCTCGTTGATGATGAACGAAGTCGCGGACACTAACTAGTTGTTTAAGTAACCATTCTGTACGTTAAATTTGTTCTCAGCGTTTTCTATCAGAGCTGTTTAGCTCATAAAATTTTTCAAAGCTATGTCTTCCGATAATGGCCCCCGTTTTCCCCGAGTACAGCTGTAGTTCACAACTCGTTAGTGTCCAACTTACATATTCCCTGCTCCTTATAAATTGCTTGTCGCATGCACTTTTCCTTTAGTTTTACGCTCATAAAATTTCAGCGAGGCTGAAGTTATAGGAAACTGGGAAATGACGGAAATTGCATGGAGTGGAGTAAGTGACGAAAGTTGTAAAGAATGGAAGACGTATTTTATTTCAAGAAGTGAATTAAGATGTTTTTTATGTAGTAACTAGCTGATCCGTGCCCTCTTCGTTGGGCGATAAACATTTTTATGTAATTCGGTTAGTGCTGAGAGCTATGTATTTTGATAAGAATTCATAATTGTTGTTGATAATATGACCAATAGACATCACTTAACGATTTAAAATATTTTTTATTATAAAAACTACTTTTTGTAACTTAAATATTAAAGTTAGACTCAATTATATACCTCTCATTGTTAAGGTAACGTTCGTAAGAAACGTTTTCGTTCAACCGTATTTTCTCCGACTTACTTTGCAAATCCGACTATCACAAAAAAATCTTTCCATTTCTCGGGTTAGTGTGATATACTTCTTAAAAATAACGTGCCTTTTTATTTGTAAAAGAATCTTCAAAATCGGGTTTGTAGATTCAGATATTATACACCACAACCTCACAAACTTTACCTCTTTATAATATTGATATAGAAGTATAGATTAGCTATGATGTCATTAAACGTAAGACCGAAAGAAAATATGAATTACTTCATTTACAGTTTTAGAGATTTTATGACGTCTTGATTTCTATACATTACCATCATCATTATTTACATTTCGTGTATTAACTACTAGAGAAATGTTTATCTATGCACATTTCAAACCGAAACCGGGTTTTGTAATAAAATGTAACATGATGCCAATCTAAAAATTATATACAGTGGTGTTTGTAATTAAATCTGGCAAGGTGTGTGTTTTATCATACTTTTTAATTCATGTAAAGTACTTCGTCTGATGTTAAGTCATCACGAGGCCTAAGATGGTAACATGACTAGCTTTGAAATGCAGCTAATCAACATGTTTTCTTATACTTTGTATTTTTTAAGTTTGATCATAATCTCATCTTATGTGAAATGTCTATGTGGTTGCGTGTATGCGGTAAACGTGCTAATTGTAGAAGGAATTGGCTTTTAAGTGCAGTTGTCGAAACACATCAACAGGTGCTTGACGTAAGAATTTAAACAAAAGCGTGGTAGTTATCCAGGCTAACTCAGAAAGAGGTCTACTACCACACAAAATATTACCATTACTGTTATTCTTTTTTTATGTCATAGGAGACAAACAAACAGACGGGAAACCTGACGTTACGTGATCACCATGCAACACCAGTAGAGTCGCAAGTGCGTTGCCAGCCGTGTTTGGGAAAAGGTTAGCGGGAGAGGAGTAGTGAGTGCCGAGGGGAGGGGAGATGGTCCTCTGGCGCTCTCACTAACGGAACGAAACGCAACAATTGCACTGTTATTTCATGTCGGTTTTATAAATCGATCGTCGGTCAATATAAATCTAGTATAGATAATGAATGCAAAGTCCTAAACAGGACATGTAGTCATACAACTGATAAAATACATAGAGATGCAAACGATTTAACGATCCCAATCACAAGGTCTTTTTTATTTTTCAAAATCACTACCATTGTTGGTCTGAAGAGCCTTTACAGATTTACCGGACTTGTAACGAGCAAAATAGGCACTTCGAACAGTAACAAGCGCCAGGGTGCTAAAGTGGCTGAAGCTACGTTTAGGTTATTGCCGTGCATGCAATTTCGTGAATTGAACCTAAATATCTGTTTTATGGTATAAATTATTCATACGAGAATATGTATGTAGTTCATCTAGCACTTGTTAAATATAATTAGGAGATAGACAAGGAGATGTTATTTATATAGTGAATACAACGGATTCGAACGATTCGTGATTTCAATAATTTTATCAATGTATATGTGTATATATCCTAGTTTTGGCTCGCGGCTTCGTTCGTGCTAATATATGTTTGATCTATTCCTCGGGAAAAGTATCTTTGTTTCTGGGTGAATTAAGTCCTTTTCTGCACCCGTGATAACATGTATGTGACATCTCATAACGATCTGTTGAGTAATTACAGTTTGAAAGCGTAAAAACAAAGAAATTGACTCATGCATTTATAATGTTTTTTTTTATAAGTGAATACTCTATTCGCATGGTCTAAACAGCTTCACCGAACTAGAGCATTTATAATGTTAGTAAATATATACAGTGTAAAGTCCTTTATAACGTCATTCGGTATAACAAACACTTTCTATAACGTAGAAATTAGTTTAGTTTGGTTCGTTTATCACAAAAGCATTTATTTATTCTCTCCCTATAACGAAAAGGCTTTACAACGAGAAAAATGGCTTGATTCCTTGAAAATTGTTATAGAGAGATTACACTGTAATAAAAATATGGTTCCGTTCAGGTTTAAACATGTAACAATTTCTGAACTTATCTGTAGGTATAGGGCTATGACCATTCGATGTAGAATTATTCATAAATGGTTCTAGGCCACTTATTTTTGGATTCGATTGACCGTTTGCTATTGTTAAATGCCCAACCAATGGGACAGTTATCGGCGAATATGTAATATGTGAAAACGTATACAGCTAAAAACGGCATCGGGTTTGTTATTAGTAGATTAGACATATTTCTAATGATGTTTACATCTTCCCGTTCTAGGTAGGTCTTCTTGTAAGCCTTCCTAGTGAATATTATTTGCTAGCTCCACGTACCGTTCATTATAAATTGCTTGTCGCGGCTACATTTCCTTCAATTTTATATTCATGATTAAAAATTCACACTAGATGGTGTTTTGAAAGGGTAGTAAGTAAAGTGAAAATGGTCATAAAGTGTGAAAGCAGTTCTTTATACATACTAATAAATTAAATATGTATGACTACGACTAAATATTCTGTGGCTTTACTAGGTTATTTGAAGATATAAATGAACAGTGAATTCACAATTGAAAGAGGATCGAATGGGATTAAACTTTTTTGTTTAATGTCTGGTATATTAATGTTTTTACATACGAAGGTTCACTCTCTCTGGGAGTATTCCTAGTAGCCAAGTAGCTGTGAAGAGATAAGGTCTAGGTGATAGTGTAAACGTAGATTCACAGCATGCATTGAGCGTAACATTTCGGTGAAGGAAAGTATTATATCATTTTTATAACATGACATATAGTTTTTTCCAAAATTCCATCTGGTTAATTGCACTGTTATGTTGAAAAACTGTCCCTAAGGAATTATGGACGTGCTCCTGTAAAGTGGCGATCCACTTTAATTCCTTCCTTATCCTTCCTAGTCTTAATATATCTTAGGCCACACGGTCAATATTACGTGAAATTCTTTTCAAGTGCTATTGAATTACAAATTAGACATCTAATAATTCTTTACTCAATCAGAAATAAGAAGTGTTATTATTAAGCTCTACTATAATGTATTGACGCATGTTTTGTGATAACATTTCTTAAACGTGTTAAGGTCTAGATCTCTTAAATAGTAATAGTTTAATACCTATGTTGTGACTTATGAACGTAATATATATTTAAGTATGTACTGATGTTTTTTAGTATTGTGCTGGGAGTTAGTTATATTTCCAGAAACCTAATATTCATTAGAAAATATTTTAAGTATTGATAATCAGACGGCAAGGGATTAATTTTTGTGTTATGAATGTTGCAGATGATAGTGCGAGTGTGGTGCGAGAGTGGCACTGGGTGGGCGCCAACACATGTACCGGTAACACCACAGACAACTTGTCGCGACGTGCTCGAATGCTGTCGGGAGCCGGGCGACGAGCCCTGCTTGCTGCTCAGCGTTCATCCTCAACTTGGAGGTTAATGTCTTTAAATACTTTTAACTAGATATTAGAAAAACATCGCTGTTGATATCGGTGTTAACGTTGAAATGAAAGGATCGATGTACGATAAACATCGATATTGTTGAAAGTAAAATAGAAGAAAAAATGTAACATTAGTATTTTTGGCACACTTTGTAAAAAAATTAACTTGATCAGGTGTTTTCCAATTTACCTGTTTCGTTGCTTTGTACAGGAGTTCACCAACTGTGGAAAAATGACTTTCTAAAGCTGTCTCTTTCCCTTTTTCCATTACGAGATGCAAAAAATGAACTATTTGTACAGCTTGTTTCGAATACTTCGATCAGTATCATTTAGTATGAAGTAGCTAAACTTGATAGTTCTCTAGTCCTTAGCTGGTACATCCAACGCTAGATGACCCTAAATAATCTATTGACATTTCGATGTTTTATACTCATAACATCGATATATCGATGTAATCGAAATCAAAAAATTGATGTTTAGCTGGAAAATATCCATGTTTATTCGACATCGATGAATATCGGTCATCCATACTTTTAACTTCCTACTGTAGATAGAGATGAGCATTTAAGTTTGATAATTGATTGATTTAATTTTGATGATATACGAGAACGTATATATATTATGTACTGCAAAACTATACCACGTAACAGAGTTCTATTGCCGTATTAGACTCCTGTTTCGTTCAACTCGTTTATTAACTCGTGTTACTCCTTTAGAAATATTCTATAGAAATAGATGGTGCTTCCCCACTTTTAATAGAATCACATTAACTGGTTAATTACAGATCGTTGTTTACCATGTAGGAGACTAATCTATCAAGATATATCAAATCATGTAAAGTATATTTGGCGTTGTAAGAATCTTGTTAGAGATAAACAGCGTTCCGATTATGTATATATATATAATTTGATTCTAAATATACCAGGTGAATGTTTAGACAGTACCAATATTTCTGGAGGATACTCTACACACGATTCTTGTTTTAAATCAATTTTAAAATAGGTGCTTAATATTTGATCTAATTGTGTAGAAAAATTATACATAATCCTCTATGCGTCTATGTTAAAACACAGTTTCAATGACCGTCGCGTAATCCCACTTACATTTGAAAGGGAACGTGGGAACGCCAGGAATAAAACAAAAGGGCTTATTGCCCGTTATAATATCGAAAGTTATTAACTCTGGGTCGCCCATTGTAGCTTTTGGCTTCGATCATTGGACTTGGGTTTATTATTTTATTTACTCGTTTATAGCTATACTTTTGAAAGTCTTATAACTTTGAAAGTATTTAACTTAAGTTTCCTTGGTTGTTTATTAGTATTTGTTTTAATATATTAGTTTATATGTTAAA
Organism: Antheraea mylitta; assembly: GCA_014332785.1. Classification (NCBI taxonomy): domain Eukaryota; kingdom Metazoa; phylum Arthropoda; class Insecta; order Lepidoptera; family Saturniidae; genus Antheraea; species Antheraea mylitta. Next base: position 2,092,990 of record JACEII010000064.1, on the reverse strand, counting down.
TGTGACTATGAAGTGTCAAGGCTTAAAATACTGCGAGTGTCTAACCTTTCACCTGGTTTATGCGTTCTTGACATATTCCAAACAAACATTGAAATACTAAGTACAGTTATAAATATATAAACATTGTGGATAAAAATGCATATAATGTGACCATATAAATTCCTGTGAAATACTTTTTATTTAAGTACAAGTTAATTGTAGTTATGTGCGTCAGTTACGTCCTTAGCAGCGAGTAACCGTTAGATGTTATCATGATTAGTTATAACAGTAGGGTGAGATAGATACACTTATGCAGTAGTATGTGAAAATAGGTCAAATCTACATAAAAAAAATTACAAATTTAAAATAAATTATGCCTTAATGAAAGTAGTAATAGGGAATCCAAAACAATTCCAATCGTTTAAAAGTTTCGTTCTTTGTCACAATTTATGATATTCTATTTAGTCTGTTACGAATAAATTCAAGCCACAGACTCTTTACACTTTTTCCGATTATTACTGTATCGGCACGAATGATCTGACCTGAATATGAGTGAATTCAAATTGTTTTATTTTTCCGTGACAGTTTAGAAATGCAATAAAGCGTACAACAATTATTTACAAATCTTTTTCTGCTTATGACTCGATTATTTAAAATGATTGACCTTAATTTATGGTATAGTAAATGTACTATGCGTGTGTGATATTACTATACAGGTAATCCTCGTACTTACGGCATATTAGGTTCTCGAAATACGCGACGTAAGTCGATACATATTTTTTTATGTTTACATGTAAAACTCGATGGTTAGGAGCCACACATACTCAAAATAAAAAAAAAAAAACTTTACTATTACACTTTACTATTACTGTCTTGTCTAAGTGGCAAAGTTAGATTAAAAGTCACTTAAATAAGTATGTAAAAACAAAGATGTAAAAAAAACTAATGTATTACATCTTGATTGTCCGTTGTCCATGAACTAACTGAACAAAATCAGTGGTATGTGTGGGGTAATCCCCGTGACAAGCGAATTCTCGTATGCCGGAAATCGAAACAATTGAAGTATGCTTGAGGAATAGTGTCAAAACAATGTTCGACGTAACTTGAAACGACGTAAGTCGAGGACTGCCTGTATATTGTATCTGTAATAATACATTCCTTTTTATTTTTAACCGACTTGAAAAAGGACGAAGTTTTTTTTTTTCGAAATGACTACGCTATTGACCCAGCAAGGTCTTAACAGCTTCACCGGACTACAAAAAGCACGAAGTTCTCAATTTGATTGTCTCTATAATAGAAGCACTTATGACGTATCTACAGCTTTTTATTAATAATGTCATTGCACGTTACTTTTTTTTCTCGAACTGACTACGCTATTGGCCTTACTAGGCCTTCACACCTTCACCGAACTACTAAAGCGAGCGCTTAAGGCACTCAGCCGATGATTTGTACGTTGCATTTTGTGGATATACCAGGGAACTTCTCAAATTTGAATAGGAAATGTATAGTCATTTAGATTTATAGTCTTTTTTTTATATCATAGGAGGCAAACGAACAGATGGGTCACCTGATGTTAGGTGATCACCACCGTCCATAGACACTGCAACAACCAGGGGAGTCACAAGTGCGTTGCCAGCCTGTATTTGGGAGGAGGGCGGGGGGGACAAGAAGGGAAGGAGAAAGGGGATGGGGAGGGTAGGTGGGTCTCCGGCTCTCTCACTGACTGAACGAAACGCAACAATGCAAGCACTGTTACTTCGTTTCAGTTTTCTGTGAGAGGATGGTGCTTCCCCGGACGAGCCGACCCATTCGTGCTGAAAATAATAATAGCTTCAGCTTGGCTCTACCACTACTAAACACTAGTCTAGTAGGTTTATGACCTGGTACCTTAACTTTGGCCAAAGATGTTCTTTTGGTGTAGTTTTTAGAGTAGATTATTTTGAAGTCGGTGTATTTAGATCTTTACTGGAAATCGAAATTCTTACTATCACTGGCGAGGTGTATCGTACCTTTGGACAATAAACCGCTGCCCACCTATTTCAGTAGGCTTACTATTTTCTTCTAGGTTGTTATAAAAATAAATTACGTTCTTTCCTGATCCCAAACTATATCTATGTCAAATTTAATTGCAATCGATTCAGATGTTTAATCGTGAAAACAGTAGCAAAGAGAGTTACTTTTGCATTTATGATATTAGTCTAGGTAAGCAAGAAAATGGAGAGTAACGTGTTAATCGGAAACTAAGCTAGATGCAGATTTTATTCTTCGGTGTTCTAGATCGACTTCTTCACTTCTTAATCAAGGTGCATTCAAATGTAGGCTTATGGATTTTTAACCAATGTAAAATTAATGTATATTTTCTAAATCTATTAAAACTTAAAATGCAATTTCAAATTGGAAGAATCATTTAGAGATAGATCAATTTTCTATGTTTGCGGAACGATACTCCGATTTACAGTAATATTATTACATCCAATTTGTGACAACAATTTGCATATTATAAGACCGTTAGACCACCGCTCTGTCACAGCATGGAGAATTTGTGATTGACTCGCAGACATTGGGATAAAGGTCTGCCTGCACTTGGCCGTTGCAAAAACAAGCTTCACGTAATTGCATCCGATCGAGTTCTCCGTGGGAAAGATATGTCCGAAATGTCATATCCACACGAAGTGGACGCGGTTCGACCCGGCTTTTTCTTTGACAATTTCTCCAGTATGGTTTAATTTTTGAAATTTTTGATCATTAACGTAAGTTTTCACATTACATTGCTTCAATTACTTAATAAATCATATTTTTTTGTATTTAATGTATGATAGTACACATAGCAAAAGAAAAATAATTTAAAACTTTTGGAACAAAAAGTACAAAAAATATGTTTACTTTTCATAAAATATATTTATTTTACTTTTACTATATTTTTTTTATTTCAACTCTTTCTATTATTCCATTAAGGCTATATATAAACTAGTCACCTATCCAGTAGTCCGGTGAAGCTGTTAAGACCTTGTTAGGTCAATAGCGTAGTAATTTCGAACAAAAATAAATTGTCACCTATTTTGATATAGTTATGAGACTAAATCATTGTTAACTTTTTACGGTATGAACAGAAATATATGAAAATACCCAATTATTTGTACGTGCGATAAATAAAGTTTTTTTTCTTGGTTCCTTTAGTGACGGACTGCAAGAATTCAACTTATCCCGGACATTCTTGAATTTATATAATTGCACGAGATAACGACTTCGCTTCAGAAGTTCTGATGATTCCTCGTATAGTTGTATAAGTTATTTTAATAACTATAACAGTATTTTAATCTATACTTCTATACTTTTAAAGAGCTGAAGTTTGTGAGTTTGTGACGTTGTAGGGGGTAATCTCGGGAACTTCTGGTTTACGTAATTCATTTATCGAGAAAGGTTATATGCTACATATCATTACGCTAAAACCAATAGGATCGCAGCACCGATGAAAAATGTTTCCAAATCGGGATATTTTTCCTTTAGAAGGCTTCCGATGCGTGTTAACGTTAGCCCAAAGTACTATTACTACGCGAACAAAGTCGTGGGCAGGGGCTGGTAATATAAGTTGTAAAAAAATACGCAATGAATGAATGATGAATAAAGTAGGGCAAGTATAAGATATCAAAGTAGCGATAAAAAACTTTTGTTATGGTATAAAACTCCACTTTTAAATATGAGAAAAAGTTTATATATAAGCATTTTTTGTACTCACACTTTATTTACCCTAATATAGTTCTAAGTATTTTTTGCCAAATAATGACGGATATGTATGTATCTTACATATTTCTTATAATTATAGTAGGAAACTGTTAAAAATATCTCAAGAAGCATTCATCAGCGGTAGGTTGTCTTCGCAAAATTAGATTTTGTTACATCTAAATTACCCTATAAAATATAAAGTCTTAAATTGCTGATTTTTGTGTTTCCCTCCATTCTCACAGTAGCATGTAATACAGATTGCTACACGCAAATAACGTTTCGTACTACGAAACCACAACGCGATATGAACAGTTGTATCTATACTAATACTAATATACTAATCTATACTAATATATAAAGCTGAAGAGTTTGTTTGTTTGGTTGAACGCGATAATCTCAAGAACTGCAGATCTGATTTGAAAGTTTCTTTTAGTGTTAGATAGCTTATTTATCGAGGATGGCTATAGGATACATATCATAACGTTAAAACCAATAGGAGCTGAGCACTAATGAAGAATGTCTCAAAATCGGGCTATTTTGGAAGCTTCCGCTGCGTGTTAATGTCAGTATTATATATATACTAGCTGACCCGTGCAACTTCGTCTGCACCAAATTGGTTCAAACCTGTGTCAATTATATTTTTAAACGCGAAAAATCGTAATTAACCTAAAACCCGATTTTAGCGACCTCAACCGTTTGCATTTGTAAATCCGAACAATACAGGGACTTACTTAAACATATACCCAGTTGGTATGTGAGAAATATTTTAAAGTAAGCATAAAACCCGCTCACAAAAGAGATAACAACTTGGTTTTTATTAGCTCTTTCTCTGGGATAATTTGTGGGATAAGTGGTGAAAAATGAATAATTACTAAAATGGCTATTAAAAAATAAAGGTTGATCTTAGAAGGGTGAAAATTGAGGATTGTATGTATTTTTGTATGATTTATCATAAAAAAATAGAAATTAAAAATTTTGTCTAAAAAATAAATAAAAAAAATTAGGGGTGGACTACCCCTAACATTTAGGGGGATGAAAAATAGATGTTGGCCGATTCTCATAGATACCGGATAAGCACAAAAAAAATTCATCAAAATCGTTCAAGCCGTTTCGGAGGAGTATGGCAACGAAAACTGTGACACGAGAATTTTATATATTAGATATATTTTTTTTTATTGTAGCACGGCAAAGTGACTGCACTATGCCTGATGGTAAGCACAGTACAATCCAAAAATAATAGCGACCACCGATTGACATACTGTCCATCGGCGGTCGCCACTATCATGCCGGCCTGTAATAAGCTGGATATGCACAGGCTGATCCCGAAACGCGACCCGTAGAAGCGAATCACTATTACGGGCTTTTTCGCCATATATATGGTGGTTACGACCCAGTCGGGCTGTAAAACCCTACCACCCCGCTTGCGCCATTGTCTCGTTCGTTATTCAGCGGGGTTCACCACGTGCAGGTGAGGTTGGCTTGGGTGTCTCAAGTCTTTTGATGTTATTCGACACCCCTTACACTCCAATATAATATGTGTTGCCATGGTAACGCGATAACATTCTATCGTAGTAGTCCGGTGAAGCTGTTGATGCTGCTGGTGAACCTTGCTAGATCAATAGCGTAGTCAGTTCGAGAAAAAAAAAATATTTTGTGTTGCTATTCAAAAAGTTTAGTAGTAATAATATTCGTCCAATAAGATAGTCGAAGGAATTAATCTATACTGCCAATTCTGAAGTTATGAATATAGGTAGTTTTCTTCTATGTCTAAGATAATGTAAAGGTATAAGAGCCAAATACTCTATATAATATTTCGTAAATTTTTATCTTCTTCATTTTCAAGACCACAGAATTCATGCTTCGTGGTATTATTTTTCTTTCATTGCACTTATGCACAATAAACTAACCATATTACATAAAACGTCACCAATTTAACACAATATAAAAACAAGATTATGAATAAAATATAAAATCCACTACATGACAGACTAAAATCCCGCCAAAAACTCCTCAAAAACTTTATTTCTACGTTAGTTTTGTTCCCAATTTTTGATTTGTGATATATTACGTGTAATAAAAGTAAAATGAGTGTATTTTATATTAGGGATATATGTGATGCTACAAATATCAACATTTTTTTTTAATTCTATCAATGTTTGTTTTTTTATTTGTTCCGGGTAATCTCCGAAACGGCTAGACCTATTTGAACGGGAATTTTACTGGCAAATAAGTAATTAATTAGCTGTTTTATTTTAAGCTAGCGAGTTCAGCAGACGTTGCCCGCCCTGATAATAAGACAAACTATACCTATCCATTGCCCAAGAATCATTTTATATATTGGTGAAAAGGACATGAAGATGCGTTCTGTAGTTTTTGATCTTATCGTGAACATACATATAGACAGACGTGGAATAGGACTTTCTTTTACACTATGTAGTGATAAACTGTTATCCGTGCATTCGTCGTTCGTGTGACGTGCGCTGTACTCCAAGAATAAATATATATATTTTTTATGCCAAAAGGCAGCAAAGAGGCTGACGGCCCACCTGATTGTAAGTGGTTACCATCGCCTATGAACAACTGCAACACCAAGAGCATCGCTGTTGTAATTGAAAGTCATATGTTTATATGTGATTTAAATCATAGCCATGTATGGTAATAATTTAATTATATCGACACTATGGACATATTATATCTATATAATAAAAGATTTAACACATATTGTTCGATAATATTTAGTTTAATATTTTCATTACTTTCTTATATAGTGTAAGTGAGCACTAAGGGTGATATATAACAGTTTAAAGTTCCAGTTATGTGGCAGATGATAAATCCCATCCCATTCGATTCACTATTAGTATTCACATATATAAAGTACACGTTACCTGTTACAGTAGATGATGTGCATGTGATACAAGTATTTTTTGTCTAAAATGATAAAAGTCCCTAAAGAAAATAAAGAGAAAAAAAAAAGTATTTTTGAAAGAGTATTATTGTAATTTACACTAAATGTGTAATCATAATTTTAAATTTATTTAATATATTTAAAAAACGTGTGCGAAACCGCGGGTAACAGCTAGTAATATTAGAAAGAGGTAAAGTTTGTGAGTTTGTGACGTTGTGACGTTGTTGGGGGTAATCTCAGGAACTACTGGTCCGATTTGAATAATTCTTTCAGTGTTATATAGCTCATTCTTCGAGAATGGTTATAGGCTATATATCATCACGATAAAACCAATAAGAGCGGAGCACAGATGAAAAATGTATCAAAATCGGGATGTTTTTTCCTTTTGAGAACTTCTGCTGCGTGTTAGTATTACCCCAAAGTATCTATTCCACGCGAACGAAGTCGCGAACAGAGGCTAGTAGATAATAAACGTTGAATTGATGACAATAGTAACGTGCAGGATGGTTGATAATAGGTTGTGTGTATAGAATTGAGACTTATGTACTATTGAGTATTGTAGTATTCTATACATATAATAAAAATGCAAATCGGACGTGTCTCTGTACTTTTCGATTTTCATGAAAAAAATCGTTGCAGGTGTCTAGAAATAAGTAATAAAATGCATTTCAATCATTTTTAGAAATGTCTATCTGTCTGTTTGTATAAACACGCATCACTGCTAACATATTGGATTCACGTTAAAACCTCACCAAGAAAATCATAAAGCATATCTTCGAGAATAACTTAGTTTTTTTTTCTTTATATCATATAGCAGGCAAACGAACATGCGGGTCACCTTTCGTTAAGCGATCTCCGCCGTCCATAGACACTAGCAACCCCAGAGGAGTCGCAAGTGCATTGCCTGCCTGTGATTGGGGGAATGGATAGAAAGGAAAAGGGGAAGGGAGAAGAGAGGGGAGGGGAGGGGAGATGGGTCTCCGACGATCTCACTGACCGAACGAAACGCAACAATACAAGCACTGTTACTTCACGTCGATTTTCTGTGAGAGGGTGGTGCCACCCCGGACGAACCGACGCATTCATGCTGAAACCAATAATATCTTCAGCGTGGCTCTACCACCTACAATTATATAGTATTTAATCTATTAAAATCGGTCTACTCTATCAAAAGTGATTGTAATTTTAATGACGACGCGACTTAAGTACGAGAGAAAAGTAGATAAGTTTTTTTTTTTTTTCTCGAACTGACTACGCTATTCACCTAGCAAGGTCTTAACAGCTTCACCGGACTATATAAAGTAGATAAGTAAATGGACTTAATATATTCAGATGACTTTATTCATCACTGTTTTTTACATAAGGTCCTACGAGGACGAAGTCGCGGGCACAGCTAATCAAATATAAAGTTATTAACTCTCTACACTACCATCTCCATGATCATATATAGTTAAAATCTCAATTGTTAAATGGTTAGCGTGTTCGCATCTCGCTGATCAATGTCTTTACTTTCGGTGAAGAGAAATGTCGTAAAGGAGCCATAGCATGTTGGTAGTATTTTTTCAAACACCGTCTGGCTAGCTATCATCTTCAAATTGAAAGTCTGTTTTTTTTTTTTTTCGAACTGACTACGCTATTGACCCAGCAAGGTCTTAACAGCTTCACCGGACCAGTTGAAAATCTGTCGGAAAGCACTTACAGATGTCTTCCGTAGCTGTATTTAAGAGCCAGTTCCTCTATATGTATTGTGTGTTTCCCATCTCGGAACCACATCATCATTTAATTTTATGCAAGATTCAAGGAATCCTCAATAACGCGTGGATATGTAAATAAATATCTGTACCGAAAAAAAGTACAAGTAAATGTAATTATTCTGTTCATTAACTCTACATTCATATTTGCAAATTACACTACGAATGCTGTAATTTAACTTAATTCTGTGATAAAAACGCAGAAACGTCTGTGGGAATGTTCTTTAGCTTGTTAGTTATACTATATTGTTTATTTACATTGCCAAGACGCATGGTAGACAAAATATAATTTGAATATATCACAACAACTCAGCTGCCAATTTAATTTAGGTTTATAACGTGCGTAATGAATATGTGCTTCAACTAAGAATGTGTTTGTAACGTTTCAACTCGGTTTCACATGGGTGAAAGTATACTATAGTGATGTTTTAAGTGTATAAGCGATCTAGATTTATTTTTCAAGCATTGATATTTACAGTTCATAAGTGTCATAGAAGTTACTTAAGAATCGTCACACAAGCAATTTATTTGTTGCGCGTAATTATAAATCTTTGATGTCCATAAACATATGTATGTAAATTTAACGTGTTTATACTTTTTGTATTTGAAAAGGAGGTTATAGCTATCATTACGCTAAGACCAATAGGAGCGGAGCAACAATAAAGAAAGTTTCAAAACCGCATTTTGTTTTTTGCGAGATTCCTTTGCGTTAGCGTTCATTCAAAGTCACTACTCTATGCGGACGAAGTCGTGGACAAACGCTAGTTAAAGATAAAGTACATTCCATTTTTAGACACCCTTTACCTATACTATATTAGCTAGTGAGTACCTACTTACTTCGTCCACGTGCAAATAGTTTTGTTGTGTAATGGGAATGACTTATTTTATCTGGTTTAAATATATGGATTGTCTATAAGCCTATAAGCTTTATTGATGTTCAGTTACCTCTGTAAATGTAATGATGATTACATTATTATTTTTAAAATTATGTAATATATATTATGTAAATTAGATAATGATTTGAATAGTTCTCTATCTCTTTTTAGAAGTCTTGTCAATATACTTTCAACCGTCTCAGTGATTAATCGGAACAAACAACAGTTTAATTTTATTCATATGTATAGATTTTGTGCTCGATATCAATGTTACATGTAAATCAACGCGAAGAACACGATACGGAATAGATTTCCGATAAAAATGTCAGAGTAAATATATAATTGCCTAATTATTTTTCTTATTCTTAATTTATTTACAATGAACGCTGTGTTGCTTTCTATTAACAAGTAATAAATATAGCTCTCACGAGAGGATAAGATAAATATGGTAAGAAAACACGCCATAAACTTATATAAAAGTGATGCGTCTCTTTAGAAGAAATAATGTTCAATCTTACTGTGAACTATCCGTCTTGCTTTTTATTAGCATGAGTTTTGTCGCAAAGTGACGTCACGTCGTGTCGTTTCATAAAACTTGTACAAATGTAACTATTATTATTAAATATTGCAATGATATAATTTTGTATTTAAAGTACAGTAGAAAATCTGTAAGTCGAACCTTTAAGATAAAAAATATTTGATCCTTTCCCTCCGAGTTCTAATATCTTTACTATTCAAAATCAATCAAGTCAGAATGACCAGTGTAGCCTTACAAGGTAGTTCAGTATATATTTTCCTTGTATAACCCTAATCTGCGTTTATCTTAAAGTTCAACTTACCGAATTGTAGTAAATAGTTCTGAAAATAATATATTATAATAATCAAATTTTATTTCATTTATTAAACACTCTCTTTTGCGTCTACTGCGTACTTCTTAAATACTTTTAAACTGCACGATGTATTTTGATACGATTTTCTAGTGAAATCTTAATTTAAGCATTAGTTGCTTAAATAATAACTTCTAAAAGGTTTATAATTATAATACATGTATGTATTTGTATAAACTAGAGAACGGTCGATGTATTTTAATAGAATTAGTTTTCAAGCATTTAAATTGACTAGTGTGCGCCCAGTGGTCGACATTCATTGATTTTTTAAAGTTTGAACTTTATTAGAGTTCTTTTGTCAAAGAGTATACTTCTATAATTAAATGTTTTCATCATGGCTACTCAGTTATTTGCCATTTGCCATGATCTTTATAATCATTAAAAAAAAATCTATGTGTAAATGAAAATGAAAATTAATTATAAATTGGAAACAAAAACCACGTGGTAAAGCTCAAATTTTAACCAAACATAACTTTACGAAAATAAAGAAATTTATCGCAACCCATGATACAATTTTCAATTAATTTTACATGACACCATGGGGTGGTATTGAATTAAATGTAGTCTGTTCATTATGAGAAATAATGATATGCCCAGTATCATCGTTTGTAAAAGTAAGGGATGCACAATACAATCAAATGGTGAATCCAAGACAAATACGTTTTTAATACTACCATTAGCTTTCGAAAATAAATTCTTTTTTGTTGATACATGAGGTAGAATTGCAACATTCTAACCGCGGAGGTCTAAGTCATGGATTACTTTTATGAACAAAATCCTTATTTTGATTATACAAAGTATTATTTGGCTCATTTTTATATTAATTCATTATTTGAAATGAGTTCACCATAAAAAATAATAAACATTACAATAATAGTTTTATTTTAAAATATCATTGTTGAATGTAGGATGAAAAATGGTAATTAGAACGTAAGAGTTAAAAATACATATAGTCGAGCATAGCAACCTCCTTCACAACCTTTTTTATATATGTATATACGTTGTGTAAAATTCGAGTAGTAGTGTGAGTAGTGCATATTTTAATTAATTTCATGTACTTCTAATGCATTTTATTTAAAATAAATAGCTTTCTGCACTTCTCTGCCATATAAACTTTAACTATGCCAAATTTCAAGTTCACCCGTTGACGGGAAATAGGTTAAAAAGGAGTACATTTTTTTTGCTTCACGTATTAATATATAGATAACGATAAACCTTATGAGAAGAGAACACGTATACTAATAATATAATACTACTACAGAATTACAGATATTTTAAATACCTATAGAAAAGTTTTCAGTGCTACATGTTAATTTACTAAACAATAATTATGTTTATATTCATATATTGTTAAAAACTAATAGATAATTTTATGAATTGTGTTTAGTATAAAGTCTGATTACTAAATAAAATTAGCTTACTTTCTGAGTAGATATTTTAGAAAAATATAATTTTCAATAATCTTTACCGTAGCATTTCAATTGAAATTAATTCTCACTTCATATGGAAATAATAAACTCCTTTATATTTGTAAATGCAGTTTCGCCATCAGTCAGTTAATTGTTGCTTTTATAATTTGAGTAGGCGTATTCATTGTTCTATCTGATTTTTCATTGTACACATTGGACCTTTATCTATTCTGATATAAGAAATTATGCAATTAAAATATCCTTCCGCCTTTATTTTTAGTAAATTTTTGAAGTCATTGGTGATTTTAATACCTTTCCTGCGGCCGTAGTTTGAACTGGTTTCGATAGTGATATAAACGGGTAAAATATATTGTAGATTAATATTATTATTTTATATTATTACAATATACATCGTTTTCTTTTACTTGAAGTATAATTTAATTAAACCTCTAAAAACAATGATTGTTTAATTTCCATTGAAACATTATTAGAATATATCTTTCTGTGTACAGGTGTGGCTTCTCTCTATATGTAATGAGTTCAGTTTAGATTTTCAGATGATGAAAACATAATGCTGAGATTTTTTATTTCTCGGCTTAAAAATGTCGGTCATTTTTATTGTTCTCAGTAGAGGATATGAGGTCACCTGTTTTATGTGAAGAGATGCGAAACAAAAATTGACTTTTAGAAAATATTAAATTTCCTTTGTAATTTTTGAGGCGAGCTACATTAAAAAGTAATATAATTTTTTGTGCAATCGTAGTGATTTGCTGACACCTTTTTTATTGTTACATTTGTTGAGATATTTTCGACAATTTGTTAATTTTGTTTTGGAAAAGATAACGGAACGAAAAAGTGTTACACAATAAACGAAATTCTATAAATACGTTTAATAGTAACAAAAAATAATACTATTGCATTTTCTAAGCTTTTACTTAAATAACATTTTGGTTTCAGTGCACGTCTTACGAGATAACGAGTTACCTCTGGAAGTGGCCTCAGCTCTTGGACCTGACGTGCAGTTCGTTCTAAAGTATATTGATTTTGGTAAGTGGTTTACATTTTCTTCAGAGAGTACTATACTTTTTTTTTGTTAATTTACATTGCTATTGTATTAATTAGAAACGCGAATGTGCATTTGTTTGTTACGCCTTTAACGCCTTACCTACGCAACCGAGCATCATTTTTAATTATCTATATAACAAATATAGGATATCTTTTAATTATAAATATAGTACTGATATTCCCTAGGGATAGGTCGAATCTATATTAATGCGATGTTGCGGTCAAAACAACCGCAACAACAACAAGGCGTTGGCGCGGTGTTATTGGCGGCATTTATCAAAGATTTAGGTCGTCGGCGCGTGCCACGCAATACTAGTAGAACAAATGGCCTACAAGATAGGGTTGTAAATGTTTTTGATTATTTTGTTAATAGTGCTCTGTTCGTGTTTTGCGTCGCCATGCCAACAATCAGATTCACTCTCCGCCTTAGATGTTTCACATCAAAATAAAAATTACAAATTTAGTTCGTTCAAATCGGATAGAAGAGGGTAGTTTCGTCGGCAAATTTTAAAATCAAACGGTGTATTAAAATTGTTACAATGTGGTAGGTAGTTATAATACTTGTTACTTAGTAAGTTTTAAAGTCGAAAATACATGCAAAACATAAGATGGCTTTTAGATGTGGCTATCGGGTACCACCAAACCAATAGATGCTTTCTGATTTTTGGAATTTATGCTATGAGAATCAAGGAACTCCAATAAACATCCTACTTTCATACGAAATGTGTTTTCTTTCATATTTGTCCAAAATATTACCACTACGTAAATTAGTTCTAATATAATTATCAGTAATTACAATTTTAATTAACCAGGCATTTCACACTTTCTAATCTCGTCTTGACCATGGCCTTTATAACAAAGCTGATGATACGTATAGATACAATCTTATTTTTGCATTATTATTTATTATCATTCCCAAGACTTAATTATGTGTTTTTCGGTATATTAAGGACTATTCTCTGCCCGCGACTTTGTTAGCTATTTTTTTTCCGAACTGACTACGCTATTGACCTAGCAAGGTCTTAACAGCTTCACCGAACTACTAAGGCGAGCGCTTAAGGTACTCAGCCGATTTTATTTGGGCAACTAGCTCAATGGTGCACGGTACACTTCGGCTTGGCTGTTGCCTGTTGCATGCAAACTCGCGACCTAACTTTGCTAACCTAGCTAACTATTCATATATGTTTGATTTGTTCGCGTGGAATAGATACTTTGGGCTAACGTTAACACGCAGTGGAAGCTCGCAAGAGGAAAATACCCCCGATTTTTAAACATTCTTCATTGGTGCTCCGCTCACATTGGTCTACGCGTGATGATATATAGCCTATAACCATTCTCGATAAATAAGCTATATAACATTGAAAGAATTTTTCAAATCGGACCAGTAGTTCCTGAGTTTACCCCCTACAACGTCACAACGTCACAAACTCATAAACTTTACCTCTTTATAATATTAGTATAGATGAAGACTAGCCTGTTTCTTAGTAACTTCTAGACTACTTCCATTCCAAATAGTGATCGGTTCTGAGGTTTACTAGAGTTAAATGGAGATTTATAATGTTACTATGGATTAATCACATCCGTCAAGATTTCAGTTTTAACAGTATATTCGAAACATGGTAATCTATGTTTATAGTTTATAGTAGAATATTCTTGTTAAAATGTAATTTAGTTACATTAACACCTCGTATTAATTAAATAGACTGGACGGTTAGTATAGTAGTTTTAATACCGTTGCTTTCCTGTTATCGACACGGTGTGCTGAGTTTTATAGGGGTTGGAATCCCATAGATAATTTATTTGTGTGACCCATAGATTATTGTTCTTGACTGAGGGCGCTTTGTGTCTGTTAATTGAATGTTTGGAAAGAGACTTAAATCAAGTGCTGTAATTATCTCAAAGGATGTTTTAGGGAAACAGATAATATTTTAAAATGTTTATGTTTGCTACTAAAAAGAAATAGAGTAGCAAATTATTATCCCTTTTAACGATTGTACGAGTATCTTAAATCATAATCGTTGTAAAGATCTCTTTGTTTACACAAGTGCTTTGACAGACCGTAATGTTTACGGGGTAGAAGACTAATATTTTCTATTGTTTCATTTTACCGTGAATAATGAAATATTTATACAAGAATGTTTTATGAAGGATGATTTTTCAATTGTTTTTCTGTCATCTATACTAATATTATAAAGAGGTAAAATTTGTGAGTTTGAGATGTTCTAGGGGGCAATCTCTGTAACAACTTGTCCGATATGAAAAATTCTTACAGTGTTATATAGCTAATTTATCGATGATGGCTTTAGGCCATATATAATCATACTAAGACCAATAGGAGCGGAGCACCAATGAAGAATGTTTCAAAATCGGTTTTTTTTTCGTCTTGAGAGCTTCGGCTGCATGTTAGCATTAGCCCAAAGGGACTACTACTATTTCACGCGAATAAAGTCGCGGGCAGAGGCTAGTTTTCAATAAGCTAATAAAATTCATCATTCTCATTATACATAGGTATGTGTTAACTGTTTTGCTGATTTATGTGTAGAAAGATGTTTATATAAAGAAAAAATGTGTTTATATAATAGTGGCTTTATTTTACATGGATTATTACGTTAACTAGAAGTGTCTGGAATGAAATAAGAAATAAACCAAAAATACGTAATTGATCAACATGGGACATATATCAAATATATCCGGTATCCGTAGAATTATATTTTATATGCAATTGGCTCCCTTTTATTTGATTCCCTGATTGATGGATGGATAAAGATTAATGGCAGGGAGCACTCTTTCCAAATTGGCCGTCCCTATTTCCAGATCGGATTATTACTTTTCCTCGAGTGTCGTCCGTCTGTTACTTAAGCTCTGTGGAATTTAATTACAATATTTGTTCATAGCGGAGAGGATTTTATATTAGAAAACAATGAATCTGAAGTCAATTTATGTTCGGAACAGGAAGAGTGAATTTCAAACGGGCGTGTAACTTGAGCGTTCTTTGAATTGTAATAAAACTTCTTTTTTTTAATTCTGTATACAAGTTACTTATGACTAACTATACCTAATGTCGAGAGATAGTAAAATGGAGAGTGTAGGAACCTTCTCGATGAATAAGTACCTGGGTATGCCAACTTTCATGGTTTTCTGCTGTTTACCGATCACTATATTATAACTGTTCGACGTAAGGGTTGTCATGAACCCATATTCCGTGCGTGTAACTTCATAACTTGTAAGTGTATATTCTTTTTAATTGTATTGAAGTTATATTCCTTTTGGCGCGTTAGGGAAGAATGATGAAAGTAAATTATTACGATGCGCGCGCACTTCGTCACGAAAAACAGACACTCTGAAGTTATTACGATGCGTGCGCACACCGTCACGAAAATCCGACACCATGAAGTTAGCTAAAGTCAATATTTTGTTTTTTTGTAAGTATTTGTTGTTTGTATCTCATTGTATTAAAACTTTGAATGTATTAAATACCTTTTTTGTATTGTTAATATGTTTTCTCTACAAACGTAAAATAAAGCGAAAGATAAAAAATTTTAAAAGATTTTTATCTTGTTACCCCAAAGAAGTATAATTTCTAACGGTAAAACTTTTAAAAGTATACTTTTCATTGTTTTAATTATAATAGATTGACGGCTTTTGGTTTTAACTGAATTATAAGTTTTTAAATATACGGAGACGTATGGTAATGCACCAATGTTTTCTATGTACGGTATATTTCTCTGACATAGTAATAAAATTGTTAAAATAAAATACATAATTATACAAACGTAGCCTAAAATTTATCCAACGTATCGAATAATTTATTAACTTGCCCGGCAAGATACTCTGCGTGTATTATATTCATTTAAGCGTTTAGTAAGTGGATCAATCGAAGGCCGTAGATATAACAACTATAGAATATAAATTTGAGTGTTCGGTGTATCGACCTCGGAGTATTCACAATATAACTTGACCTTAATAAGATACCTAATTGCATAGTGATCGGATCATTACCGTGGCAGTTAGCTGATAAAACGACAGTGTACAAAACGTTACCTTATCATCAAACTACAATCATGAAAGCATTCACACTGACAAATAGCGACCCACGCACACTCTTGCACAATTCACCTGTTGCCATAGTTGTATTCGGAGGCTTTGCTCGGGCGCAGGTTGTAGTTCTCCCACTATGGTTGCTACGTTAATATATCTTTCTCTCTCTACCGCGCGGTGTCAAAGAGAGACGGAAATTTCAAATAATGTCGGTAAAACAGCAAGCGACTGCAGCGCCGACTGGCCGGACTGGATCAACGGTCTTTCTCGCGTAAAGCGGACCTAACTTAGTTTTAACTTAACAACGCAGTGCGGCGATTGTTTTATTCGATTTGACAATCGATTTTTAGCAATGCTGATTTCAAAACGTCACAATACGATTTAGGAGGCGGTTTTTGTGTTTTATTAAACAGAAAGTGTTACATTAATATGTCAGTTTCGACCGATATTGTGTTAATAAAGTCTTTGATGAAGTGAATGTTTAAATCACGCCGTGTGCCACAGTGCTATGTAGGTTCGTTAAAAGTGTCAGTGCAAAGTTAAAGTTCAAATTTGTGGTTAAGATACACAGAGGTATTATCGAGTTTAACCTTTTATGTCATTGTGTTTGGTGTATAAATGGTACAACAGGATTGATATATCAACTTGAATATAACACAGGGTATGTAACTTTACTGTAAATTCTTTAGTAATACGGTACCGTTAAATATATGAAGTGTATCTTGAGATTTCCGTGATTGATTCTATATGAGGGATATACTTGGTACATTTCAATACTTACATACGAAACACGTGAACACTTACGATTTGTTTTAAGTTTGTACTTCTTAATTTTTGTTCATAAATTTGTTTATCGTAATTGTTAAATTCTGAGTATAAAATTATAGACAAAAAGCAGGAAAAATTGACATATTTGTAATCCAAAAACTATCCAGTAATGGAGGTAGATAGATATATTACCGGTAAAAGGTAACTTACGAAATTATTAGCGAAGCCCGGTCTAACAGGTTGGGTTAATTAATGTTATGACTACATCAACGTTACTTCGACACGTGTATGCGTAGTCCTTTCGTCAAGAGGTCACATTTTGAATGTAATTTCGTTTGTTACCTAATAGTTATTATATCATTTCATGTGGACACGGTATAATGTCATTTAAGTATTCCTGTCTATTTTAGTCGTACATGTATTAATTATTCACATATTTAATAAAATTAATAACTTTATAAATTGTTATAAAACGTATATAGGAGTAACAAACGGTTCATAAAAATACTGGTCTTAGTCGACCGTTTAAAAACACCCACACATCGTGATAGTCTAAAGAAGTGATGTATGGTTTATTTGCTGTATATGTATAACACTGATCTTCAATTTCTTTTATATAATCTTCTATAATCGAAGTTAAAAAATTCACTACATTTTTCAACTTTATTTCTTAACCGATTTTCTTTTTTTTTTTGCTAAGCTATTATGTCTTAGTACGAGTTTCGGTGTTAGGTATCAATAAAAAATGTTAGAAATCCTTTTTTCCATTACATCGACAAGTCATTGCGTTTATTTGTGTCTCTATTTGTACATATATGGTACTTACGCTTATAATCTACAAATTTGTAATACAGTTTGTAACATTTACATAAACAATAAAAAATAAATAGGAATAAGACTTATATATTTACAAACGATGAAAAAACTTTACTCGATACCAATAATTATAATTGGAGAGAAAATCACATACACGATTATTTACTAGGATTTGAAATTGAACATAATCTTTATTTTATGTCTAGCAAACAGGTAATTGTGACAAATTAAAATTGTGATTGTAGTGTAACTAATCCTATTATCTCTGGAAATTTATGTTAGAATGTATACATATAACTAAAATTGAATTCGTCGTTTGTTTATGATATTTTCTAAAATGGCTGAAACGAATATTATAAAATTATTTCTGACAGATAGAGGTTTTTCAAAGTATCATTTAGGTTACATATGATTTCGCTATTCCATAAAAGATTATGAGTAATGATCAAATTACAATCGGTAAAAAGTTCAAGTAAATGAGACTAGGTGACGTAAAAGTGACTCAAAAAATAAACAAAAAAAAAATGAATCGAGACAAAACAAGTAGTTCACATGAGACAATAAAATCTAATCCAATACCTTTAAACGAGCAATTCTTGTATATTTTTATATTTGTATATATTCAGGATCTCGGAAACGGCCTCATGTATTTCCGTGAAACTTAGTATGTAGGTAGTTTCGGGGATGATCAATCGATCTAGCTAGATTTTATTCATAGAATTTTTTCAGTGACTTTACCAATTTTTCAGGTAATGAAAAAATATAGCTAGAATATAAAGGTAAATCTCATCGGCGCTGTCAAAACAAAAATAGCTCAGATGGAAATCGGTTGCTTCGAAAATCCGTGTAACCCCCGTTCGAATTCGAGTGACAGCAGAAGAAATATATTTTTTTGTTGTGAAAAAATGTTAATTTTTTAAGGTAAACCTAACAGTTTAATTTAAAAATGTTTTTTAAAGAACCGAGCTAGTCTCGGTCGCCTACCTACTTAGTCTTTAAATGAATTAGACATGTATTTTATTATGCTCAAAGTACTTTCAAAAAGGCATGTGTATTCGGCGTTACAAATAAAGATAGTAGATAGTATGTATGTGGGTAATATGATAGAAGTGTACATACGTACTATTCTTTATAAGAAAATGAACGTGTCGCATACAAGAGTAGGGTATAATCTACGAGGACGCGTTTTTAAGTATGCTATACGCGTATCCTCAAGAAAATAAAATCTATTGTTACTTTCAGTATATTTATACTGGAAATCCTTATAGTTCTATTCAGTTTAATATACCGTTTTACTGTGCAGTATTTAGTGTATACAATGCTTATTCAAAATAATATTGTAAATGCGTTTATTAGTTTGTTTGTAAGGCTTAGTCCGGTAAAGCTGTTAAGTCCTTACTAGGTTAATAGCGTCACATCCACTCGCCTTGAGGGGTCTACCATCTTGACCCTCAGGACGCACTTGGGTCCCTTTAGGAAGGGACAACACCTGTCGGAGGGTCAGACGTAGTGTCGATTAGACAGTCCCTGTTTCCTGGCCAAAAGGTGTAAGAAGGTAACATGGGGTTTTCCATCTTCTGCTACCCGGCGGGATCGATATCCGTTATGGATTTCCTCATGAAGAAAAAAAGGTCAATAGCCTAGTCAGGTCGAAAAAAAAGTTTGTAAGGCTTTCACGCCGTAAATATTGAAGCGGCCATCATGAAAGATTGCATACACGTGGTACGGGGTACAGAGGAGACGATAGGGTACTTTCACATTTTATCCATAAAAAGTACTGTTCCCAAGAGATATGTCTAATTTATATTAACGCGAATAAGTATTAATAAATATTTCGAAAAACATTCGAAAGATAGACTAATTGGTTTACTATTTCAAGAACGTTGGCTTTTAGAATATTCGAGAAGCATTTTGTTTATGGATGATAACACGGGCAGAAAGTGGACATTTCTAATATGTATAAATATTTCTTTAATTTATAATTAAAATAGCTACGCTCACGGTTCTCCTCGTATGAATTACAAACTAAAGTTTATTATAGTTAAAATGATTTTGAAAGATAACAAACTTAGATATTGATCGCGGGACTCTTATAATATTTGTTGCCTAAACATAAGGAACAAATAGCAGACCATATAGGACTTAAATTATAACGACAAGATTATTTAACTCCATTAAGATTAGTATTTTCAAAGTCTTTAAAGTTTAATATTTTCCGTTTGTTTTGTTCATATATAAGCGGTAACTATGATTGTAGAAGTAAGATCTATGATACTACCGATTTTGATCTGTATGCTATATTTGAAACCGTGGTCTATGAAATTATATTTGTTAATATTTCATAGTTTATGCAACATGTAGTAATAGAAGTATAGCGAGTAATTTTATGTTTAATTAAAATACTAAATAGTCCTAAATTATTTGACAACTCACAGAATCGTATTAAACTCCGATTGGATAAAAAACTTAATACTTATAAAACATTGTGTAAATATGTCTATTGGTTTTTGAGTTATAAGCACAGTAATGTGCACACAGAAATACATTATCTTTTACAATCTATACTAATACTAATATACTAATATTGTTATTAAGAGGCAAAGTTTGTAGGGATGTGAGATTAATGGAAAAAAATCGATTAATTAGGAATCGATTTTTCTTTTTTCAATAATAATCTATTTGTCAAAAATCGATTTTATTGAAAATAAATAATCGATTTTTTGCGAAAAATCGATTTTTATAATATTTAAAAATAGACATGCTTTCCATTCTCCTATAATAAACTTAAAGATTCAAAATAACAATTTATCAGATTAAGAATCAAATAAAATGATACGTATCAAAAATAAACAGTTCAAAACAAAATAAAAGTGAATTCTCCTTTAAAACTTTCAAGGTAAAGAATATATAAACTAAATACCATAGAAATTTTTAGTACTATTAAACATTATATCATATTAAAAATGAAATGATAAGCATCCTAACAAAATAACAACATTATTAATTCTAACTTTAAAATTCAAAACAATGAATATAGCGTGATTGACAAAATTAAAATTGAAGAATTTGTTTATTGAATAATTTTAAAATAATTTATAGTTTTGTAAACTTATCGATGTCGAGTTTACCATAAAGCATTTTTAGTGAACATGTTGAAGTACATTGTAATCGCATGACAGACCTTTTTAGTTTTATTGAAATTTTTAATTATACAGAGAGCGGTATTTGGCTGTCATAAGAACCACAACAATCATTATAAGATATAGTAACTCATGTTACTTGTAAGACAGTGGGATGTTAAAATTTGTAGTTTCACTACAAAATTTTTCATTCTATCGAACAGGACATGCATATTACTATGGTATTTTTCTTTTTCGTTATAAAATATCCCGCACACCCGATTAGGTCTCCCACGGCAGCGGCTCAAGCCTAGGTTCGATCCCTC
>JACEII010000064.1:2040409-2069217 GCA_014332785.1 Antheraea mylitta | reverse complement strand
TAGCAGATTGTATTATTTAATATACTCATATATATCAGATAAAAACTTGTTTCAAAGCAGGATACGTGTACCTATAATATTTTAATTTTGCACATAATAGGCCGTATATTTTTGAATACGTGTATATATATAAATTAGAGGAAATCACATTTTAATGGAAATTACACTCTGATATTTTTTAAAATCATCACATATTTCCATATTTTTTTTGTAAAATTAATATCATAGTTTGGCTTAATATGCTCATGTGTAGAATTTGGTGTGAATAATCATTTAGAACTGTTCACTTAAGGAATGCTAATTGATAGTACATACACACATCAAAAAAGTCTAAGCAACATGCGTGATATTACAAATTTTACCATTTATATTAATTAATTTCTAAGTATTTACTCAAACAAAGTGCGTAGGTAATTAAACATTTTTGTTATTGATGACATTCTGGCTGGTTGTAAAAAAAAAATTGATTATGTTTTGTTTATTCATAAGATGCAAATGACTGCGAATTTGTTTGAATTTAAGTGCGTTTTAATTGCTACGTTTAGTCTTGATTTTATAATCTTACCAACCATTTAAATAAAGTTAGCGACAAAATTGAATTGTTAGATATTCTTTACGTCATGAAGCGACGTCATTTGATAGCAGATGAAATGCAAAGAGCTGTAGGGATGTTGCAAGCGGGAAGTAATCAATCTCAGGTATCTGGACATTTTGGCATTCATAGAAGTGTTATTTGTCGTCTTTGGCAGTGCTACAATTATACAGGAGAACCCGCTGAACAGCATCCAGGCCATAAAAGGAGTACAACCATTCGGCAAGACCGGTACATACAACTGACTGCAAGACGCCAGCCGATATTAACCGCTCGAGAGATAAGTTTGAGGCTACAAATTTCAAGTGGTGTTGATGTAAGTCCTCAAACTGTGCGAAAGCGACTGCATGAGTACGGCCTATGAGCTCGACGCCCAATCAGGTGTCCACCGATACGTCACGAGAATCGCGCTCGTCGATATGAATGGTGTAGAGATCGCATAACATGGACCCAGGAAAAATGTGATAAAATTATGTTTTCCGATGAGTCGCGATTCGGGTTTAAGCCTGATACAAGAAGGGTGCGAGTGTATCGTCGGCCCGGAAATACTGAAAGGCTCAAGTGCGTTCAGGAAGTTCATCCATACAGCGGCTCAACAGTTATGTTATGGGCGGGTATTATGAAGAACAGGCGAACTGAGCTCGTTTTTGTAAATGGAAACATGAATGCTGAAAATTACATTGAGGATATTCTCAGACCTTATGTCTACCCATTTGCACAAACCTTTGGCTCCGATTTTAGGTTAATGCATGACAATGCGCGTTCACATACAGCTCGGCGAACCAGTGAATACTTTGCAACGGAGAATATCCAGGTATTGCCCTGGCCTGCACAATCGCCAGATCTCAACCCCATCGAGCACGCATGGGACATGCTCCAGAGACGTGTTTTGTAGGACTTGGACGGAGCGACAACAACCCAACAGCTGAAGGATTTGCTACAATTCCATTGGAAGCGAATACCGCAAGATGACATAAACAGTCTCATTAATTCAATAAATAATCGTTGCCGACAAGTTCTGAATAGCAGAGGAGACCATACTTTGTATTAAATTGTTCTATTCTTTCACTATAAATAAATTTTCCTTTGAAATTTCATTTTGTAAAAAAAAGTTTAGTTTCTTATGTATCTTACTTTCTACAGTATATTCTAATATTATTCATTTCTGTTATTAAAAGAACTTATAAAGACAACAGCTGTTATTTTTACATCATAGTACTCTAAAGATATTATTTTAAAAATAAAATACGTTATAATGTGAAGAACCATCCTAAAATTTAAATTTGTACATGTTGCTTAGACTTTTTTGATGAGTGTATGTAAATATATAATACCTTTAAACGAGCAATTCTTATATATATTCAGAATATTGTTATATATTCAGGATCACGGAAACGGCGGGAGCGATTGTGTAGGAGTGTGTAGGTGGTGGTTTTGGGGTCGATAACTAATATAGTTAGATTTCATTAATAAAAACTTTTTTATCTGAGATTTCAGGCAATGACAAAATATAGCTAGAATATAAAGGTAATTTTTGCCATCTCTGTCAAAACAGAAATCGGCTGCTTCGAAAATTCGTGTAACCCCAGTTCGAATCCGAGTGAAAGCAAAAGAGATGTCCATGTATAATTTAATTTTTTTGGTGGAAAAATGCTAACTTTGTGAAACAAATCTAACAGTTTATTTAACACATGCTTTTGTTAGCGGTTAGAATTATTATTGCGTAATAAATAAGTTGCTTTATTCGTATGCCTTTATTGATATCAGGTAGGCGGAAGATCGTAAAAAAACGAAGCTAGACCTCAATACGACGGAAAGTATAATTCATACTTAACAGGACTTAAATGTAATATGGATGAAGTGACAATAGATCCTAAATTTATCCACGAATACCGATGACTCTTAAAAAAATGCATTAAATCTGTCGTCCTGTATATGGGGTCTAGGTATCGTGCTGTGAAAGAGACGGGTGAAAGAAGTATACACCAATGACATTGTAACTAAAGAACTGTAGATACGTTACCTATATGATATTTTGACAAAATAAATAGCATGATAACGCACACGTACGTAAAGTAATACTGCAACGCCAAATTGTCTTAGGTAAAATGTGGAAGATGGGATATATTCAATATCAGTGGTAAATAATATGTTGCTTTGATACAAGCGGGTTGGCGGGGTAGCCGTCAAAAATAAGCTAATTATCCAAGTTTTAACAAGGCGTATCTACAGTTTTTTAGCCACAATGTCCGTTAGTTCTTTAGTTACAATGTTTTTTACTTATGAGATGTACATCTGACAAAGAACATGACAATATTTTTACTAAATACATCAATTTGAACGATTCCAAAACGATTCACAGATAATCTTTTGTTAGCAATGTTTTGAATATATATCATATTCAAATGTATTTCCGTTTCATTGACTACATTATGAAGTATCATTATAGTCTATCTATTAGTGCCTCTTACGACATTCTGCCTTTCAGGCATGCTTAGACTACCTTTGCCCTTTGCGTAGGTAATGTTTGTTACTAGAAGTTTTTTGAAAATGCTTCTCACAACTATTATCCTGCTCTATGCCCTATCTTCCCGACCAACGCGCGGTTATACGATGGTTAAGATGGATTTGTGGAGTAATTAGTATATTAAAGGGTATATCAGAGGAAGTTTAAAAATAACATTAGCAATAGAGACGTTGAAATATAAAAGGTTCGCAAGATATAGGTTATAAGGTTATATTATATATTAAAGGTAAATACATATAGGGGTAAAGAAAGTATGCGGATCGGGCGGTATCGGTACCAACTACGGGTAGACGTTTTTTTTTTTCGAAATGACTACGCTATTGGCCCAGCAAGGTATTCACCGGAACAGTTTCACCGGACTACTAAGGCGAGCGCTTAAGGCACTCAGCCGATTTTATTTTGGCAACCAGCACAAGGGTGCACTGCACACCTCGGCTTGGCTGTTGCCTGTTGCATGCAAAATCGCGACCTATCTTAGCTAACCTAGCTAACTATTCATATATGTATGAGTAGTTGAAACGTATATGTGTACCAAGCATACACGCCTCAACAACTCCTCCATATATTTATTATCGGAAAATTGAGAGTTTTTCAGTTCAATAAGGGAAAAATGGTAAACCCTTCCACTTTCATGTGTAAGCGTGTAGGCGTGCACGTGTGTGGGGATGATCGTGTAGTGTTGTAGCAGGGATGTATATTTGTGAATCATCGTATCGTGCAAGCAACGCACTCAAGGGTTCCCTACCGAGGGATCGAACCTAGGCTTGAGCCGCTGCCGTGTGAGGCCTAATCGGGTAAACTACGGGTAGACGCCGTCTGCCCGTTTTTGCGGGAATCGATAGGTAAAGAGTTAGGCTCCCTAACGTTCCCACTGGTGCAGGTACTCACCGGCATAGTTGTTTCGGACGGTACCTGCACCAGATCGCTCGCAGGGAGCCGACTGCCGCATACCACGAGTGCGGCGCTGACGAGGATAGTGTGTGTCTGAGTGTGCTGTGTTGGAGCGACAGCGCTGCGCTCTGGCGACGGTGATAGAACGGTATTTGTCGATGCCGAGTGTGATTTTAGCCATGCTCGGCAGAGACCAGGCTTAGCGAGCGCTGGACTCCTTCTACGTGGCGCTCTCCGCCAATGAAGGACCGGTGGGAGGTGGCGGTGCTATTGCCCAACTCCCCCCGCCGCCGTAGCTGGACCTTTGTGTTTATCCAATCTTCCTCTTCATAAGTAGTAGTCCCGCGGTCATCTTCCGTTGGGCGGACGGGCACAAGATTATGGATAAAATATAAATACCACTACATGGTCCTCCAAGATCCCGTCAAGAACTCCGGAAGGTGTACTTGAAAGCCAGGTCTTCTAGGATTAGCATGTTTACCATTTTGGACTACGATGTCGTTTAACATCAAGTAACATTGTAGTTGAACGTCTATAATGTATAAAACAAAGTGAGATGAGATTAACGTGATGAATGTCCTTATGCGTTTATTGGCCTTTAAAATTCTCTTCGTCACGCATTTTAAAACGTGTACTGCTAAATAATTATAATGTTATAACTACAGATATATGTTCACATGTTTTCGATACAGAATGCTAATTGTATTCTCGTGTATGTGTAGATGTGTTAATGCCGTTGTGATTTTTAGATTACGTGTTTTCGTTTGTATTATAATGCTGTTATTAATGAATCGAAATGTTATGTTGTTTCATCAATTACTGGTTTTTCTCAACGGCTTCATTCGCGTCTATGTAGATTTGATCTCGAAAGCGGTAGTTTTTTTCTGGATGAATTGTAGCCTATGGTGTTTTCTGTACTCCCGAATAAAGAGGTGACATTTAGCATCAATAGCGAGAGTTAATATTTGCAGTATTTACGTAAATGTACGTATTTACTATAAAGAAGCATGCTAAAACATACACTATAACAGCGGTTCTAAATCTTTTTTTAAACAGCGCATTAACACACTCTTTACAAATTTGCAACAATCTTGCATGCGTAAATGCAAAAATTTTATGATAAAATAAATAAGAGTTGTAAAGCTCGCGATACACTTACTGGTGCTTGCGGCATATCAATAAATTACAGTACAGAGGTTGAGAACCGCTGGACTGTATCAAAATAAGGATGCCTTTATTTCAATACTTAGAATATAGCTTTCAGCATACATGTTTAGATTGATTTATTAAAAATTTACTTAATTTGGTGAATTGTAGTTGGGAGTGTAGAAATTTTCGTAAAAATTCTCGTACAGTTATAGATTGTCTATCATACACAAACTATAAAATGACAGGATTTTAATCTGCATCTGACTGAGCGATGTAAGATTAGTTATATCTTTAAGAGAATATCTCAATATGAATTGAATGACGTCACAAGTTCACACAGGCGGCCTATGGAACAGCACGGACCTCGTGGAATCTTGTGAAAGTTGGCCAACACTCGCTCAAGATATCAAGTGGATGGGTCAAAGGAACCAGTTTCGTGAATCGGCAAGTGTGGCCAAGAAACGATGAGTTAGGAATCCACTGTCGAACAGGTTGGAAGCATTTAATCGCCGCCAAAAAACCAGTCAACGTTATAAAATTTTGTTTAAAAATATACCTACTACTTATTAATTCTATCGGATTTACACTTATAGGATCCTAGAAACAAAATGGTTTAAGTTTTATAAAATTGATATTTTCTCGCCAAGTACAATCAATTTCATTATCATAATATTTATACAATTCTATTAACTGTAGATTATAGATTTTATATTGGGTTTTCTGATTTACTTTAATACAGATCAATAAAGTCAATTTTGCCTGTTTGTGTGTGTCCGAGTAAAAGATTTATCTTATGGATATTGGACTATTACTGTTATATTAAACATTATTCCCCTGCCCGCAACTTTATCCGCGTAGTAATAGTTACTTTGGGCTATCGCTAACACGCAACAGAAGCTTTCAAGTGGAAGAAAAATCATGATTTTGGAAACATTTTTCATTGGTGCTCTGCTCCTATTGCTCTTATTATATATATATTAGTCTATAACCTTTCCCGATAAATTAACTATATAACACTGAAAGGATTTTTCAAATCGGACCAGTAGTTCCTGAGATTACCCTTTACAATGTCACAAAGTCACAAAACTTTACCTCTTTGTAATATTATAGCTAGCTTTATTAGCAAATAGCTTTATTTTCTCACGAAAATTCATATTCGCTTGATAGCTTCAATATTAATTTCAATTAAAGAACGTTCAACGTCAAGTCGCTGGCTCTGAAGAACAAAACGACTCGACCTTTACAAATGAATGGAGAGAAAAAATCCCGTGCGATTCCTCTCACGTGCCATTGTGAATTGTTTCTGCTATCTAAACGCCGGCATTTAATTGTCGTGGCCTTATTGTCACCAGTATCTGCGATCTCACGACAATGGTTCTGTAGACATAGATTATCAGCGCAGAGATTAATGCTGGTATTAGTTTTCTATGAATTTCCTGGAAATATGCTTGGAAATGACGGATCGTCATTCGTTGTTTTTATCAATTCGTCTAAACGTAGATTTTTTTTTTATTTTCCTTTTCAGATTTCTGTAGGTTACGCTGAAGCTTCTTGTTTTGTATAAAGTAAGGCTTTCTTAAAATTTATATTGATTAGTACAATATTAATAAATTTATTCAATAAACGATACATATTGAAAAATGTTCCAATTCGGGATGATAAACACCATCAGCGTTACGCGGTAAATTAATACTGACATTAATTGCTTTGTTAGTCATTTAATCCCAGTAATAAATTTCAATTTTGTCGCAAGCTTACGTTGCAACGTATGCAATTTGAAATGTAATGTACCTAAATAACTCGTAAAATGTATCATGAAGGAAAAATATTAAAGAGGTACTATTTAGCTTCAGAAACAAAGCATTATTTTTCGTGAATTTAGTGATACGAATATAGAGTAAAGAATCGTTAACTGTGTCTAATTGTATCTTTCTAATGAAGTCATTCAAATTGACTGATAAACAAAGCAAGCTAAAATATCGTAAGAGTATTTATAAACATGTGCATAAACGGTCCCTCATATGACTTACGCGAATACTATCTTTATATGAAAGATTTTCGGAAATTTATCTACGCTTAATTTAAAAATAAGAGATTATTGAGGTGTTCCGATGCACAATTTCATCGGGTATATGGTTAGTAGTTTCATTACATAAAACAGTTTATAAAACAAACATTATAAACAGTTTTTATGTTGTATTGAGTCACAGGATACTTGTTTTGTAAATTTCAGACATTAAGGTAAAGCAATTTTCTTCTAATTCTCAATGAAACTGCAATCGCCTTAAATGTTTATTTTATGAATAAAAATGTATTATACATTTACAGTTTAATAACGCAGTATGCAACATTTTGTAAACGCATATTGAACATTTTACTAAAACTTTTTATAATAGTTATAAGCCAATCGAAGTAATTTTAATTACTCAACTTACTATCTACTATCTGTTGTAATTATTGAAGAAAAAATTTTAATTCAATACTGCATCTTTTTATACTGTTAAGATAATGTTGGGCCACAAGCTAGTCGGTTGTGTTACAAAAAACAGCCTGGGAACGTAAAAAGTTATGCCCCTCAATTATATCCACTTTAGCGAACAAACAAGTGCTTAGTAAAAAAAAGTTGTTATATCAAAATAATATAAATTACCAAAAATAAAATCTGCGTATTTATTCGTAGGCGAAATAATTAAATATTCCGTAAGTAATTTGTGTGCTTTACGCATAAGTTACATCTATTTTAATATAATGGTTCAGCAGTGAAATTTTAATAACTGTTATTTTATATGCAATTGTTGAAAAAAATGCTGTATTTCAAATAAAATCAATGGCAAAAATAAATTTACACGTGTGAAAAAGCGCTGATATAAATTCACAGTGATATGCTATATTGTTTGTCATTGTATATGAAAAATGGAAATGAGGAATTGAATTATAAATTTTAATTTAGAATTTTCGCAAGTACATCTAAGCTAGAATACAGTCGGAGTATTATTAAACTGAATGTGGATATTTGCATTGAAATAGTCAGGTTTAGTATTCGTCGTATCTTTAAATATTTTCGCTGTAAGCATTAATGTATGCCATAGGCCATAAAATACATTTACTTAATAGATTGAACTTTCATTTTGTATTGGCATTTACGACATTGTTGTACACAATTAATTCTAGTATAATTAACACAATAACGTTACCTAAATTCTATTGAAATATTTATATGTCAATGCAATAATGCGTAGTCGTGTTATTAAATATTCAAACTGTACTCTTTGTTGTTTTTATTCGTCGTATTTAATATTGGTCGTATTTAATTTTTCGTAGATAATATAAAATAATTAATTTTGTAACTTTGATTTTCCTTTGACATAATTCACTCACTTATGTTAACCTAAAATATGTGTTGTTCCAGTGACTGTTTTTCGTACAATAATTTCCGTGTTAAGGACTTTTTTAAAGCTAGTATTCAATACGTATTTAACTTTTTTGGAATAACACCGTTTAAGTTTAGTATAAAATATTGCGATGCAAAGTGAGATCCCGCTGTTTAACGAGATAATTTTTAATTGAAGATTTATATGAAAAGATCCCCTAAAGATTTCACACGATTAAAAGTACAAATAATAACAAAGTTCATAATTTTATTCCATGTATTAAAATGTATTAAAAATATCAGCGATATTTTTGAAATATCTACACTGTACATCTCCTACTGAAAAAAATGAATGAAACTTAAAGAAAAATTTCAAGTATACCCAGTTAACCAGTCATATATGAACCACATTAGTATGTAATATTGAACATAAATACAACGTTATTACATTCATTCTTTCCCATATAACCTCTCATAAATTGAAAGCTATACTCGTAAGTATTACTAACCGATATATGAAGTTAAGTATTACACTTAAGTAAGCATCTACTCTCGCTCACCGACACTCTTCAAACCAGTTTTCACGTACACCAAGTGGGTCCATAAAATTAATAAGGTCATAGAGTCTTTGCCATAAATTTATACAATCTATTATGTGTTGTTAAGATTACCTCGAGATACTCTAGCTTACTGGCGGCCATTTTATTTTTCATTATTAAAATTGGTTTATTTTTGACAACAGTGGATTGGGAGTCTTCTTTTCAAACATTTCTATAATTTATAAGTACATTGTCTTCATGTATTTTTTATCATTCATTTGTATTTATCAATGTTAATTTAATTTTATTATTATATTTTTCAGTTAATTCATTTTCTTCGCGTCTTTTATATCTGGATTATCTACAATAACTTTTATGCTTGATAACGAAAACCAGCGGTTAGCTGGAAGTAAAAGGCTTGTAGCATTAATCTTGCTAGTGTACAATCTGAAAATTGCAATAATTCATTCGTTAATCTTTTTCGTTAAATAAACTTCTTGCCTTTAAATATTAACCGATATGTCTTGTATATGTGATTTTAGGCAGTTAGTATAAAAATCTTTCATTCGTTAACAACATATTAAATACAAAAGTTTAAAGTTGTATAATAGTTTATTCTATAGAATTCGTATATATTCAGTCGCGGCCGTCCAATCTTTTTTATATACATACCTGGTTAAATAATATACGCTTATCTTTTGCAATAACTTAAAGGTTTTACGTTATTAAGATGTAAATATTACAACAGAGATTATAGTATCGCAGTAACATGTATTGAAAGACAAAATTAATGAGGATTATTAAACTAAGAGGCGTGAATGATAATGGAACAACGTTATCAACACTCACTTATTACGGCTAAGCCTTTTATAATTTGTGTTCAGTAATATTATATTTTCTAGCACGTTCTAATGTGATAGATATGGAGTATTTATTTGACATGTGACAACGTAATCTTTTTATATAGGATCAGTCTCGCTTGTCCGAAATTCTTGCTGTTCATCTGTTGAGTCGTTGTTCGGTTTATGAGTTTATTGGGATAAAAATATATGAGTATTTTTTTGTTTGTACCGTATCGTCTAATAAAGTTTGATCTTCACTTAACAAAAGTTTTGTAAGTCATTTATTAAATGCATTTGGTTTTCAATTTCATTATCATTAAATATCCTTCAGTTAGCTCTGAGATAATTTACGTAATAATTAAAACTTAAGAATTATTTTCTCCTACTTTTTTTTCTTTCGTTTCTTCAAAATATTAATTCTCATATTCTTCTTTCAATTACACTATCACAAACCTTTCTATAATTTTGTTTCATTGAAACTTGATTTTATTATTGAGATGATTATTTAAACCATTTAGAACTAATTTGATTATACAAATTAATCATTAATTACTTTACAAAGTTTTCAAGTTTTTTTTATATCATTTAGGAGGCAAACGAACATGCGGGTCATCTGTTTTTAAGCGATCACCGCCGTCCATAGACACTAGTAACCCCAGAGGAGTCGCAAGTGCGTTGCCAGCCTGTGTTTTGGAGAATAGAGAGAAAGGGAGAGGGGAGGGGAGATGGGTCTCCGGCGTTCTCACTGACCGAACGAAATGCAACAATGCAAGCACTGTTACTTCACGTCGGTTTTCTGTGAGAGGGTGTTGCTACCCCAGGCGAGCCGACCCATTCATGCTGAAACCACTAATAGCTTCAGCGTGGCTCTACCTCCTACTAAAACCGACTGAAGTTGTAGACATTAAAGCCTATTTTATATTTCACTAGCTGTTACCCGCGGCTTCGCACGCGTTTTTTTAATATATTAAATAATTTTAAAATTGTGATCACACATCTAGTGTAAATTACAATAATACTCTTTCAAAAATATTCGTAAGTATCACACGTACATCATCTACTGTATCAGCTAACGCGTACATTATATATGTGTATTGAATGGGATGGGATTTATCATCAGCCACATAACTGGAACTTTAAACTGCTATATATCACCCTCAGTGCTTACTAACACTATATAAGAAAGTAATGAACACATTAAGCTAAACATTATCAAACAATATGTGTGAAATGTTTTATTATATAGATATAATATGTCCATAGTGTCGATATAAGTAAATTATTATTATACCTTGCTATAATTTAAATCACATATAAACATATGACTTTCAACTATATTTATTCTTGGAGTCCTGTACAGCGCACGTCACACGCGCATATTTACAGTGAACAAGTTATTTTTGATTAATTTCACACAGACGAATGCACGGATAACAGTTCATCACTACATAGTGTAAAACAAGGTCCTGTTCCACGTCTGTCTATATGTCTGATCGCGATAAGATCAAAAACTACAGAACGCATCTTCATGTCGTTTTCACTAATATATAAAATGATTCTTGGGCAAGGTTTAAGTATAGCTTGTCTTTTTATGAGGGCGGGCAACGTCTGCTGAACCCGCTAGCTTAAAATAAAATAGCTAATTAGTTATTTGCCCGTAAAATTCCCGTTCAAATATTACTTGTAGTCCGGTGAAGCTGTTAAGACCTTGCTAGATCAATAGCATAGTCATCCCTATGAAAATAAAAACTGTTAAAATAGGTCCAGCCGTTTCGGAGATTACCCGAAACAAATAAAAAAACAGACATATCGACAGAATTAAAAAAAAAATTGTTGATATATGTAGCATCACAGATATATTTATTCACCAAAAAGTATTTATTTTAATATAAAATACCCTTACTTTACTTTTATAATACGTAATATGTCATAAATCAAAAATTGGGAACAAAACTACCGTAGAATAAAGTCTTTGGCGGGATTTTAGTCTGTCGTGTAGTGGATTTTATATTTTATTCATAATCTTGTGTTACTTCTCTCTATATTGTGTTAAATTGGTGACGTTTTATGTAATATGGTTCGTTTGTTGTACATAAGTGAAATGAATCAAAAATAATACCACGGAGCATGAATTCTGTGGTATTGAAAATTAAGAAGATAAAAATTTATGAAATATTATATAGAGGATTTGGCGCTTGTACCTTTACATTAACTTTGACATAGAAGAAAACTACCTATATTGACAACTTCAGAATTGGCAGTATGGGATATTTCCTTCGACTGTCTTATTGAACGAATATTATTACTACTAAAGTTTTTGAATAGCAACACAAAATAAACTTTAGAAATGTTTGCGATATAAACGTAACACGTATTATTCAAAATTGTAAACAAAACTTCGTAGAATAAACTTTCTTAATAGGAACACAAAATAAACCATGAAAATATTTGCGATAGAATATTATCGCGTTACCATGGCAGCGCATATAATACTGATATTAACACGCAGCGGAAGCTTCCAAAATAGCCCGATTTTGAGACATTCTTCATTAGTGCTCAGCTCCTATTGGTTTTATCGTGATGATATGTAGCCTATAGCCATCCTCGATAAATAAGCTATCAAACACTAAAAGAAACTTTCAAATCGGACTGGTAGTTCTTGAGATTGGTATTGGTGGGTATTTTTCACCACTTATCCCACAAATTATCCCAGAGAAAGAGCTAATTAAAACCAAGTTGTTATCTCTTTTGTGAGCGGGTTTTATGCTTACTTTAAAATATTTCTCACATACCAACTGGGTATATGTTTAAGTAAGTCCCTGTATTGCTCGGATTTACAAATGCAAACGGTTGAGGTCGCTAAAATCGGGTTTTAGGTTAATTACGATTTTTCGCGTTTAAAAATATAATTGACACAGGTTTGAACCAATTTGGTGCAGACGAAGTTGCACGGGTCAGCTAGTATATATATAATACTGACATTAACACGCAGTGGAAGCTTTCAAAATAGTCCGATTTTGAGACGTTTTTCATCAGTGCTCAGCTACTATTGGTTTTAACGTGATGATATGTAGCCTATAGCCATCCTCGATGAATGATCTATCTAACACTAAAAGAAACTTTCAAATCGGACCGGTAGTTCTTGAGATTAGCGCGTTCAACCAAACAAACAAACAAACTCTTCAGCTTTATAATATTAGTATAGATTTTAAGCATAAACTTTTTAGAATTTATTTCTTATGGAAATTAATGCAATGTAATTTAAATTTTGTAAAAAAGGTTACCATTTGTTTACTGGAATTGTTTGTACAGGTTAACAATTTAATTTTAATGAAGCGGAATGACGACTTCGTTATACATAATAATGAGCTTAAAATAACAATCAATTAAGTCTTGTGAAGCCAATTAAAATGCAGTAATTCGATGAACCTTTACCCATCAAAGGGTGTAACTGTTATACAGGCACGTGCTGTATCCACCTGCCTATGACAGCTGTTATTTTACACCAAGGGAGATGAAGCTTGACTTGGTTAAATTAGTTTTTATATATTAATTGCGTTTCTTAAAATTCCGTGAAACGTATATTGCAGGCAGGTGCTACGATACCTTTTTTTCAATAAATTTACTAATATCTTTGTAGTGTAACCTTTTGGTTTTTATACATCTGTTATACATTTATAGAATTTTATACATGAATTGTTGTTCTTTTTAAGACAATAATTCAATGATCAAAGCTAAAATAAATTATAATATTACAATATTTTTCCGGACTAATTTAGAAACGACTTAATTTACTTTGATGAAACTTTGATTTCTATATATATAATCTTTTCCGCGCTATTTTCATCAATACGCTTTTCCGTGGATTTAAGTAGTAATTATGAAGTTTAAGAAATGCAACATAAAATCGATATAAGATTTATCGCAGTTTAGTAGTAGTGACAAAATAATAATAAACAACAATAATAAAAAACAACCCACAAAGAATCCTATGAAGCATTAAAATTCTAGAACAGTGTTGCGGGCGGTTCAAACACTTATATAAGTATTTACAATATTGTATAATTATCAAATCCATTCAAACTGTATCTACCTGTAACTTTTACGGTGTTATTACAGTAAAGTTAAATACGTATTAGATACGTGCTTTAAAAAGGTTTCGTACTAAAGACAGTGCGCTCGCCCGAGGCAAGTTCGCGTTATCGTTTTTTCGCGTCTCTTTTTTTTTTGAACCGGGGAAATCCTACATGGATACGCCTAGCAATACCGGGGTACAGTGCGAGGGTTATGTGAGAATCCTACTTACTAAAAACCCCTGCACCGCCTTTGCGCGTATGTGATCCATAGCTGAGGGTTGGCGGTGAGCACGTGTTCCTTCAAACCCTGGTTATGCGCTTGGGTCTCCGTAGATGGTCGAACAGTAGACCTACGCCTAGAGAGAGGCCATTCCTCCCTCCTGCTTCCTATTGAAGCGGCGGCCAAGACCGTGCTTCGTCATCACGGGCCTTCATTACGCGGCAACGGACGCCCCCGCGTCTGTTGCCTGAAGGATACTCATGGAGGCATATGATGAGGTGCGTTTGTGCCTCTCAATAGTTTCGCCCCGTGCTAGCTTACCCCTACGCCACCAATACATATCTGTGTACATGTGAGCCAGCAGATCCCAAGGTGGGGAGCTCGCCAGTAGACACGCTGCCTCATATGAGATTGTACGATAGCCACGGATGACCCTGATAGCCATCACTCTTTGCAACTTCCGCAGTACCACAGAACCGCTGGCCGTCAGGGTCTCGTGCCATACGCCGAAAGTGCCCGCCGAAAGACCAGTGGCTATCTAGTACCAAACCCAAGTATTTGAGGGTGGCCTTGACCTCAATTTGTACTCCTCCGACAATCAAGTGCGTACCAGCAGGAGGCGCCCTACGTCTGCCATGAAAGAGGATGGCTTTAGTTTTATTCAGACACCTCCAATCCTAACGACTGAAATCTCTGTACCACTTGTGCCACGCTCGCGGTTGCCAGGCGGAGTGTGTCCTTGAGCGAGTCGCCACGAACTGTAACGAGAATGTCGTCAGCGTAACATGTGAGTATTGCTCCGTGCAGAAGAGCGCCGCGTAACACCCAATCATAGCCAATGTCCCACAGGAGCGGGCCAAGAACCGATCCCTGTGGAACACCGCACGATATTGTCCTCGTATGCATGCCACCATCCTGCCCGATGCAAGTCACATGTCTGTCCTCCAGATAGGACCCGATGACTCTACACATATACGGAGGCACCCGGTGGTACTTTAGCAACCTAACCTAGCGAGACAAAAGAGCAAGATGGCGAAAATTCAGCGAGCGCGGTGCATTTAATACACCTTTTTAAAGCGAGTATTCAATACCTATTTAACTTTTTTGTAATAACACCGTTTGTATTTATCTACATGTATCGTATTATTAATGTTTCGGTTGCGTGTGTTACGTGAGTCATGGTTGATTGCGTTTCATAAGTTTCACCCTCTGTCTAAACTCGTGTTTCATAGTATAAAAAAGGGTAACCTATTGATTATCAGTATGCTTATGATTTTTGTTATAAAATCTACAAGTGCTACATAGTTTTAGTTTAAAAAAATTGTATCGTCTTAATTCCAATTTATTAAATAAAAATTGGAAACGAATAGGATAACGTAAATTTCAGATCATTTCGGTAATTTAGATCCAGTAAACAAAGTACTTTAATCCCTCTTGGTAAGGTATATAATGTGATAGAGCACGCGATAAAATAGTTATGTTCATATAGAAACAACGTATTGCTATATAGGTATACAAATAAAATACTGTAATATATTTTTGTAACAATTCTTGTACCGTGTTAAAACCTAATTTAATATGACCATTTTTCTTCCTCAGCCGTCGACGTGACATAAAAATTCTAATGTAATCTCTATACAATAGGCGCAAGGCAATAAATTCTTATCTCAAGATAAGCTTTTATATTTGGTTTACCAACTCACGTGTACACGTGCTACCAATTGTATATAAACGACTGGACAGAGCGTGGGGTTTTTTATTTGAAAGAAAATTACGATATTTATATCACATTCTTTAAATGATTCAGTTGTTTCTATTTCTTGTTACAATTGACGAGCTTTGAGATAGTAGTTGAAATTTTATAACTTGTATTATTCACTAGCGTTATCTTTGGTTTCTCGTAATTATTTTGCAAGCCTAATTCAATAATGTATTCAGCGGTAGTACAATTAACACCTCTCAAGAGCTAGTCACGTTTATGTTAAATTATTTAAGTTGAATAGCAAATCCTTTCCGACACGTGATATTTTAAATAAGGTTTCAGTTAAATGGAAAGAAATTGCAAAATATTCGAGGAAATAACATTAACGACTCTCCGCGCAAGTTGAGCGAGCGGAATTCCAAAAAACAGCGATTTTATATAATTATTTTCAAGTTATTATTAATGCGCGAGCTTAGTCACGTTGGTTGTAAGGATGGACAACCACTGCAAACGATGTTTTCTGTATTCCAGAAAAGAATAACAGATTCCAAAAGGGCAGAAGTATTTTTAATACAACTCAAAAATTAACGAAAAACTGAATATGACAACTGAACTAAGTCTGGCAATTCTTACAATATTTTTGAAGATCTTCCTTGTCTTTTTTGTTGTACTTACTCACTCTGTTTTATGGAGATATTATAATTTTCACTTTTCCGTACAGTTAGGCATGCATTTTCTTTCATACCTATAAGTCTTGTCCTGACAATTATAAACATAAAAAAAGAATTAATGACATAGGCACAACGGTTCTGAAGAGTTACGCTTACATACATTTGGCGATTGGTTTTCCTTTATATATATAGATAAACATAAACATATATAATACGTTAAACTTAGTATATACAGATACGTTAAGTTTTAGTTTAGTAAAAGTTCAAAAAAAGGTATATTTAATTAAAATAAATAATATTGATTATAGTTTTATCATGGTCTAAATAAATAAATTAAGTTTTCATTTTGGTATCCAAAATTTTAATGAATTATAGGGAAATAAGATGTTGGAACTTTATTCGACCTATTGGTCACATCGGAATATAAATTTTACGATGGATATACACCCTTAACGTGGGTCGAGTTGTTCTTATAATTCACAAATTTCTCACAGTCCTATTCAGTATATAGCATTTTAACGTCTTCACGTTCTTTGTGTAGGTAGGTTATTTTTAAATTCATAAAAGTATCGCTAATTTTGACTTTCGCTCTTTTCCATTATTCAAGCTGAAACGTAAAATATCGGTCAAGATGTGTACCGTAATTATAATAATTCCTATGTTGCTGTATTAGATCTGGGGATATGGCAGTGTCCCCGCCAAGGCGAGCAAAAAAGTGCCGGCCGTACTATCCTTTTCTCCATCCATTTCAGGCCAATTTCGACCCCCTATAACTTCGCTGTGGATAAAACTAGAAGTCTGAATTTTCATTACCTAAGCAGGCATTATACAAACATGGTATACTTCAAATTTCATTCAATTTGAACCAGTAGTTTAAGAATCATAACTAGTCAAAGTGTTTAGTGCGATTGCCAAGTCAATCTACATATTTTATTTAAAACATAAAAGATTTTTAATATTGATATCGTCACTATAAAATGTTGGTAGGTTAGCTAATTACGTAATAACTTAAGACTGAAGGTCCCTTAAGTAGGGACTAAAGAAAGCAACCGATCTGGTATTATTACATGGTTCTCACAACTTTTTACGTTAAAAGAACAGAGTTGCAAGGCTTGTTTTTTTTTTTTTGATGGCCTACATATTACATTCACATTATGTCACGCCAAAAAAAGAACTTATAACTTTTTTTACCTTTTCAAATATCGAACTTGAATGTTTTCATTTGATGTTAATTGAATAACCTATATATATTCCATTGAAATATTTGAATATTCCAATTTCAAATGCGCTAGAAGATGAGACAGAATACATTATACAGTGTTTCTTATATTCATGGTCTTCTCATTGTATATTGTACTACTTAATACTTGCACTGATCCGAGCATTGTATGTGTTGTTACGTGTAATGTATTATGAAGCCTTGGGAAATGGTGTTAGGCCTAACAAACGTCGGGTATTGTATGAGCTTCACAAATGATTTTTTAAAGGACTGTTCTAACAGTTACGTTAAAATATATTTTTCTGAAGTATTCACTACAAATAAATCTGTATCGGATTGCTTCTTGTTTATTTACATCTCTTGCTAAAAAATGATTATTTTATTTTATCTAACTTTGTGATCTGTTTACTTTTCGAAATAAAATCTTATGTTCAAAATAAAAACAAATTAGTCCAACGTTAATAAGCGCACTAGATTGTTCCTTTCAACTACATTATAATAATCATATACATTTCTTCTAATTAATATTAAGTGAAAGAAATGTGAAATTTAAAGTTAATGTATTCGTGAATGTTTATCCGGGAGAGATTCTAAATTTATCAGAAGTTATTCTTTGTTTCCGAGTTGAGGTAATATAGTATGTGTGTTGTTACCACGTGTTGCAAGCGAAACAGCCTTTCACTTTGGCAACTGTCCAACAGCGAAAGTTGTTACAAAAACACACATATCAGGGCCTATTATCTTGTTCGGAATCCAAAGTTCACAAAGATGTAGAAATATTTTGAATCAATTGTTTCACCCTTTTCAGGATACCACTAAAATTGCAATAATTTAATTTAATTATTAATGGTAAATATTGGTACTTATAGCTATCGGAATGCTCTAAAGTTTAAGAAACCGGTCAATATTATGGACACGTATTTTAGATTCCTGCGTAATATTATTGTTGTTATTGATTACGAGATTTTAAAGTCTTCAATAACTCATATCACAGTGTAACATAACTGAGCCGATTTTTATGATTCGAATTAATTGATTCGTCTTACTGACGAATGCTTCTTACTATGAAACAAAGTTGTAAATTGCTACCGAACTTCCATTAAATAATTTTTATGTTCTTTTTATCTGTCAGGTTATAAATAAACGATTGCATATATACACGTGCAGGTGACGGAGTTTATTTGAAACACAATATAACAGGTTTTTAAATTATAGGATTATGGAATTATCATCGTATATTTCATATTCCCTACATGTACAAACATCTCATATGACATACGTCATTTTCTAGGTTTATAAGCAATTTGAGATATTTTTTTTAGATATTAGGCACAAACGATGTGGCAGGGGTCTACGAAAATACAAATTTTATTTTAATGACAACATATTTTAAAGATTTTTTAGTTCGTTGTTTGACAACTTATGTCCTAATAGACCGTAATAAGACAAGAGAAGGCTTAGTTCTGTGCGACTCCGATAACTTCGCTATACATTGATTTTATTTAGTTGTTGTAAGCGCAGCTATTTATAATTAACCTTACAGAGAACAGTGTCTCAACCAACCACCGCCTGCCATGAGTGCGGCGCTGGGGAGGATCCCGCGCAGCATGCTGCATGGGAGGTGGAGCGCCGCACTCTGGCGGCGGTGGTGGGGGAGGATTTGTTGCTGCCAAGCGTGGTTTCGTCCATGCTCGGCAGCGAGCAGGCGTGGCGAGTAGTGGCTTCCTTTTGCGAGGAAGTCTTCACGCAAAGAAGAGGCGGCGGAGAGGGCCCGCGAGGCGGACCCCCTCAGCGGCCCTCTTCGCCAACGGAGGATCGGCAAGAGGAGGCGGCATTTTGCCCAACTCCTCCTGCCACCGTAGCCGGATCTGAGGGGGTGTAGTCGGGGGGCTCATCCCCTTATTTGCACAGGTCCGGCGGACAAGAGGAGGCAGCTGGTGTGTACCTAGCTGCCTCTCTATAGGTAGGAGCCCGGCGGCCACCTTCCGCCGGGCGGACCGTTGGGGCGGCAATCTAAGGGGAATAGCTTAGCACGATCCCTTGCCGCCCCAACACTACGGTCTATCGGTACACCGTGGGGTTTTAGTCCGTGCAAGCCGGACATAACTCATCCTCTCCCCCAGGAGTGTGGGTATCCATAAGGGATTTCCCCACGTAAAAAAAAAATAATTGTGTCCCAACCAAGGCCACTTTTCTCCTAAGGGCAGAGTTGATAAGCTACGAGTGCCAATCCATATTACCGATCTTTGGAATCAAAACAGAATAAATAGTTGTGGTGATGGAATGAGTTGAAATAAAGAAATCATTTATTCATAATGAACGAGACTGTACAATATACACAAATTAATACACGTAAGTAAACAGAAAAATGGGAGCGGACATTATCGGTGTTATTCCAAAATAGTTAAATGCGTATTAAATACTTGCTTTAAAAAGGTTTCGTACTAAATGCACCTCGCTCGTCCGAGGAAAGTTTGTGTTATTCTCATTTCGCAAGTCTAACCTAACATAACCAAAGCGAGACAAAGGAGCAAGATTGCGAACATTCAGTGAGCGCGGTGCGTTTAAAACGTAACCTTTTTAAAGCAAGTATCCAATACGTATTTAACGTACTCCGGTGAAGCTGTAAAGGCCTCGCAAGGTCAATAACATAGTCAGTAAAAAAAACGTATTTAGCTTTTTTGTAACAATACCGTATGAGTATATGTCCAGTTAAGCATATGCATAATGCACGGATCACTCAGCATTGATTTTCAATTGGAGCTTATTTATTATATTAATTAAAGAGAATTGAATCTTACATTCCTATGTTTGGTGCTAAGCGATGATTTACCTAGAGATAGAAATACGCTATGTCTAAAGGATAAGGTATTTGATTTAGGGGTTAGATTATCAACTGGAGTGTAGTAGATACAAGGTTGGTCTTGAAAGAGGCGTGATATGCCAGTCAGAAAAGTCTGTAATTGAAAGAATTCTGAATACGTTTTAGAACTTCGTTTTTAATGTTTATATTTGAACCAAGAGATTAGATCATTGAGTTATATCACCACTTTCAACAATCCTGCATTGATTTATTATAAATAACTCCACTCCTACGTGTAGCTAAGTAAAAAATAGGTGAATTCGAGCTCACGATGTTTCATGATCACGATTTAAGCGCTATTTGTTACCATTGAACTGTCACAATGTTCTCTATGTAAGCCGGATAGCTCGTAAAGCGTGATCGAACGTTACTATACTTCAGAATTGATTACGTTTCACCTATCATCCTCAATTTATCCTATCTTGCCTCATTACGTCCATAGGAAACCTAAAAGGTTTTTATACCGCCTTAGGCATCATGACTAATACACTCATCAAAAAAGTCTAAGCAACATGTACTAATTTAAAATTTTAGGATGGTTCTTCACATTATAACGTTGTATTTTATTTTTAAAATAATATCTTTAGGGTTCTATGATGTAAAAATAACAGCTGTTGTCTTTATAAGTTCTTTTAATAACAGAAATGAACAATATTAGAATATACTGTAGAAACTAAGATACATAAGAAACTAAACTTTTTTCTTACAAAATGAAATTTCTAAAGAAAATGTATTTATTGTGAAAGAATAGAACAATTTAATACAAAGTATGGTTTCCTCTGCTATTCAAAACTTGTCGGCAACGATTATTCATTGAATTAATGAGACTGTTCATGTCATCTTGCGGTATTCGCTCCCAATGGAATTATAGCAAATCCTTCAGCTGTTGGGTTGTTGTCGCTCCGTCCAAGTCCTTCAAAACACATCTCTGGAGCATGTCCCATGCGTGCTCGATGGGGTTGAGATCTGGTGATTGTGCAGGCCAGGGCAATACCCGGATGTTCTCCGTTGCAAAGTATTCACTGGTTCGCTAAGCTGTATGTGAACGTGCATTATCATGCATTAACCTAAAATCGGAGCCAAAGGTTTGTGCAAATGGGTAGACATAAGGTCTGAGATTATCCTCAATGTAATTTTCAGCATTCATGTTTCCATTTACAAAAACGAGCTCAGTTCGCCTGTTCTTCATAATACTCGCCGATAACATAACTATTGAGCCGCTGTATGAATGAACTTCCTGAACGCACCTGAGCCTTTCAGTATTTCCGGGCCGACGATACACTCGCACCCTTCTTGTATCAGGCTTAAACCCGAATCGCGACTCATCGGAAAACATAATTTTATCCCATTGTTCCTGGGTCCATGTTATGCGTTCTCTACACCATTCATATCGACGAGCGCGATTCCCGTGACGTATCGGTGGGCACCTGATTGGACGTCGAGCTCGTAGGCCGTACTCATGCAGTCGATTTCGCACAGTTTGAGGACTTACATCAACACCACTTGAAATTTGGAGACTCAAACTTATCTCTCGAGCGGTTAACATCTGCTGGCGTCTTGCAGTCAGTTGTATGTACCGGTCTTGCCGAGTGGTTGTACTCCTTTTACGGCCTGGATGCTGTTCAGCGGGTTCTCCTGTATTATTGTAGCGCTGCCAAAGGCGACAAATAACACTTCTATGAATGCCAAAATATCGAGATACCTGAGACTGATTACTTCCCGCTTGCAACACCCCTAGAGCTCTATGCATTTCATTTGCCATCAAATGACGTCATTTCATGACGTAAAGAATATCTAACAATTCAATTTTGTCGGTAACTTTATTTAAATGGTTAGTAAAATTATAAAATCAAGACTAAACGTAGCAATTAAAACGCACTTAAATTCAAACAAATTCGCAGTCATTTGAATTTTATGAAAAAACAAAACATAATCAAATTTTTTTTTACAACCAGCCAGTATGTCATCAATAACAAAAAGTTTACTTACCTACGCACTTTGTTTGAGAAAATACTTAGAAATTAATTAATATAAATGGTAAA
This sequence comes from Antheraea mylitta, assembly GCA_014332785.1. Taxonomy (NCBI): domain Eukaryota; kingdom Metazoa; phylum Arthropoda; class Insecta; order Lepidoptera; family Saturniidae; genus Antheraea; species Antheraea mylitta. The sequence goes on along the minus strand of JACEII010000064.1, from coordinate 2,046,514 downwards.
ATTTGTAATATCACGCATGTTGCTTAGACTTTTTTGATGTGTGTACTTATGTGGTCTATTTCTTTTGTTTATATTACTATTTTTGATCACAATAACACTTGGAAGTTAAATGATGACTCGGCTAAAGGTAGTAAAAGTAAATGACCTTGAAAGAGGATAACCTCTTAAATACAGCTTAATTTGAAGGTAGCCATCGAACTAGAAACTGGTAGCGGAAAATAAACCGCCTTTAGACTGAGATATTTTTCTTTACCATTACTTGTTTGTAGATCCTTTAATGTTATAATTGTTTCCTGTATTACAAATCATTATTATGTTGTCATACCATCCGGTGTTTTAGTTCGTAATTTAATAGTATACACAAACAGAGCAACGATCTGAGCGTAGTAAGGAATATAATATTATGAAGTAACAAATTTTTATTACCGCTGTCTTCATTCAATTTGTTTCTAGCGATATGAAAATGGGGAAGCGAGTACTCGAATAAATTGGAAGCTTAGACGGATAATTTGAAGGAAATTAATTTCAACGTTAATTATTAACGGACCTTTATTTTATTATAGAGTCGTATCACTCAAGGAGTAGGTACTCGATGTTTTAGACGATTTCTTGTAGTACCTATCTATTACTATTAAATTACAATAAAATAGTATAGGTTTATATTCTGTTTACGCGTTGTGTTATTCTTTATATCTTATCGAAGATGAAAACAAGTAAAAGACTACGTAGTATTCTTCTGGATGGATTAATAATGATTTCTCGTCTATATTTTAATTTATCATACGAAAAAGAACGGCTAGGGAACCTTCACGGATTTTTTTTTTATTGTAGCACGACAAAGTGACTGCTCTATACCTGATGGTAAGCATAGTACAATCTAAAAACAGTGGCGACCACCGAGAGACAGATCATCCATCGTCGGTCGCCGCTGTCATGCCAACCATAATGACGAAAGTCACCTGGTACTGGATATGCACAGGCTTATCCCGAAACGCGACGCGCAAAAGCGAGTCACTATGACGGGCTTTTTCGCCATGTACATGGTGGTTGCGACCCGGTCGGGCTGTAAAACCCTACCACCCCGCTATCGCCATTGCCTCGTTCGTTGAACAGCAGGGTGCACCACGTGCAGGTGAGGTTGGCTTGGGTGTCTCAAGTCTTAAGATATTACTCGACATCCCTTACACCCCAAAATTAAATTTCTTTACGCTTATTCTTACCCCGAATGCAATTTAAAATGCAAATTTAGTTTTTTAAATTGTATGTTTTCGTCACGTAAGAAATAATCATTATGCCTTCTTCATACGACTCCCTCTCTCTCTCTCTGTTTAGGTACTAGTGTTTCTCATTATTTTTCAATGCAAATAATGTACAGTAAGGAATCAAATAGTTGCATTTAATACTTCAGGGGAAATATTAATTCAAGTGAATATATAAAAGTTTAAGATATGATGTTACAAATTATATGAAAAAATGCTAAATAACAATCACGAACATTTTATAATAAAAACATACATTAATGCTGAAATTTCCGTACTAGAAATTTGATATCTGCATGCACACTTCGACTCGTACACAATAGAAAGTGACAAGAATACAAAAAGTCTGATGGAGTGAGAAAGGCAGAGGAGCATAACGCTTTTTGCTTACATGACTATTTCTACCAGTTACGTTCTGTTGATAATTAAAAAAATATATATATTTTTACTCTCTTCTTTCATTTGTAAACGCAATACTTGAATCTTGTAAAGACGAATCTAACAATCTATACTAATATTATAAAGAGGTAAAGTTTGTAAGTTTGTGAGGGTGTAAGGGATAATATCTGGCTATATACTAACTCGAAAAATGACAAGACTTTTTTGTAGTAGTCGAATTTGCAAAGTCGGAGAAAAAACGCCCTTACGAACGCTGCCTTAACGATGAGAGATATATGATTGAGTTCTAGAGAAAAGTTGTAGAGCTTGATAATGCCTACAAAAAAGTCAATTTTTTTTTATATCATAGGAGGCAAACGAACAGATGGGTCACCTGATGTTAGGTGATCACCACCGACATGTTAAAGTCCATGAAACCATTTAGGACACACACCGTGTTAAGGTAATAGACACACACAAAGACAACAAATACTTAATATTGGTTTAAAATTTGATGTAAATAAAAATCATAAAACACGAAATGACCTCTTATTGTTCTACTCGTTGACCGGAAGTGCGCTTCGTGGCGCCGAGGGATTCCGTGACGTCATATTAATATCCGTTGCAACGGGTTCCCGGTTTCCTATTTCCGGTCTTGTTGCATTTCGTGGGGCGATGTAATTGCTATGTTTTGAATTGTTTTCGTTTTTTGTTTTTGATAATATGAATATATATATTTTTTTATTGTAGCATGGCAAAGTGACTGTACAATGCCTGATGGTAAGCATAGTACAATCCAAAAACAGTGGCGACCACCGAGAGGCATACTATCCATCGCCGGTCACCGCTATCATGCCGGCCTACGTAAGTGTCTCTTCACGTTGGGCTTGAAGGACCCCATGTCATGGGAAAAAAAATATTACTGTAATGAGATATTTAATGTGGATATGAGAAGAAAAACGTTGCAGATTATTAGCGTTCGCAACTTTATATCATGTGTCTATAAAATACTAATTTTCGCTCGCGACTTCACTTGCGCTAATGTAGATTTGTTCTATCCATTAGGAGCTATATTTTTGCTGGAGTATGAGTACCCAAAATTTCGTGATGATCGGTTCAACAATGAAGGCGTGAAATCGCAACAAAGAGACACACGTATCTATAATATTAACGATAGTAAAGACCGATGATACATTATATAACTGTGACTCTAACAGAATAAACAGCTGTCGGCGAAGTAGGTCTCAGATAGCAGGGTTTTTCAAATTTATTCGGCGCTTGTCTTCATATTTTGGTCAATTTAAACAATTAAATTTTATGAGTTTCTATGTTATTTTAATGTATACGCCATATTAAAGTAAAAGTTCGTCAAGATCTGTTGGGATGTTTTTACGTGAAAAAGTAACAAACATCCATCCATGTTCACAAACTTTCTCGTTTAAATTATTAATAGGGTATTTGTTATTAAAACGGGTGAAGAATTAACGAATCTTTATCTGATATTAATTTATACTCCGTATGCAGCAAAATTCTAAAACCACTAACTCATATTTGCTTGTTAACCTTGTATGATATTGATTTTTTTGCTTGAAATTCTTTATTTCAATTTTTATAAATTGTGAAAAATGTTCCGAATTTATATGTGGTTGCCATTTTCTGGACTTTATTATTTGATGTTTCAATTAATCTCAATATACTATTAGCCAACTGGTTGTAAAATTATTTTTTATTTGTGGTATAAGTATACAAAGAGGAATAGATTAGGATTTCATTTAACGAAATTATATTTTTTTATGTTACCAAATCGAAAAAAAAAGATGCCTTTACTATTCTAATATACAATATATTAAGGTAGCATTCTTATGTATAAAGACACATCTTCTATCTATATATATAATAAGAATAAGAATAGATTTTTAAAGGTTACTTAATGTAACAATGAAAAATATCCGACACCTAATTACGTATTCTGTAAAAGAAAGGCGATAACAGATATAGTTAAACAGCACTTCAAAGTGACTAATGACTATTATACATGAGATATATATAAATAACCAAGCGTAAGCAAAGCAACGACAATAATGCCTCTGTATATGGCCGTAGTCCGGTGAAGCTGTTAAGACCTTGTTGGGTCAATAGCGTAGTCAGATCGAAAAAAAAAAACCTCTGTATATGTGTTATCAAAACTTTTCAATTATTAAGCCCATAAAATGCAGTTTGTTTTACATTATAGCTAATTTTAGTCCGGTGAAGCTGTTAAGACCTTGCTAGGTCAATAGCGTAGTCAGTTCGAGAAAAAACTAGATTACGGCCTGTAAATAACCCGAAATTCGTATTTTGAAGTGAACATCTAGTCATTTATGATATTCATTTTGTACTCTTGCAATATATATAACTAGGGTGTGATATGACTAATATAAAGATAAATGAAATATGTTACACTTTTAAGTTGTCATGTTTTATTTTAATTATAAAAAATATTTCTGCCAAAAATATTTTTATTGTACTGTAGGAATGAAAGAAACACGTATGTGACTTTAGTGGGCGGTATTTAGAAAGTGTGTCCAAATTAAGACATACAAAATCCATTGTTTCTCTGACGTGGTTAGAAGAATGTTACGAGTGATGTCAGTCAAGGTTATACAATCTAAATGATATACAATGCCACTTTTATGGCTCTTTGTGCGTATACCACCATCTATTATTTTTAATGTATATTTAAAAAAAGCCTTACATAATGTTTATATGCATATATAATCTGTCGAATTATTATATAGATGTTTTGAATGATATTAAAGATCGGAACACTAATTAATTTGATGATGAATGTATTTGAAGATTAAAGGTATATTGCGTAACGTTAATTTGTGTCTATGTCGTCGTGAACGGAGATGTGTTTAGATATTACAGTTTCAATAGATTATTCCAAAGTTCTATGTTGTTATTAATAATTTTGGCAACCAAATTTAAGATTATTACTTACATTTTCGAGTAGATAATACATATTATATTATTTTGTGATCATTTCAATGTTCTAAGATGGTGGCTCCCTTGTTAGAAGTTTCCAGGGAGTTTTTATGGCATCTCATAATTCATGCTACTTCACTTGTATATAATAACCGATTGTAAACGTAACGAACCACCAATATTACAAAATATAGAGTCAACAGAAGATTATGAATAAAATATAAAATCCAGTACATGACAAACTAAGATTCCGTCAAAAACTTCCAATATTGTAAAGTTGTTTATTTAAGGTAAACAAGTCTGAATTCGATAGTGCAGTGATTTCAAAGGGTTGCGACCTCCTTGAAGTTCGGAAAGACTAAAATATAGAGTAAAGCTTTGTGTGAGACAAGATTTGAAATATAGAGGCAGTTGCGAGATCTTAGTAATATAGTATAAAAAAAAGAAAACAAAAAAATCAATAATATATTTTGAAAATAAAAAAGGACATTAATACAAATCTACAAAAATAAAAAAGACACACCTGTGAGCCATGTTGTTGAAATTTAACTGATACCTAGTTATGAAAATAAACGAAAATCCGTGCAATGTATTTGATGTTTGTAACATAAAAACTACAGTTTGGATAAACGCAGGGTAGCAAAAGAATTGTATATACTAAGAACGCCAGTAATCAAAAAGGTTTAAAATGCTACGATAATTTATTTAAGAATAAACAAAATGCAAAATGTAATCGAATCATACTACAAATAAACATATCGTTCACAAAATTAAGGCAAGTATACAAAATAATCTTATAACACATAAAAGTTTAAATAAAATAAAAGTTTAAATATATCTTTTTCTTAATTCAGGATCGTTATAGTCACAATGCTAAAATATTATGGTGATATATAGTTAATTTAATAAGGCGTGACAGACAGACAAACAAACAAACAAACTCCTATTTATAATGTTAGTAAAAATTGCGATTGAAAATATGCTCTTTAGTACTAAACTATTTTAGGATTGTGTAGAGCTTCATGACGTATCTAGTTTTTCTAATAGGTTCATGTTCTTTATGTTTTTAAATTATAACTTAACTTATATTCGGTAGAAATTCAATATAACTCACTAAATATAGCTCGCAATAATATTGTTATTTGCTACAGTTATAGTATTGGACGCGCGAGAATTATCGGGTCTTAACTTGTCCTTTCCCGGGACGTCTAAAGCCGCATGTCACGACACTAGTGCCAGTACGATCTCTAGAGAATTACTCCTAGATAGAGTGCTCTCGTCGACGTCCGTATTGAACGTGTTATAACTTTGAATTGCAGTGATGCTTAAATAATAATGAAATTAGATCGTCTGTTTGTTAATTTAGCGCTGCTTAAAATTGTATGCTGGCATTGTTTCCTTGTTATGAATGAGCAGTAGACGTTTCATGTTTGTTTGCTATTTAAATTATAGGTTTGGTAAGACATTTAAATAACTTCTATTAATTACACTGACTTTTATA
>JACEII010000064.1:2017605-2035409 GCA_014332785.1 Antheraea mylitta | reverse complement strand
TTGGTAAGACATTTAAATAACTTCTATTAATTACACTGACTTTTATAATAATAATAATAAAACTCTTTATTGCACACACTTTAAAGATACACAAAGTTATACATTCAATTACAATATGTGTACAGTTAGGCGGCCTTATCGCTTAGAGCGATCTCTTCCAGGCAACCCTAGGGAGACATTCAATCTTTTAAAATACCAGGTGGCAATATAAATAGACACAGACTTACAAGAAAATAATAAACAATAAAAATATATAGAAAATGTAAGAAAAAAAAGAAGAAGAAAAATAGAAATAACGCAACAAAACAGTTCAACTAGGACAGCGAGAGATAATGCCGGTGGAGATATTTTTTAAATGTTGTCACAGATCTTGCCTGCCTAATATCGCAAGGAAGTGCATTCCATAGACGTACAGTTTGAACTGCAAATGATCTATTATAATATTTAGTATGAGAGATTGGGAATTTGAGTATCCTTTGAGAACATAAACGATGTGATGGGGAATCTATGAAACCTAACATCTCGAATTTATATCTTAGGTAGGGAGGGGAATTGGGATTATGAAGAATGTTATACAGGAGAGACAGGATGTGGTTGTTTCGACGGTACCGAATAGGTAGCCATTATTTTATTTGTTTGTCTCCGAAATTTTGACACACCAAAGGAGTATTACTTTGCGGAAACTTAACTGAATAACAGGCTCAGTAAATAATTTATATGGGATTGTAAATGGGATGGGATGGGATAAGCATTAATATATGATTGGCGTTGGAAAGTTTTCTCTTAGAAAAAGATAATAATTAGCACTGAGACAGCCAAACTGTGGAATATAAAAACTAGATAAGTTTATTTCTTATAGTTTTTTATTTGCCCTTTGGGTCTTAGCTTTTCTATTACATTCACAAGTATTGATTTGCAATAATTAAAGCTTGCCTACGAAAATATGTCGATTATTAATTAATCAAATAACCGTATAACAAAATTGTGCTTTCAATTCACAACTCCATGAAACTACGATGGTATTGGATTGGTGTATGGAATTTTACCAGTACAATATTTCTTAACTTTATGTTGTTTATGGAATAAAGTTACTTAATGCGGCTTGCGGAGGGAGTTAACTGATAGAGATCATCACGTAAGAAAAACCGTTATGCTCCCTCCATGTTTTTTTTCTCATACTACTATACATTAGTTTATATGGGTACGAGTATTTAAATCCGAGCAGACGAGCATCTTGCGTTGACTGTTGTATAATCAATATTGAACTAGTTTAAATTCCATTATAACTTATTTTTATTCATCATTTTTATATAATTTACTATTTTATATATAATTTATAACAAATAGGTATTTTTACCAAATCGTGAAAATGGTATCCTAATAGCCTACGTTTTTTTTTAATATTGTAATATCTAAAAGTATACTAAAACTTCAATCAAACTGTTAATAATTTAACATTTAATGTATTTATTGTATATAGTTTTTAAATTATTAATAAATTCGACAGCATTGAATGTTTCTATATATTGCGTTTGATAACATAGAAGCTATTACGAATAGTACAAAATCTCTATAAGTAAATAGTTTTCACGTTTACTGATATTACAAAATATGTTTTCTAAACGTTAATGCATTAAAACCTTCATTGATACTCAAATGATTCTCTTAAAATTATGCCAATATACATAGGTATGCATAAAGGCTGGTATTTGAATCAAGCATTTTGTGTTTACCGTTAGTAGACTAGAGATATAGATCTGTTCAGAACTGAGAGAGATAGGAATTAGAGCTTTGTGTTCTGGCAATATTGTATTAGATGTTTCAATTGAAATGTGTTTTGATCCGAATAGCTTTGGTTTCAAACAAGTGACGTTGATTGCTGTTAGTTGTTGAACTAAATATGATAGTTTACTAAAGGTGTTTTCACTAAATGCAGCTAACAATTAAGAACTCGACTGTAAATGTCGTTTGATGATAATTTAGAAACTTATACTGAATGTCAATGATAATTTAAATTAGCAAAAGCACAAGTGACAAGGATTATACTTTGTTTGTTGTAGATACTTGATCGGAAGTTTATATTTATATCGAATAATTAGTGCGGCTAAAGAATAATGATCATTACTTGTGTTGTTACAATTCAAAATAGGTTAAATCTTATTTTAATCATTCATATAACATTTTTGATCTGAAACAACTATAGGCGAGGGTAAACATAATTGTTGGAGTGGCGTGAAACATGGCGACGCGATGTCATGCACAAGGAACCGTGTGCAATCTCTCTTGCTGCACTAAGCTCGCATACCTATACTGTTGTTTACTACGTTATAAATTTCAATGTTTTACATCTGCCAGGCGTTCCGTGACGGCTCCCATGTTTTTTGTTCTTTTAAGATTTCGATTTTTATGAATTTTCATGTACAACTTTTGTAAATCTTGAAGAATGACGTAAAATATTAGGAATGGCTGAAATTAGATTTAGCTCATTTTATTTATTAGCCAGTATCTCCATATTGGTGCATTAAATTCTATGCTCTTCTTCCCACACTTTAAGAGTGTAGGATAAATTTCCGATGAACACTTAGGATTAACTAAGTATTATAATACCGAAGGGAATGTTAATGGATTGCTAACACATGTCTAAGAGGTATAAGATAGTTTGAAGGCGTTTGTACGAATATTAATAGATAAATAATAATAATATTACTCAATAAATCCAATTCTCGTCAATTTTTAGCATACGCTGAAAACAGAGCCTTTAGAGTTATTTAGTTACACATCTGGAATTTACATGAAAATATAGTTAATAGATTATCTCAGTTTAGTAAACTAATCTGAAGATATTAGTGCTGTATTTAAAAATTATAAAATAAAACATAACAAAAAGGGATTATGTAAGATTTGCTTTATAGATAAAAACTTACGATGTTATAACAAAAAAGTTAAATATGAATTAAATACTTGCTTTAAAAAGGTTTCGTACTAAATGCACCGCGCTCGTCCGAGGCAAGTGCGTTTAATCCTTTTTTCGTAAGTTTAACCTAACCTAACCAAAGCGAGACAAAAGTGCAAGATGGCAAACATTCAGCGAGCGCGGTGCATTTAAAACGCAACCATTTTAAAGCAAGTATTCAATACGTATTTAACTTTTTTGTAAACACTGTTAAAGTTTAAGATTTAAGGACACATTATTAAGTTGTACTGATAACTTTTCAACCATTTGGCACGTTATTAAACAACTCAAGTAATATAATTGTCTTTCGTTAATGTGTATATAGAGAACTAACTATAAGGAGAATAGCTGATGCCTATTCAAACAAAATAACTTTAACAAACTTTAAGTACAAAAGAGCTTACAATCATAAGTATAAATATTTAAACGGTGATGTTTTGAGCTGCATTGCGAGTAAACGAGTTGTGACAACAGTGTCCACGCACCGTGGCTTAGCGTGTAATCCTTTAGCTGTGGTTCATTTGTATGAACGAAGTTTAGGCGTGGCACATTTAATTTTAAATTTCGAACAAGAGCGTACACACCTCTTTTTGAATCTAACGAAATATCCTGTTTACAGCTTCCATTTTTATATTTCAATTTTATTCTGCCTCAATCTTAACTATCGTAACATATTATAAATACGAATGTGAGTTTGTTTCCTTGTTTCTTTATTACTTTTTTTTTCCAGAATTGACTACGCTATTGACTTGGCAAGGTCTTGACAGCTTCACCGGACTATATTTCTTTGTTACAATTTCAAGTTTTACTACTTAACTGATCCTCTTGAAAATTTGAATACACGTGTCAGGAATACAACAAAAAAATAAATACAAATCGCAAGCAAAGCAGTTAGCGGGAGCTAGTTCAATATAAAGAGAATAAAATGAAAAAAATATTCAATAAGAGAGTTGATCAATGTCAGTGATAATTTGTATTCATTCGGATAAAATTTTCAGTCCCTTTTTTGATTATTATCAGAAACGGAATTAATCTTCATTAATGAGAACTACAAGAAAATGGGTAAATAGGAAAGTACACACAATGTTCTCTGAGTGAAGGACTCTCGAGCTCGCAAGCGTCTCGTCTCGTGCCGACGCGCGCTCTCGAGGGCACTCGGCGCATCGCGTCGCATCGGACTAAGTATGATCACACCCGAGCCTTCATCCTATTACCTTATTAGTTAAATCTTGGTCCAGATAATCTTGAGAGAGGTACCATTTTTATTCTTTAGTACTTGGACGACCGAGACTTGCTCGGTTCTTTAAAAAACATTTTTAAATTATAGTAAACTGTTAGGTCTGCCTCACAAAATTAGCATTTTTTATAAATAAGAAAATATATAAAAAATGATCTCTCTTATAATTCTAATTTTTTTAAATAAATGCCGTTTCCGAGATTCTGAATATATAACAATATAAAAATATACAAGAATCGCTCGTTTAAAGATATTCGATAGATTTAACCTCTTTTAATTTTATTATATAATCATGTCAGTCTTTTTATATCTATCATATCTAAGTAAGTAATGATTATATATTTGCGTACAATCTTCCAAAACGGACTCCTAGGTTCTATTACTTGCGTAATATAATACACATACACTAACTTAAAATATATATTACATTATTTAACTCTAAAGATAGAACACAGTTTGTCAAATAAACTAAATACATATCGACAGGAGAAAGCGGAACTGTGGTAACTTGCATTTTGGGCCAAAATACTTTTTACCATATTCTTGTTTAAAAAAATACCGCTTTGAATGTTCTGGGACTCGCTTTCCTATGATTCAATTTTTCATCGATACGGCTTTGTTTTCTGTCCAGTCTTAGCACTACCCATAAAAAACAATTGAAGTTTTGAAATCGTTTTTTGGCGGTGGTGTAAAATTTAGTTTTTCAAGTTTCGACAATTCTGCTTTCTTCCGTCTATATATACATTCTTAAGTAATATGAATATTTAGTAGCCTCAAATAGCTAGGCAGTAACTCAGATCATGGAATTTTGTATACGGCGATGCGCAAACTAAGGTTCGGCCATTTTGGAATCTTGTGTTAGCTGCTATTCGGGCTGAGTGCCTTCTGCGCTCGCCACAATGCCGGGTACAACAATCGAGACTAGAATAACAGAGTTAGTGAATTAAAAAATTACAACGTTCGTTTAGTCCCATTGGTCAGTTACCAAGCTCTCAACAATCAATGGTTTGATTATTCCATAAATTAAAACGAAGTTCTTAAAAAGCATTTTGTTAGATTTCCACGTTTTCTTAATTTCGTCCTTATTTATTTAAATCCTGTTAATCCAATCAATCTATAATAAGTAGGTAGGTTTATCTGTAGGTGGTAGAGCCATGCTGAAGCTGTTACTGGCTTCAGCATGAACGGGTCGGCTCGCCCGGGGTAGTGCCACCATCTCACAGAAAACCGACGTGAAGTAACAGTGCTTGCATTTTCGTTCGGTCAGTGAAAGCGCCGGAGGACCACCTCCCCCTTCAACTTTCTCCACCAACACAAGCTGGCAACGCACTTGCAACTCCTCTCGTATTGCTGGTGTCTATAGACGGTGGTGATCACTTAACATCAGGTGACCCCCATGTTCGTTTGCTTCATATGATCTTAAAAAAAAGTTTGAGAATTGTTTAAAACCTACAGTTTAGCCGTGTTGGTCAGGTACTTTAAGAAATAAAAAAAATGTGCGTAACTAGTCTTTCATGTGAAAAGGCTTGGGTCGGGTGAAGTAACCAATGATATAACTTATGTGATATCATTGTGAAGTAACCCATTAACCTGTATATATTATGCGTAGTCTACATGAATATAATATATGTAACGAACTCTCAAGTTATTGCGAACATATTAGTTTATACCTTCAGGGGCTTCGATATATCGTGTCCGGGGCTGAGCGTATTGATATCAATGCCTTCAATCTATTATTACCTGAGATTTAGATTTTCACTGATAATTATTGAAGAGTTATTTGAGATATAGGCATTTTAAAGTGAATTGTAACTTTAAATAATACGACATACAATAGTACAATATAAATAATGTAGTACCCGATTAGGCCTCCCACGGCAACGGCTCAAGCCTAGGTTCGATCCCTCGGTAGGGAGCCCTTGAGTGCGTTGCTTGCGCCATACGGTGACACATAAATATACATTACTGCTACAACACTACACGATCACCCCCACACACGTGCACGCTACACGCTTACACATGAAAGTGGAAGGGTTTACTTTTTTTCCCTTATCGAACTGAAAAACTCTCAATTTTCCGATAATAAATATATGGAGAAGTTGTTGAGGCTTGTATGCTTGGTACACATATACGTTTCAACAACTCATACATATATGAATAGTTAGCTAGGTTAACTAAGATAGATCGCGATTTTGCATGCAACAGGCAACAGCCAAACCGAGGTGTGCCGTGCACCCTTGAGATGGTTGCCAAGATAAAATCGGCTGAGTGCCTTAAACGCTCGCCTTAGTAGTCCGGTGAAGCTGTTAAGACCTTACTCGGTCAATAGCGTAGTCATTTTGAAAAAAAAAAAAATAATGTAGTCTTAATGTAATCATCCTTCTTTTCTATCACAAGTGTATTCTTTTGCTAGATTTTAGGGTCGTGTTTTGTTGCATTAGGTAATTATGGAAAAAATCAGCACATTAGAAGTAAACTAAATCTACGCGAAATGACTACCAGTACACTATGTAATAATATTTCTTATACGCCATTAAATATTTGCCAATTGTAGTGATCTACTGTTCGACCGTAATAATCAGTACAAACTCTTTCTTTTCAGATATGTTTATGATCTGTGTTTATTACTAAACACATATCTATATTGTAGATAATAAGTAGAGTAAATTATGATTAATAGAAACTTATAAATAAGAGCAATCAATACTATGAAAAATAATCTATTTCCACGATATTTTATTGATACTAAAAGTAAAACATTTCAATGGCTCCAAAAAAAAAAAAATAGGACAAGAAGAATTGAAGAATGGAGAAGAAAAAGCTAGTATTCTGTTTTATCGGAACATGTTCAATTTTTATATGTAATGCAGTAAACAACTAACAGCGTAATAATATTATAGTAGATATACTGCATAAAACGAATTCTGTACATTAACAATATATTGTCGTATAAAGGCGAATTTATATTGAGATTATTAAAAGGTAGTTTATTTGAAGTCTCGAACACTTGCTTCACACAGTCTCAGTTTAATTGATTCTGTTATAAAAGTCGTGCAAATCAGGCAATTTACAATGTTGTTCAGACACGATTAAGTGTGCTTCGTTCGATGTTCTGTTACACTGAAGTAGTACTTGTATTTAAGCAGAAGAGGCGTTTAATGAAGGGCATAATGTTTCAAACATTTAAGCAAAGCAAAGGTAATAAAAAATAATGTTGATATATATGGGAATATATTATATATATATATATATTTGGATACATGGTTGGATATTTTGAAGTTTTTCTATTAGAATTGGTATTTAATGTTCGATGAGTTATTTGAAGTAAAATAATTAAGGTAAGGTACAAAATTACACTTTCTTTATCTCAAAATATATTCTAATTAGGAAAGATATATTTTTTTATTTAAAGATAATCATTTCGTTGTACATAGACTATTGACAGATGTAAATTTGTTTCCACATACCTCTATTTGTAAACTGTTATATGCCATTAAAACAAAACTTGTAAAAAAAACCAAGTCTCGCAATTCAGTTCTTCTACGGTAAAAAAATGTGAGATCCCTGTAATACCAAGTCGGTAATTTTATCAAGTACCTACTTAAGGGATCTTCTGTCTTAAATTATTACGTAATTAGCTAAATTAACAACATCTTATAGTGATCATATCAATATTAAAGAACTATTGTTTTAAATAAAATAAATTGATTACCAATACTAATGATATATATACATACATTCTAAATTTGAGTCTTCTATGTCTGCTAGAAGTACTTTAGAGTTTTGATGATCGGTCAGTCAGTGAGTGACAAAATTAAGAGATCTTGACTAATTATAATTCTTAAACTACTAGTTAGACTTGAATGAAATTTGAAATATATCGTATTTATACAATTCTTGCTTGGCTACTGAAAAGGCTTCTAGTTGTATCCACGACGAAGTTATAGGGGGTCGAAAATGGCTTAAATTGGTTCGAGAAAAGGATAGTACGGCCGTGCCGATTTTACGTTCGACTTGGCTTATTTCTGAGTGCAGTATAATTATTTCAAACTGAGTTTTTGGTGGTATTTTAGTCTGTCATGTAGTGGATTTTTTATTTTATTCATAATCTTGTGTTATTGGACTCTATATTTTGTAAATTTGGTGGTATTTTACGTAATATAGTTAGTTTATTGTGCATAAGTAAAGTGAATGGAAAATAATACCACGGAGCATGAAATTCTGAGATGCCACAAGAACTCCCTGGATGGTTCTAACAAGGGATCCACCATCTTGATAGAATATTGACTCACACGACGCTTAATATTGAAATGATCGTACGATACTTGTAATATTATTGTCTACGTGACAGTGACAGTAATAATCTGAAAGATTGATTGCCACAATTATATCTTTTTATTGGGACATTTGACGTACAGAAATGTATGTAGTGAAAAATATACATTAGAATGGTAATATAATAATTTTGAGTAAATACAATAATTTTTCTGATTACACTGCTGGTTTTTTTCAAAATAATTCCACTATATCCATCCTATATCATATTTAAAAAAAGAGGTAAAAAATGTTTACATGCTTTAAAAGTCATTACCGTAGTCATATAACCATACAAGGCCTCTCGTCGCTTTATACAATGAACAATTATTTATTTATGCCTGTCGACGCGTCGTGCTGTAAGCAAGCTCGTCTGTTCGCATTCTATATAGTGGAAACAATGATCAAGAACTTTGAACTGATTTCCTGTTACAGTTCCATCAACATTGATACATATAGTTTAATGACAATGTACCTATCTACATAACCAGTCCACAGTTTGGTATAACTAGCTCGAGCGTGACTAGACGATTTAGTTTCAATAGAGAAGTTATTACCGGCACATTTATTTGAATACGTGGGTGCTTGCACAACATAGTTGCTATTATAGCAATGCTGTCTGCATATATGTTGTTAGATTATGAGTCAGAGTGCAATAAACTCTATGAGTCATGTTAGAGAATTGTCTAATGATAATATAGTACTTATAAATATCTTTACTGCTCTATTGTGTTCTGAATCAACTAGCTTACCTATAATATAGGGTTACATAAGAGTTTAAGAATTAGTTTTTTGGTTCAAACACGATCTGTATTGAAGACTTTAAAATCTGTTTTTTTTTTTTTAATTAATTATGTTTTCATTGTATAAAAATATTACATGCATGATGGATCTTTCCTTAAAAACAATTTCTTTTATCCGCTGATCAAAATACCTAACTCGTTATAGAACACGTTGCTCATGTTATTTTGTGAAATTTTCCTTCAGTATTTTTAGTAGCTAGATGTGCTTATAAAATCCTTTTATTTATGTTTGGACACGTAATTATTTTTTTTACGTAATTGTAAGACAATTATTTACACCACAAGTATTTTATATATAAAAAACGACTCAAATTCTAGATTTGCATTTACAATGTAATGTTTCAGAGTGTTTATTTGCTAATAATAAATATTTCTATAGAGAATGTTGGATAATAAAAATCCTAATAAACGAGAAAGTTTGTGAGTATGGATTTATGTGTTACTCTTTCATGGAATAATGACTGACTTTATTCTGATGAAACTTTATAAAGATATCGTTTACACTGACCAATATATGTTATGTGTTCAGTAAGTTTTAAAAAATACCGCCTTCTCTGAAAGTTATCTTGTTGTTCGTTGAATAAATCGTTTAAATTACAGGAAGATAATGTATGGTAATACAGTATCATAATATACACAAACATAGGCGAATTTCCGGGCAGCTCCCGTTTATTTTGTATCAAAATACCATGAGCTAATAAATATTATCACCTTTTAAATCGTTTGTGAAGTATTGTAGTGTAAATTTTATCAATATCGTGTAGAAATATATGTACATATCTATGATAGTTTTGTAAGTATATATAATGTTAATTGATAGTTGTATTTATTAAGAATTGACAAATTTAGAGCTACATTCATATATTCTTTTAGTGGAAGAGATGATCTTAAAGGAGTTAAAATTGTAAAGATGTTTTCACTTCAATAATAAATTGTTTCGACTTATAAAATAAAGCTTCTTTGGGTGCATTTACAGATCCTGTACGTTTAGCTTATATTTATTTACCAATAGAAAAAAAAATGTAAAATTATATATTTTTTAAATTATAGGCATATTTTTTAGTTAAAAAAGGCATATAACTTATTTTATAACTGTGCTGTAAACTGCATATAAGAAGGAGTATTTTTTTCCCTCGATCTGACTACGCTATTGACCTAACAAGATCTTAACAACTTCACCGGATTACAATAAGAAGGGGTAGTAACATAATAAAATAGCTGTTAAGTTTAAAGATTCAAGTCAACGTTCTTGTAAATATCACATAAAACTCAGGCAAGTAATCTTTAAGATTATATCTTAGTCGGTTTCGCCGCAACTCTGTACCCTTTCTCACCACATTCTTTGTAACGTACACCACAATACTGGCACAAGTACAAGAGAAAGGCTTCCGGCGTTTCTTTAGATCCAGTTTTGATTCTCCTACTCACTCTAATCCCTTTGATATAAACGGGATGTAAGACACATTGCAGAATAGCTCTGGTAATGTATGTGCTTAATAATGCGCAAGGACGTTAGTCGAATACCTTCATGGAGGGAGTCAAGGTCGTAATATTATCTCAGTATATTATGTTTTAAACAAGTATAGGGAATTATGAAAAGAGCAATTTGTCTGCGACTTTCAGAGCTTCTATGTTTAGCTAAATAATGTTAAACATATGGTAGCAATAAGAATATTGGAGATGTTGTCTACTTGTGATGTTGTAGGTGATAATCTCAGGAACTAATTATCCGATTTGAAAGATTCTTTCAATCTTTATAGCTCGTCTATCGAGAAAGGTTACATGCTATATCATCACGTTAAGACTACTGGCAGCGGAGCACTAATGAAAAATGTTTCAAAATCGGAGGTTTTCCTCTTGAGAGCTTCCGTTGCGTGTTAACATTAGCCCAAAGCAACTATTCCACGCGAGGTCGCGGGCCGAGGCTAGTTATGTATATAAATAAAAATCAATTTCTAAATGTATATGTAAATGCATCATTTCAGAATGGCTATATCTATTTGATTAATACTTGTATTGTCGTGTTTGTAATTGTTACAAGGTTTGTATGAAAGATGATGAGAAATCGTAGGAAAAAGTAAAACGTTTGGCCTAAATATCTTGGTAAAATACTTGTTATAAAATATAAGACAAATAACAATAGGAAGATCTTTAAAAATTATGACTGAATTGACAGATTGAGGTTCTGTTGTTCAGTTGTCGTATTATTTTATTACGGTGACGTACTGTGAAAGGATGATTAGATTATTTTCTTATTCCGGTGAAGCTGTGAATGCCTGTCAGTCCAATAACGTAGTAACTTCGAATAAGTATATATATTTCCTCATTTTTGTAATACAGTTTTTGGGAACAGAGTATTAAGAAGAAAAGTTCTTTCTTTGTTATTTTAGTGAAAAATTATAAAATGCTTTTAATAGTAGAAAACAACTTTGTTTATATCCTTCTAAAAGGGAGACAAAAAGTTCGCAACTGTGCGAGCGGAGAGTGACAACTGACGCCTGAGTGTGTCCTAGGTAGGTTTCCTTTTAAGGCTCGTCTGGTCTATGCTGTTGTTATGTTTCGTTCCCTTTGAGCGCGTATCCCAAGTAAAACGTACAAAAATATGTTTTTGTCAGTACGGTTGTATCTCTTTCAAATTTATCTCAAAACTAAACTATTTCAGTTTAATTTATATATTATTTGTTAGAAATTGACTGTGCCGGAAGTGTTGTTTGTAAGTTATGCTTTCACGTCTTAATTATTCAAGTGATCATTATTAAAATTTACATTCACGTTATCCCGTCACGTTATTATACATCACGGACATAAACATTTTAATCGATTTTTTTTTTTTTTTTATCGAAGTACGACATAGTGACTTATCTATGCCTGATGTTAAGCATAGTACAATCGAAAAACATCGGCAACCACCGAGAGACAGATTATCCATCGCCGGTCGCCGCTGTCATGCCGGCCATAATGACGAAAGTCACCCGGTACTGGATATGCACAGGCTGATTCCGAAACGCGACGCGCAGTAGCGAGTCACTATGACGGGCTTTTTCACCATATGCATGGTGGTTGCGACCCAGTCGGACTGTAAAACCCTACCACCCCGCTTTCGCCATTGCCTCGTTCGTTATTCAGCAGGGTGCACCACGTGCAGGTGAGGTTGGCTTGGGTGTCTCAAGTCTTAAGATGTTACTCGACACCCCTTACACCCCCAAAAAATACTGTTTCTGAGAAACAGCTCGATTGTAGGTATATTAATGCAAACGAATTCACAGGCAAGAGTTAGTTTTCATATACTGAAATGTATGCTGTGAATGATGAATGATCCTGTGATTTCTACCGGTTTTTTTTTTTTTTTCGAAATGACTACGCTGTTGACCCAGCATGGTCTTAACAGCTTCACCGGACTACTAAGGCGAGCGCTTGCGGCACTCAGCCGATTCTATTTGGGTAACTAGTTCAAGGGTGCACGACACACCTCGACTTGGGCAGTTACCTGATACGTGCAATTCGCGATCTATCTGAGCTGACCTAAGTTAACAATTCATACATATATGAGTTGTTGGAACATATGTTTACCAAGCATACATACCTCAACAACTCCCATATATATTTCGTATCGGATAATTTTCCTATTTCAGTTCCGTAAGGGAAAGGAACAAATACCCTTCCACTTTCTTTTGTAAGCGTGCACGTGCGTGGGGGTGATATGTGTAATGTTGTTGCAGTGATGTAAGATTTTGTGTCACTGTATCGCGCGAGCAGCGCACTCAAGGGCTCCACGCCCAGGGAACGGACCTAAATTTCTACCGTATATGTGTCAGCATCTGAACATATAATAAGAGTGTAAATTGAACGTGTCTTTATAGATTTTTGTAAAAAAAAATGTAGCATGCGTCTAGGAATAAATAATAAAATATATTTCAATCATTTTTATAAATGTCTGTCTGTCTTTTTTTTATTTGAACACGAATCCTAAACTACTGCGACATAAAGCATATAGTCGAGTAACATTTAGTGTTAGTTTCATTAAAATCAGTTTAATCTGTCAAAAGTTATTGTAATTTTGATGACGATACGACTTAAATATGTGAACTGAATAAATAAATGGACTTAAAACACTAAGATGATTTTGTTAATCACTGTTTATTACATTAGGTTTTCCACGCGGACGGAGTCACGGGCACAGCTAGTTTGTTATATTATGAAAAAAGATTTTAGGTAACACCAATGTATTACGGTAGTCTGGTGAAGCTGTTAAGACCTTGCTGGGTTAATAGCGTAGTCACTTCGAAAACAAAAAAAAAAACAATGTATTACCGTGTATTTTGTATGATGTATTAACACACCTATTGATTCTAGTTATGATTTAAATCTTTAAATCTAGCCTATTGAGGCATTCAGTGGAGTGTGATTACGATCTTTTATTTTATTAATTGACGTTAATCATAAAATTCCTTTAATACATATTGTAACACAGTCTCATTATAGAGAATACAGATTTAACTGTGCAAATAGCCGTCCGATAAATATTGCCGCAAAAGAAATACATATATACAGAGGTACATATAATCGAACTTACCAATCGGAGAGCTGATAACGAGGCAAGGGAATCGTTCAATGTAGGCTCGTTTAAAACAGATAGTACAATAATCATAAACTATATACGTATATCAGATTTAATATGACACAATTATATATATTCAGTTTCATTTAAATATCTATGTATTTTAAGCACATAATATTTCAACGTAATATAAATGACTAGTCACTGCCCGCGACTTCGTCCGCGTGTATTAGTTACCTTGGGGTAACGCTATCACGCAACGGGAGCGGTAGTTCGGTGAAGCTGTTAAGACCTTGAAGGTCAATAGCGTAGTCAGTTCGAAAAAAAAAAAAAAGCAACGGAAGCTTTAAGAGAAAACAATAACAATTTTGAAACATTCTTCGTTGGTGCTCCGCTCCTGTTGGTCTTAGTGTGATGATATATACCTATAACCTTCCTCGGTTAATGAGCAATATAACATTGAAAGAATTTTTCAAAGCGGACCGGTAGTTCCTGATATTACCCCCTACAACGTCACAAACTCACAAATTCACAAATTTTACCCCTTTATAATATTAGTATAGATAATTAGTCTGCTTATTATATGGAAGATTATAATTCTTGCATTATTTTTGCATTATTAATGATAAAAATTGTACACGGTAGCTTTCAGTTAAACGGTTATATTTTAAATATTTTATTCAACCACAAACTTTAAATTATTGCGTGTTGTTTTATTCAGCTCAGTCTAAAATAATTTGTATAACTTTTACTCAAAAAATGTTTATTGGATTAGTACCATATTCTAAAAATATTTCTTGACCTTTTAAACATATTTTGTTTCATTTTAGTTCACATTACTGTTGAAATATATTTTCGTCCATTCTAAAAAACGGTTTTATACATTGTAAAATTACATATTGTGATTACAAATAGATATCTAAAACGTATATAATATCTCAGAACTGTTATTTACAAAATAAAAGTGGGGTGTAAGGAGTGTCGAATAACATCTTAAGACTTGAGACACCCAAGCCAACCTCACCTGCACTTGGTGCACCCTGTTGATCAACGAACGAGGCAATGGCGAGAGCGGGGTGGTAGGGTTTTACAGACCGACTGGGTCGCAACCACCATGCATATGGCGAAAAAGCCCGTCATAGTGACTCGCTTCTGCGCGTCGCGTTTCGGAATCAACCTGTGCATATCCAGTACCGGGTGACTTTCGTCATTATGGCCGGCATGACAGCGGCGACCGGCGATGGATAATCTGTCTCTCGGTGGTTGCCGATGTTTTTCGATTGTACTATGCTTAACATTAGGCATAGATCAGTCACTACGTCGTACTACGACAAAAAAAAAAAAATCCGATTAAAATGTTTATGTCCGTGATGTATAATAACGTGACAGGATAACGTGAATGTAAATTTTAATAATGATCACTTGAATAATTGCCGATGTTTTTGGATTGTACTATGCTTAACATCAGGCTTAGTGCAGTCACTTTGTCGTGCTTCTAGAAAAAAAATAAAAATAATGTTCTTGGCTTTCGTTTTAAAATTTCATAAACATATATCTTTATAAAGATATTTACCATCGTATATGTAAGGAATGTTATCGAAACGAAGGAACGTTATCAATACCTGTCCTTCCAAAGTCGCTTCCACAAACAAATCAGTTTGAGTCAACAAAAACGTAAAATAAAATAGGTTGTGTATACAAATGATTGCTACTTGAAGGAATCTATCTGATTCTTTACTTTCCTAGTCACAAACGTATTTCTATGGTTGAGTTACTTGTTTAACTTGTTTAGAAGTATAAAGCTCATATTGAATTAAGTGTTCTTCGAAAACTCCATCTACTATATTTTCTCGAACGAACATAATTTTTTATAGAATTAATTGTGACGTTTTCGTTATAAAATCAAGAAGTAACAATTAGAGATGATTGTTTGTGCAGGTATTTATTTACAGATTATTATTAAATTAGTCATTTTGATAATCGTGACAATTTTATGTTACTTTTTGTTGGGTTCACAATGTTAGATAGATAAACTTAATATTACAGTTGGTATATATGTCGGCATTGTTATGTATAAATCTAGCCATTTTATATGTAGACATATGATCCACTTCATATTACAAATAGTAATATACAATAATCGGTAGTAAACTTTAGTATATAACTAGTGAAATGGCCTGAGTAAATGAGGCTTCAGGTTCCGTCAAAGATTACTTCCCGGCCTGAGGTGACTATTTCGCGAGCAGCGAATTCTCCCAAGGGTATTTTGGTCTCGCAATATAAAACATTTCTTTTGATTATACCCACTGTTGATGATACAATAAGATTTATACGGCGTTTATACGTACCATATTCAGGAAATATTCTATTTCATACTCTCATTTATATGAAGACTAGATTTTACTCCCGACTTTCCTCGCGTTAACATAATAGTTTTAAACCATCCTTTAGGAACAGTACTTTTTTTTCGATGAAAGTACCCTATGCCCGTACATATCCCTGACAACGTGTTTGAAAAATCTCATTATAATCGGTTGAATAGTTAAACCGCTAAAACGCAACAAACAAAAAATTCACGTTCGCGTTTAAATATAATAATACTTACGATTAATAATGAAGTTCAAGGGTTTTTTTTTTGCAATGTGACAATGTCTGGAACAAGCATCAGAATTTAAAAGATCATTTTACTTATTGCAGTCTTTATATTGAGGAAGGTTATACATGATTTAAAATCTTACAATATCTTCTAGAAGTCTAGTCATTATTGTATAAGGTGAAGGTTAAAAGTACCCTAAATGACGACGAAATAATAGTGTGGGCGAGCCGTAATGAAAGGCGGCAGTGGTGCTGTGATAATACAATATAAACGTGAATGAAACTGCGATATACAGTTACGTTTAAATAAGAATAAATTGTTCGTGTCCTTTTTTTAAGCATGAGTATGGCAAGATATTTGTATGAAAATTTCTAAAATAACAACGTATATAGGTAGAGCGCGTGTCGCTTCAATAAATAAGTAAGGCTCATATAGTTTAGCGGCCGCAGCAGTTTTAGTATTGAATTAAATACCACACGAACGAAGTCTTTTTTTTTCTCGAACTGACTACGCTATTGTCCTAGCAAGGTCTTATCACCTTCACCGGACTACAACGAACGAAGTCGCAGTTAACGGCCTAGTGATTACGTATAATATTTTATTTAAAACTAACTGACCCGTGCAACTTCGTTTGCACCAAATTGGTTATCACGCGAAAAAATTGTTTCTTTTTTTTATCGTAGCATGGCAAAATGCCTGCACTATGCCTGATGGTAAGCACAGTACAATCCAAAAACAATAGCGACCACCAAGTGACACACTATCCATCGCTGGTCGCCACTATCATGCCGGCCTACAAAAAGCTGGATATGCACAGGCTGATCCCGAAACGCGACGCGCAGAAGCGAATCACTATTACGGATTTTTTCGTCATGTACATGGTGGTTGTGACCCAGTCAGGCTGTAAAGCCCTACCACCCCGCAAATAAAACTGATACCCGATTGCAGCCACAACTACCGTTTCCAATTGTGAATCCAAACTATCCACGGATTCACTTAAACATATACCCAGATTACATGTATTCATTTTTTAAATAAACCTAGTACCCATTCGTAGCGTCATCTACCAGGATCAATTAAAATAAAAACTAACCTACATAAAACTGAATAAACATCTCTACCACTTACTTTATCATAACTATCTTCGACTTGTATTAAAACCTTTTTATACTCCATTGTATTAAAGAAAAATATATGAACACCGTATCGAAGCGTCAAACATCCCGCCGAAAACGTCAAATGTCACTTGCTTGAAACTATTGTCTAAGAGTTATAAACTGTTTCAAAAACGTATTTGAAATATATTTCCAATATATTTTTATAAATAATCTCTGTACCACTCA
>JACEII010000064.1:2006514-2017595 GCA_014332785.1 Antheraea mylitta | reverse complement strand
TGCCTAAATAAAATCGGCTGAGTGCCTTAAGCGCTCGTCTTAGTAGTCCGGTAACTTATATACGTATATAAGTTATTGAAACATGCATGTGTACCAAGCATGCGTGCCTCAACAACTTCTATATGTATTTTGTGTAGGAAAAAATCCTCTAAACTATGTAGGATAGGATAACAAAAAATAAGGGTAGAACTCTTGTGTCACTGTATCGCGTGAGCAGCGTACTCAAGGGCTCCACGCCCAGGGAATAGATCTAGGCTTAAGCCGTTGCCTAGAAGGGCCTAATTTGGTGTACGGGAGCGAAATTTAGTCCCAGACCACGGCGGCGTGATCTGCGGTTATGCGGGCGTGGGTGAGAACACGCTCTGTTTGAAGAGACAGGCTGGTACTGATCGTTCGCTGACGTGATTGAATCAGGAGGGTCGGTAAAAATGTGTCGCGGTCGTCTTCTATACTGCGTAGCGTTGGGTACGGGTTCATCGTTCGCGGCGGATACCACTAACGGGCTGGGATGATTCGCGGCTTTTTCGAAATAACTACCTGTAAGTGATTTTATATACGCTCAGACAGAAAGCATCTCCAGGTCCTGTGGAGATCCTTATTCCGGACGTACCATGGGGCACCGGTGATTTTACGTAGAGCTCAGTTCTGGAGAACCTGCAACTTTTGAATACGATTTTGCGCATGTGCAAAGACCGAACAACTGTACGTCATAATCGGACGGATGCAAGTTTTGTATAAAGTGAGTTTGTCTGGGAGATATTTTACTCTTATGACAAAGCAAATGATAGAAACGACCTAAGACCATACGGCTTTGTTTCGCACTCTTTCTGTGTGTGAATCGAATTTTAAGTGTTTATCTAAAGTAACACCAAGATATTTCACCTCGCCGGCCCAAGGTATTTCGGCTTTGTATAGCCTGATGGTCGACGACGCATATATTTGAGATGGCGTCAATCCCAAGTCATACGTTTACGTTTATCGTTGTATATGGTGGTCAATAATTTTAATTAAATGAAATTGGTTCTTTGCTATGAAAAAAAATAATTGATTTGAAATTTATTATTGGAACGAAGTTCCTTACGGCAGGCTTGGAGGAGATAGAGATTTTGCTGCGCGACCGAACTGAAAAAAATGTGATAGTAAAACTGTAACGAAAAGTGCATGGAATAAAACAGTTAAATGAGACGTGCGCAGGCGCGACAGTCGTATACATAAGCGAGTAGTGTATAATATCTTTCTCTTTCTCCTTTTTTGTAATTATTTCTATTTCTATGTAATTTTATGTTGTCAAACAAAAATAAAGAGACATATTTTGTTATTTTAATTGATAATTTGAATTACGATTACATAAAATTGAGCACGATTTTTTTTTCCAAATAGTGTCGATTCTACATTAGCCGAAAGAACTTCGTTCCTACCTGGTGTCCCACGACACCACATTCTTTTTTTTATTTATAAAATATATCAGCGGGTATATATATGATTGTTTATAAAAAATGTGTCTGAATGTTTAATTGCGTTTAAAAGTTACTGAAAAAAATGTTCCTAAACTTATTATTGATTAATCATAAATCAAAATGCCTATTAAAAATACAACGTTAACCCGCTACCAAGTGTCCTAAATTCTGTCTATTGATATATTGATAATTTCTGTAGGTGGTAGAGCTACGCTGAAGCTATCACTGGTTTCAGCATGAATGGGTCGGCTCGTTCGGGCTAATACTGCCATAATACTTACAGAAAACCGACGTCAAATAACAGTGCTTGCATTGTAATATTTCGTTCGGTCAGTGAGAGTGCCGAAGGTTCCCTTACACTCCCCCATATACAGGTTGGAAACGCACTTACAAATCCCCTGGTGCTGCTAGTGTCTATAGACGGTGGTGGTCACTAAACATCACGTGACCCACCTGTTCGTTTGCCTCTTATGATATAAAAAAAAATATAGTGATGTATTAAAGAACCAGGTATTCTAAAATTCTTGTTCTTTTAACGTTGCCGGCTCTTGTACTAAGGTGTCGCAAAAAAGTCTAGTTACGTTAACTGCAAATTTTTGTTTTTCGTTATTCTGGAGAACTCATTGCGTTTTATGGGACAAACAGTATCCTGGATGTAGTCTTCTAATATTAGTTATCACCGTGTCAAATTTCGTTAAAATTGGTTCAGTACTTACAGAGTAATTCGGGTTTATATTCTAGACTTTAATCCTTTATCCTGGAGAACCCTTTGCGTTTTATGAGACAAAAAGTATATTTGATGTAATCTCGAAATATTAGTTATCACTATGTCAAGTTTCATCAAGATTGGTTCAGTACTTTCAGAGTGATGCGTGTGCATAGGGACAGACAGACAGACAGACAGACAGACAGACAGACAGACAGACAGACAAAAATTGTAAAAAGATTATTTTTGGCTTCTATATCGATAACATAGTCTACCCTGATTAAAATTTTCAAAAAATATTTAATGTACAGATTTCGACTTGTTACAGTTTTATTATAGTATAGATTTACAATTATATATTGGAATAAATGGATATAAAGAAATAAATAAAAACAGGTGGTTTTCTGAGTTAAAGTGAAAATAAACTAAATTTTTTTATCGTTAAATAACTATCTTAGTGATATATTATTTTTCACGGTAAAATATAGATGTAATGTAGATTCCCAAAATGTGATAGGTGTCTCGTCAAGCAACAGACAATATACACTCATATTAAATGCTAAATAATATCATACACTATTTGTAATTTTTTCGAAAAAAAAAAAAATGGTAATAATAAAGACAGGATTTAATATCTTTACTAGATTTGACAATTTTATATTTTTGGTTTGGATCAACTATTACTTACTTATTTAAGCTATGTAGGAACAAAAACTAGCATATAATATCTCAAAGTAATATAAATCGATGATTGTATTCTCTCTGAAACAAATTATATAGCTAAGACACTAGAGTTATAATCCATAGCTTTACAAAAACAAGTACACGTTTCTTGGAGCTTGCAATTTATCACTAAACACCACAATTCGTATAAGGATCGGTTTCATTAATCGTGATTAAAGTAACCACTAATTTCTAGGTACAAACGCATGCGCAATAATCCAGTAATACAGGTACGAAATGAGCGATCGACGCTTGGATCCTCGCCGCACGCGCACGCCTATCTACTCATGTATTGCTTTGGGGGCCTATCATTTGGTAAACGGTGCCATTACGACGTCGGTTCGAGGTTAAAGATGAAGCGAGTTAAATGGTTCATGATTTAAAAATGTTTACTGTTAGATTTAACTAGTTGTACTCGGCGGTTTCACTTGTGTGGAATTTTTATGATTTTGACTTACTGTCAATGTAGTTCGGTATGTTTAAACAGAATCTGTATAAGACACATTGCGTGTAAAGACGGCCTTTCGGCTAAACCCCTTGCGTGGTATGTCATTAACATAGGCATTCACAGTTCGGCCAATCTCGGCAATGTTCGCTCCTCGTCTGGCGACTAACAAAGTCGTCGGTCCTCTCGCACCATTACTTTGATTCTTCTAAGCATATTTTCCGATGTGCACTTTGTTCCTAATTGTTTTACTCCTTAAGTCGTAGCGTTGTGTAAAATTATCTAGAACTTTCTTAAATAAATAACATATAAACTCTTTAAATATTTATAATATCACAAGCCGGTCCAGAAATTACTAAACTAAAAATAAATCTTGAACTTTAAATATTAGTGTAGATAAAAGAAGTGTAAGTAAATAAATCTTTTTAGAACTAAAATATTTTAACCAATAATCTATGTAAATCACAAGATTTTATTATTAAATATCTTGTATTACAATAGCATTAATCTCTAGTGTTTTGTGAATTGATACAAGTTCTAGGGGACATTGAAAGGAAAGGGTGCTCTACAAAAACTGTTTGAGTGAACTTAATCACCAACTTCATATTTATGAAGCCGACAGGCTCGACCGACGACATTCTTAGATCGAGCTTGCAACAGCCTCGTCTTGCCTCTATGGGACTTGGTAAACTGAGATTACTTACTAATTATACGTCGCAGTTTTTGTTCAGTAACGTGTTTAAAAATAAATTAAAACTATTTATTGTAAATCAACGAGTACACTGTTTATATATATAATCCTATAAATCCAATAAAACCTATTGCAACAAATCTCTTTTTATAATACTGCTGCCGAGTTGTTTATAAATACTTTAGAAATGGCGAATTGATTTAATTATAAAGGTTGGAAATTGGAATCAAATGGTTTTAAGAGTCAACAATATACCGCGTGTTTTTCCATATCTGTAATTATGAATGTATGTATTTGTGTGATCAATTATGTGAGAGAATCATCTCTCAAAGTTAAATGGTATGTAGTTATGTACCAGGTGTTTTCGAGTATTAGATTTTTTTATATGGGTTATAAAAATACAAGTATATCACCTTTCATAAAGAATTCTAAATATGTACAGACGGATGAAGTTCAAAATTGTGTTAGGGTTAATTAATTTTCTTATCGATTGTAAAGGTGTTTTTTCTCGAAATTCCTGGTCGGCTTTAATGTATGAGACAAACATTTGAAATATCTTGTAGAGGCTCGATAAGCGTTTGATTACCACTTACGTTAAAACCAGTTGGTGTAATTGTGAAAAAAAATCCCGTCGGACGAGTAAACGGACGGACGGACAATAAAAAATTCCGACTCCAATATATCTAGCGATGTGAACTTGTTAGTCAAATAGCAAGCTTTAAATATAATTAAGTAGTCAGAAATACGCGTTCGATTTCCCGTCAACAATTTTTTTAACGAATTATTATATATTTCGTTAATAGCTCTTATACCTATGGTTATAGACTCGCGCCATGTTGGATGTAAACCAATTAAAAACGTAATCGCTTTTTTCTTTATTCAAATAGAAATTAGTGACTCAACCCGGCTTGCCATGAACGCAGTGAATTTATAAATTTGGCGTCCTAAGTGTTCTAGACACATGTATTAACTATTCCATCAGTTTATAGCTCTTTGACGTTTGAAGTTCCCCAAAATTTAAGTTCTAATATGCCTTTCACACAAAGAACTTTTCTCTTGGTTCAAATTAAAAACTGAAAACCGCCCTTTATTAAATTTAAATGTTAATTCGGAACCCCAGGGGCCACTTCTATTTATGTTGGTCAAAACATATTCGCGAATAAGCTATTTATTTTTATAACATGTAAAAAATAAAAATAGTTACCTTCCATGTTGCAAGCGTCTGTAGTCTGTGGGGATCGCTTAGCGTTAGTTACCGCTTAACATTCGAACTATGCGAGCATGTATGTTTGTTACAATTGTGATACAAAAAAAAACACAAAAGCAATTTCACAATATTGAGCAGAACCATTAAGAACAGCTAGTTACAATTAACTCACACATACATTTTTATTGTACAGCCATTTTAACACATCAGTTAATCCAGTACATGTATCGAACGTGTGACCTTTTGACTCAATAGTACTATTCATTAGTGTAGTGCCACGATACCTGGAATGAGTTTTATATTTTTCATATAACTTTTATTCTATTATTGTCCATAAGTCACCTTTAGAAGCCATTTAATACACCTAAAAGGTTAATTTATATTATTTATGAGACTAACGAACAGCAATTGATTTTTATATATATAGAAGGTATTATATTAGGCAGTATTACGTAGCATATTTAAAAGAAAACTGTGAATACATTTTTAAAGTCGGACAGCTCAACGTCTACTGTAATTAATTAAAGGAATCCTTGGAGTAACTTGCAACGATGGAAGATAAAAAATATCTCATTTATCTTACTTCATCTGCGCTAAGAAATAATTCGCTCTATTGTATTCATTTCATTGCGTCTAAA
Source organism: Antheraea mylitta (assembly GCA_014332785.1). Classification (NCBI taxonomy): domain Eukaryota; kingdom Metazoa; phylum Arthropoda; class Insecta; order Lepidoptera; family Saturniidae; genus Antheraea; species Antheraea mylitta. Next base: position 2,011,728 of record JACEII010000064.1, on the reverse strand, counting down.
CGATGGACTGCATTATCTGCAATTTATCTTTTTAATGTTACATACATTTTATTAGTATAATTAAATTAATTATTCGTTTTTAAAAGTTTATACTCATAACAAAAGGTATGTTAATAATGATATATCATTTTGGAGAATTATTTGATTTATCGACAGTTTTTGGTAAAAAGTGCAAAGTAAATTTTTTGTTTATTGACATTATAATGTTACACGCCCATAGGTAAAAGCCATTTGTCTTAATAGATATATTAATGCTAGTATATCACTTGACAAGTTATCAAACAGACACATTTACACAATAGTCACATGTACACCTTGTAATGCTGTAATCGCAGACCTCTTGAAGATCTCTGTCTTTTGTTTCTCTTCATATTCGCTGTGATTTCTTGAACAGAACTGTCTTCGGTCGGACCGCGGCGCGCTTTATTAACCTTTCAATGAAGAAGGGCGGAAAGTTCTCGAAGGCGAACGTCATTACTTGAATGATTCGATAAAGTTCGAGATGCACTATTTTTAGAATCCCATTTTATTACGTTCCCACGGTTGATGAGCCATTCTTTAGATATATAGATAGATGTTGGTATATCTGGTTTCGATAAATCCTTACCATCTTCATACTTCTCATCGTGAAAAATGACACAACAAGAGTTCTTTCATAATATTTTGTATATATATTTTACTATAACTAACCGCTAGGTAACGCTAGGTTATATATATCATATAGTTATTTAGTTTATATTACAAATAATCAAGGATGAAGTCGAGAGCACTATTCAATATTTCATAAAAAAATTACAAGATGATATCAATCAGATTCATAATAAAAACTTGATTATTTAAATGGCTTTATGAATTAAAATTACTAAACAAATGGAGTGACAATATACATAACTCTTATCTTCATATGAAACTAAGCAATTTCATTTAATATTAAGTCATTAACTGACATACCGCAGCTTATCGTAGGCGATCATTGGAGCAGGCAAACTCTAGTATGGTTCAAGTAACATACTCCGTATATGTTATATGCGTAGTATACATATTTATAATTACTGTGCCCTTATATCTCATAAAGGACCCTTGTTTAATGTGCATTTAATTAAGACGACATATGATTATGTTTGCCGGTAACTAAGTCTATAACTTGTGCTATGTGATTTCACAAATTTCGGTTCCATGTACATTAATGAATATTTACTTCTGTTTGCGCATTTTCTTCTTAATTTTATGATGAGTATATTTTATAAAGGGCATTGATTACGAATATCATATTTAAAACAGTGTCTGTCTGTTTGTAGGTCTGATTTTAACACAAAAACGGGCAAACATTGCTATAATTACAATCCTTTATTCTTTAAATTATTTCTTAATATAATTCCTTACTTGATAGCAAATAAAAATCATCGATAATATAAAACTAAAAGCCTACAAATATATTTATCACTAATCAATAATACTTATAACATTTTTATCTTTCGCCTTATTCTACGTTTGTAGAAAAATTGACACTAACAATAGAAAAAAGGTATTTAATACATTGGATGTTTTAATATAAAGAAATACAAACAACAATTACAAAGAAACAAAATGTTGACTATAGCTAACTTCAGGGTGTTGGTTTTTCGTGACTGTTTGCGCGCGCATCGTAATAACTTCAGGGCGTCGGTTTTTAGTGACGGTGTGTGCGCGTATCGTAAAATTTACTCTGATCATTTTTCCCTAACGCCCTAAAATAACTTCAAAATCATATAATATTAGTGAAAACCAAATTACGAGAGGAAAACGATTAAAGCGTGCAGGGTCGAGGACAGGACTAAATTTCTTACATCGATATGTGTGTAACTGTAGGCGGTTGTCTTTGAACACATTAGCTCTTTTTAGTAGTGGTAGAGTCAAGCTGAAGCTATTATTGTTTTCAGCACGAATGGGTCGGCTCCTCCGGGGAAGAACCACCCTCTCACAGAAAACCGACGTGAAGTAACAGTGCTTGCATTGTTGCGTTTCGTTCGGTCAGTGAGAGAGCCGAATACCCACTACCCTCCCTTTCCCCTTCCTCCTTTCCTTCCTGCCCCTCCCCCACCCTCCTCCCAAATACAGGTTGGCAACGCACTTGCGACTCCCCTGGTGTTGCAAGTATCTATGGACGGTGGTGATCATTTAACGTCAGGTGACCCATCTGTTCGTTTGCCTCATATGATATAAAAAAAAATACTATGTATCGGTACAGTATCGGACAAAACAAATTACGAGGTAATAAGACTTGTTCGACTTGATCGTACAGCATACACGACAAGAAAAAGTCGTTACACTGATTTGATTCGGTGGCTTGCCTTTTGGAATCAATCGTTTAATGTTTCGCCGTTCTATATTTACGCCGACTCGATGACAGCGATTTTTTTTTACTTCAAAGGACTCACACGGACAGATGGGTCACCAGATGTTAAAAGATCACCACCGTCCATAGATACTAACAACACCAGGAAATTCGCAATTGCGTTGCTGGTCTGTGTACAGGTGAGGGGGGAAGGGAAGAGGGAGAGGGGAAAAGAACGGGGAGGGCGAAGGGAGGTGAGCGTCCGGCGCTCTCACTTACCGAACAAAACGCAACAATGCAAGCACCCTTACTTCACGTTAGTTTTCTGCTGAAACCAGTAATAGCTTCAGGGTGGCCCTACCACCTACAACCTACATCTACACATTAGATATTTCTTGACAATTTCTTGTGTTTGGACTTTTTTTTTTTTCGATCTGAATACTCTATTGACCCAGCAAGCTCTTAACAGCTTCACCGGACTAAAATGTTTAGACTATATTTTTCTTATTATACGATGATGGCTCTGTGAAAGGTTATTTAGACACTGACTGACGTGGATTTATATGCATAGTCATATTATTCATATGTAATGAGTCTGAGGTTTGTATGTTTGTTTGTTTGTATGTTTTGTATGTTTGTTTGTATGTTTGTTTGTATGTTTGTTTGTTTGTATGTTTGTTTGTATGTTTGTTTGTATGTTTGTTTGTATGTTTGTTTGTATGTTTGTTTGTTTGTATGTTTGTTTGTATGTTTGTTTGTATGTTTGTTTGTATGTTTGTTTGTATGTATGTACGTATGTACGTTGTCAACGTTAAACTAGATTATGGGTTCATCTAAGAAGAAATTTTTTTTTATCAGAGATAATTATGAAGAGCCGTTAAAGTACATTAATTTACCCACTCGTCATTGAAGAATGAAGATTGAACTAAACAACTTTTATAATGTTTGTGATTGTCTGAGTTTGCAGAATTGGTACGATATATTCATGCGTTCTTACTTGTATTGTATTTTCTTTTCGAAAGCGTAATAAATTTTAACTTTTTTGGATTTAGCCTTTTTAAGGTTACCTTAAAAGTTCAAGGGTATATGTATGTATATACACATATAAATTTCTTCTGTACGTGTGTATGTGACTGAACTCCTCTTAAACGGCTGGAACGATTTTGATGAAATTTTGTGTTCGTGTTCAGTGGATCCGAGAATGGTTTAGATTCTCAACTGGACCGGATAGGTGGCGCTGCGGTTAGCTTTTAGGATTTTTTTAATTTGTCAAAGGAAAACAACAAGTATATTGATATATATGGCATCGAATACAGACTTAGTAAGAGAATCGAGTGTATAATAAAAAAAAATATATTATTCCATTCAGAGGTAGTTTCAAACATGACCAGAATCAAATGAAGACAATTGAAAGCAACTCGGAGACATCGCTGAACTTGTATAAAGTTAAATTATGTTGGAACTCTGCAATGAATAAATTGAAGAAATAAAATTGGATTTAATATTACGCGTGTCGGCATAAACTCCAGCTTGATATAAAAACTAAATTTATTAATTTTGGGTATAATTATGTACTGTTATTTCTTTTCTTAAATTTATTATGAGATAGAGTAACGTTTAGTATGAGAAATGAGGTGCAAATAGTCCATGATATAGATTTTGAGCAATTAATTGTTTTGTTTTCACTAATAAAACCGCCAAATATTATTTGCAAGAAATTATAATGCTTATTTTTTTATGATCGTGCGGTTTAGTATTAATTAATAATACTCATATTCAATATTATATGAGACACTCTCTCATGTAGGTAACTAAGCTATAACATGTCATAGTTTAATACGCTTCTAACACCACGAACAAACTACACCCGCTATTTTAATTAAAACTTTACCTGCTTGTTACAAAATGAGGATCAAATCCTTTATACAGTGTACCTATGCAAAGTGATGTAAAGAAAACTGAGAACTTAATTAAAATAGTTTAAGAGTTTCCCTTTGATGTTTAGAGTGGACTGAAATTAAAGTGTGTTAAGTGAGATGTTAACATTGGTTGTGATTCCACAGACATACTAAATAGCTGTATTTCAGTACATCGCAATCATATATACAAAACTTTATATGCTTATTTATCTATTTAAAATACCTTTAAACGAGCAATTTTTGTATATTTTTATATTTGTATATATTCAGGATCTCGGAAACGACGATCTGTGAAACTTAGTATGTAAGTGGATTCGGGGACGATAAATCGATCTAGCTAGATTTCATTCATAGAAAACATTTTTTATCCGAGTTTTCAGGGAATTAAAAAATATAGCTAAAATATAGATGTAAATTGCGTCGCCGCTGTCAAAACCAAAATAGCTTTGATGGAAATCAGCTGCTTCGAAAATCCGTCTAACCTCAGTTCGAATCCGAATAATACCTAAAGAGACACTTTTTTAAATATTTTTTTAATGCTAATTTTGTGTGGCAAACGAAATGTTTTATTTTAATAAAAAAATATTTTTGTTATAAGATTTCTTTTTTAAAATTTTTAATTTTAATAAAATTGCTTATTTTGTGATGCAAACTCAATAGTTTATTATCATTTAAAAATGTTTTTTTAAAGAACCGAGCTAGGCTCGGCCGTCCAGGTACTATCTATTTATGTAAGTAATCATTTTATCTTTAGAATGCCTATCCCTGCATGGTTACCACTATTTTGCCGTTCAAAAAGACTCTTGGTCCGCACCTTTTTTGGCTTTCGTTTACGTTAAAAATCGTTTCTGTGAGTAAAAATTGAGTTTTGTTTTTTTTATTGATTTAACTTTTTTTTTTAAATATTTTATTTAAATATTCTCGGACGGATTTATATCCGGCTGCATTTTGATCCTTTAGGGCCATAAAAGGCTTCAAAGG
>JACEII010000064.1:1924215-2006114 GCA_014332785.1 Antheraea mylitta | reverse complement strand
TATCCGGCTGCATTTTGATCCTTTAGGGCCATAAAAGGCTTCAAAGGTTTAAAGATTTTTATAGCGTTCATTACCACTTTCAGTAAATCATTTAGTAACGTAGTAAACGGTATAATAGATCTACAACTAAATAATGGTTACAGAATAAGCATTAATCAAATATTATAATAAGTCACTCATTAAGAGAGCAGTTTCTTTCTATACGAGTATTCCATACTTGAATTCAAGTTTATGTATATCTGTTTGTAAACTGGTAGCATTATAAGGGTCGTAACATAATTCTTTGTGAAACATGAGAGACGTAATGCAACGTCTAGGTGCAAGAACTAAGCTCGACAGCCCGTGTACCGGTTCATGTGGGAACGGATTTCTACGCGTTAATTAAGGCTTTGCCTCTTTACGTTTGTTTCAATTATCGTCTTGTTACGATTTGTTTATTCAAAGTACTTAATCATGCTTCGAAGGTGTATACTGATGATAATATGTTATGGAAATATTCTTATACTATGCCCTAAGGTAAAAAAGGTGACTAATAAGATCATATGAATGTATTAAATCCATAACTTTTGATAGAGTAAACATATTTTAATAAATTCAAGACTAAATGTTACTCGAGAATATGCTTTATGATCTTCTGGGTGAGACTTTTCGTGAACGCTGTACTTTAACAGTGATGCGTGATCAGACAAACAAACAGACAGACATTTTTAAAAAGGGTAAAAATACATTTTATTACTTATTTCAAGATACCTGCAAGAATTTTACTCACAAAAATTTAAAAGGAACAGACATATTAAATTTACTTTTTTATTGTATGTATAGAAGATCGATATAAACAAAGAATTCGGTCATTTTTCTTTGTTTTACTTCTTATGTAAAAAAAAAAATACTAATCTTCATTTAATATACAGTTTTAAAAGATTTAAGAAACTATGTTTTTAAAGTACTACGCGTTGAGTGTTTTCTTGTTGTGGAGAATTATTGCCAGGGTTGTGGTGATTATATCTTTTCTTCGTACATAAAATACATTGCTAAGTTAATAAACGACGCCGACGAAGTTTCAAATACTTCTTTTTACGTTGTACTTTTTATTCGGATATTTCTAATAAATTGCAGAATAAAAGCAAAACATAAAGGAAACTATGGCCATGTTGATACAAATTTTATAAGTACTAGTAGCCGTTCAATGGTTACAATTTTTTTTTATGTCATAGGAGGCAAACGAACAGATGGGTCACCTGATGTTAAGTTATCACCACCGTCCATAGACACTTGCAACACCAGGGGAGACGCAAGTGCGTTGCCAGCCTGTGTTTGGGAGGAGGGCGGGGGGGGACAGGAAGGGAAGGAGGAAGGGGAAGGTAGGTGGGTCTCCGGCTCTCTCACTGACCGAACGAAACGCAACAATGCAAGCACTGTTACTTCACGTCGGTTTTCTGTGAGAAGGTGGTGCTTCCCCGGACGAGCCGATCCATTAGTGATGAAAACAATAATAGCTTCAGCTTGGCTCTACCACTACTTTCAGCTTGGCTCTACCACTACTAACACAATTACAATTAGACCATAATCAATTGTTTTTTAAGATACAATATTATTGTGGTTTTTTGTTAAAGAATGTCAAATGAACAATGAGAAGAGAAAAAGGTGCTGAACTATTTTATCTTTATCTATTTATACATAGACGCTGGTGTATCCAAATATAATTTAACATTCCCATCGAGATGTTTACTGCTTATTGTTGTTTATAAGGTTGGTCTGTCGTACATAAGTCAGACCAGTCTCATAAATAAAAATCTATATATCGTCACGCTAAAACCAATAGAAGCGGAGTAACAATGAAGAATGTATCAAAATCGGGTATTTTTTTCTTTTTAAGAGTTTCCGCTGCATGTTAGTATTAGCCCAAAGTAACTATTCTCCTCGAAAGAAGTCATGGGCAGAAGCTAGTCATTTATATGTAATCAATGTTGAATATGAACTCAATGTTCAAACTGCTCATCAAATTATAAAGCGTAGTTGAATTAAACGTTATTAAGTATGCGCTACACGAATACTACTCAAGCCTTGAAATTCGACTACTGTGCTAGGTCATGAATGTTTCTTTGTGGTGTTATATTATTACTCAATACTATACGAATTAGTAAATACGTATTATAATACCAACTTACTTACTCAATTTCGATCTTAAAATAATACGAATGTATCCATTCTATTCTATTGAGTATATCTACAAATATTGTATACGAAATCTGACAGACTGTGATCGATTATTTAGATTATTTGAGTTCAAAAGTAATTTATTCTTGGAGCAGTCTATGTGTACTCTGAAAAATTTATATAGAGTTGTTGGATATTTTTTGATGAGAGGTCGAATATATACAGTGATGATGTAGTTATACATATAGGTACAGACTCAATAGTGGTGAGTCATACGTTCTGGAGTAACTGCAATTCCGTCTGCGTCGACATAAACTGTCGATGGTTTAAAATAAAACTTCTCTATCATTCAATCTCCTTGCTAAATTTATTGTCCGTCCGCACACGAAAAGCAATACGATCGCGCAGTTAGCCGGGTCATTCGTCAGATACTAAAAGCAGAAACAATGGTTGTTTTACGTAACAGAAAGTCATCACTCACGACCTCACGACATCGCCGAACGTGACTCGACGGCCCCTCGCTAAATGGCGGTAGCCAGTTCTTTTAATTGACAGGGAAAGTTTTGAAAGGTGTTACATAAACTCGTCTTTTATTAGCGAACTATTGAACTCATGATTTCAAGAAAAAATGTGTATATAAAAGAAGTTTTCTGCTTAGTGACATAATGTTACAGGCGTAGAGATGGATTTACGATTTGCTTTTTGTGGTCGACTGTTGTAAAACTACGAATGTATGGCATTGTAATCTTTATTGCAACATGAACCTTATCTCGATGTGTTATGGATGAATATTGTTTAGATAAAACGCTCAAATCCGTTAAAATGATATAATTTGCGTGGTCGGACGTAACCGGGCGTTACCTTAGCGGCGAGTCAAACCATATAGCGGCAAAATTAGAGCCTGTGAAAGCCTACGACGCGACGTGAGATACATAAAAGCCTGTTTATGGACACATTTACTATAATCACTCGTCGTTTGAGCGCGTTAAACTACTTTTCACTGGACGAGTAGTACACCACTGAATTACGGCTTTTAAAATTACATTTTTATGTCTAAAGCTAAACAACTTTTTATGTCATAAACTTGTTAACATACATTTATGTTTTCTGTTTATTTTGTTTTAATTTTATGGAATCTCTGATGTACATGACATCTTTATTACTTATTATAAATCATGTAATTTGTTCCATTTGGGAACACTTATATGTATAATATTTGATAAATGCAAAATAAATATAATGGGCATTTATATTTCCGGAAAGAACCTCAGGGTACGAGAAAGAGAGGAGGACCAAATGCTCGACCAAATCTTAAAACAGCTGGCTTAAAATGGTTTGAGATAAAAGATTGAAATGGCATTCTTTGGAGGAAGCCTTCATCTGTAGAGGGGTTCTTGCAAATTATAACAAACTTATCCTTTTATCAAATTGTTAAATTGTAAATATTTTTAAATTTCTTTATTTTTTAAGTTCATATCTTGTTTAAAACTTGTTCAAATTGCAAGAAATAAAAGGCTTTTTTATTTTATTTATTTATTTATTATACTTCATAGGTAGCAAATATATCCTAACTAAACTATTATTTCATTTATTTTATTGTAAAGATAATTTCAAAGGAATCACAACTAATAATATACATATTTTTATAATACGGTGGGTCACATTTACTTGTATGTCATGATGAAGAATCATAAGTCTTGCCAAAAAAATACCGCTCAAAGCCTACACAAGTTTTCACTTCAAAAAACTCCACGGCACATGAAGAATTACGTAAAAGGGAATAAATATCTCTTGCCACCAAAATTGGAAACTGCATACCGCTGAATCAATACTAGTTCTATGTATAGATGTGCATGGCCTGTATAATCTATGTTTTAATTAAATTTTAACCTTAAGTGTATAGAGAAACGGTTAAATTTTGATTAAATATAATATTAAGCGTATGCTTTCGATTGTAACGCATTACCGACCCGATGGTGTTACACTACCATGCCAATATGCGAGATCGTTCAATACGACATTTACGTAGGACGTACATACGTACATATGATATACTTATGTATCGCAAATCTTTGCCTAGACGTTGTATCCAAGGTTCTTTGAAACGCAAAAAATAATTACCAGGAATTTTGCACAATGTTGCTTAAAATACATAAAATTACGCTTTTAGTTTTTGTTAAATCGCCTTTCTATGTAACGCTAAGTGTATTTTATTCCAAGTAATATAATAAATCGATTTATCCGGTAAGTGATTTATTACGAAGTTATTTAAATTGGTTGTAATTTACGTGGAAATCGTTCCTGATTTTTAAAACTTTCGGTGTTATTACAAAAAAGTTTAATACGTATTGAATAATTGCTTTAAAAAGGTTACGTTTTAAATGCACCGCGCTCGCTGAATGTTCGCCATCTTGCTCTTTTGTCTCGCTTTGGTTAGGTTAGATTAGACTTGCGAAAAGGAGATAACGCGAACGTGCCTCGGGCGAGCGCGATGCATTTAGTATGAAACCTTTTTAAAGCAAGTATTTAATACGTTTTTAACGTTTTTGTAATGACACCGCTTGTGTTCAATACTAATGTTAAGATGAAAGTGTGTTTGTTTGTTTACTTAATTACTCCATCGATTACCATAAAATTTTGGATGCGCGTTATTTAGAATGCAGAAAAGGAGGTAGTATAAATTTTATTAAAAATAAATAAAAAAACAATTTCCGAGGGATATATCAAATATATATTAACGCTACCGAAGACTTGGCCAAAAGCTAGTTATTTCTTATAAATTTAACTTCTATACCTACAAAGTTTTGATTTACAAATTTAGAAAAATAAGTACTAACAAATTTGTCACCGGATAATATATATGAGTAAAAATTAAAATATCTGTTTTTTTTTCCGTGATCAACTCTGCAACGGTAGAATTGATTTTGACGAGACTTTTACAAGCGGTTATTATTATTTTCAGAATATCATAGTCTGTTATTATCTTAAGGCTTTTTCATTACCCCGCATCGCATTTAACATATATACAATTGGTAAGGGCGTCATCCACAAATGACAACACAATAATTCAGTCAATATTGAGTAAAGTAATTTAAAACAATGACAAAGAAAATCTTAGCTTCAATTTAGATACAACATTAAGTGCTAAAAATGTAATATTATTACATATTATAAAACAAAGTCTTCTACCACTGTTCTGTTCGCGATAAACTCAAAAACTACTGAACGGATTTTAATACGGTTTTCACCAGTAGATAAAGTGATTCACTAGGCAGGTTTAGGTATAGGTACGACGTCCGCCGAGCCCGCTAGTATAAAAATAAAACAAAATTCCAACGATGATTAATTAGATTATACATTAATTCCAATCAACACAACAAAATTGAACATAAGCTGACTGGTGTTTTAAACAGTAGATTTATGTCTAGCGCTTACAAATAATCTCTTAATCCTTACTCTGAAAGGTAAATAAATTTAAGGGGAAACATCATTTTGTTTTAAACAATTTGATCATGCGTCATGTTTGTATATCGTTTGTAAACAAAAGGCCTGATTGAGTCTGTGTATGACGCAATCAATGTCGTTTCAGAGGCGGTGAATCGGAACAAATTAACCGGGTTTGTTAGCGATATTATGAACTTAATATCCGTCACCGAACTAATTTCGAATTATGAATACATGAACTTTGATTAAGTGGTGTTTATATTGATTTATGAACTAGAGTCCCGTCCCGGATTTGCACGGGTATTGGCGAAAAAGATGAGACTAAATCTTCCGTTTACACACCATCAACTGTGTCTACTATACCGACGTGACTGACGACACATGTAGTAGGTTCCTGTAGACCGGTGAAGCTGTTAAGACCTCGCTAGGTCAAAAACGTAGTCAGATCGCGAAAAAAAATTAGGTACATTCATCGCGCAGTGAACGCTCCGGCGCGGGACATTGTGGATTATAATTTAAAAATGCCTATAAACGAGGAAAATGAAGCTGGAACAGGTGAAATCACAGTTAAAAATGCGATCTATACAATAGTTAATAGTCAAGTAAAATTATTATTTTAACTATTGTAAAAGTTGTTTACTTTTAAAACTATTTTTAACACAACTAACGAAATACATGAAAGCTGAAAAAAATGCAAGAAAGTGATTTTTACAATGCGTTTGTGTAATGAAACAAAAAATGGCGAAGATTATGAATAAATATCTATCTGTCAATTGTATCAACATTTTCGAAGATCTCCCTGCTATCTTCTGTCTCACTTTTAACTTTTCCTTACGATTTTTCATACATGCTGTGTCATATAAACTTTGTCCTCCTAATGACCAAAAACGACAAAATAAAAAATAGCCAAATAGGTGGAGGTGTTCTAAAGCGACGCGCTTTCATACATTCGGCAATTGATTTTTTTGTGTATAGATGGTAGGCGTTCGTTACATAGGTGTCACATTACATTGTTGATTGTTGAGATGTTCAACAGATCTATTGATATATTTAATTAATTAATTAGAAAACTTTTTATTTAAATCACTGTCATATGACCCTTTTTCTCGAACTGACTACGCTATTGACCTAGCAAGGTCTTAACAGCTTCACCGGACTACTCCACTGTCATATGAATGTAAAGAGATGTATTTATTGTTACTAATATGCAATATGTCGCGCGTTAAAAAATTTGGTAAGTACTTGTAATGACTCGATAGAGTTATTTATATAATACAACTAGCTGACCCGTGCAACTTCGTCTGCACCAAATTGGTTATCATTGGTTTCAATTGTATTTTTAAACGCGAAAAAAATTAATAGAACTGGTACCCGATCGCAGCCACAACTACTGTTTCTAATTTTGAATCCAAACTTATCCACGGACTCACTCAAACATTTACCCAGATTATATGAGATTTTTTTTAATTAGCCTAGAACCCGTTCGTAGCATCATCTACCAGGTTCAATTAAGATAAAAACTAACCTACATAAAGTTAAATAAATTTCTATACAACTTACTTTATCATAACTATCTTCATTTGTATTAAAACCTTTTTATACTCCATTGTATTGAAGAAAAATATATGAACACTGCGTCGAAGCGTCAAACATCGCGTCGAAGAGTCAACGGTCATTTGCTTATAACTATTCTCTAAGAGTTAGAAATTGTTGCGAAAACGAATTTTAAATCTATTTCAAATATATTTTTTATAAATAATCTCTGTATCACTCACAACATAGTCGCCATCACCTTTTGGTAATTTATCTATGTTGATGTTGATGTTGATGATGTTTATATTGTATATTATTCTACGTTGTTACACTGAATATTTGGCATTAAATTCATAATGTGTATTTGTCACACTTAATATTTGCGAAATTGCCTACATAGGCAGAGGCCATACCGGAAAGAATCAATCAAGCCAGCTTTATACATTATATTCATCCGAACTACGTCCGAGCTACCTGTCTGGCTACCGGTAAATGTTGCGTTTATTTGTTCATATCGTACCTTTACAAACAAAAATATTGATTTTTACATAATTTTATATTGTTTTCTTTTTTTCACTAACTTTGAAACGTTATTAAAATGGAATTATTATAAAGACATTTTCAGTACAAATTTTATTTTTTAGACTAATTCAGTTATTTACTCAATATTTAAACCGATTTATTGCTATAAAAATAATATGTGTATAGAACAACTTAGCTATAGCTATAGTTTATTGCAATACTGGCTGCACGATAAAGATAGCCATAATTGGAGCAGCGTATGTTATTGACGCATATATTTAAGATGGCGTCAGTCCTAAGCCATACATTTACGTTTATCGTTGTTTCATTCCACGCCCGCGTAACCACAGATCACACCGCCGTGGTTTGGGGGTAAATTTCGCTCCCGCACACCATATTAGGCCCCCCTCGGCATCGCCCGAAGCCTAGGTCCGTTCCCTAGGCGTGGAACCCTTGAGTGCGCTGCTCGCGCAATACAGTAACACAAAATCTTACATTACTGCAACAACATTACACATATCACCCCCACACACGTGCACGCATCCACGCTTACACATGAAAGTGGAAGGGTTTTGTTTCTTTCTCTTATCGAACTAAAATAGTTTAGAAAATTATCTGATACGAAATATATATAGGAGTTGTTGATATATATGTTCCAACAACTCATATATGTATGAATAGTTAGCTTACGTCAGCTCAAATATTTCGCGAATTGCACATTTTAGGCAACATCCCAAGCCGAGATGTGTCGTGCACCCTTGAGCTAGTTGTCAAATAAAATCGGCTGAGTGTCCTAAGCGCTCACCTTAGTAGTCCGGTGAAGCTATTAAGCATTAAGCATTGAAATTGAAGTAATAAGTGCAAAATAATTTTTAATAGAAGTTAAATAAAAACAATAAAAGAAAAATCTTTATACAATTATTGAAAAAGTGTGGGGAGCTTTGTACCATTTTTTCATTAATATATCAATTAATTATTATAATTATGTGATAATACTTACATGTCTATATTTTATAATTATAGAATTTTGAATAATGAAGCACAAATAAGTAAAAAGCAGGAATAATTTCACTGTATTATCGGTTGTCGGTTTACCATAGCAGTGCCAACTATTGATTACTTACTCAATCCAGTCGAAAAGTATCGACATCTGTTAGAATCTAATAGATTTGTGACTGTCAATTAATTATAGACAAATAATTTGCAATAAAATAAAATTGCGACCATTATTAAAGATCTAAGCTATCTTATCTCTCAAGTTGGACCAAACTGCATATGGCGTGCAAATTTAAACGAAATCTGTTAAGCGGTTTAGGAGTCCATCGCGGACAAACATCGTGACAGGAGATTTATATATATTAAGATTTGTGCAATATCTAAGGACTACCTTCTTCTTAATATACATTGTTGATTTCTTGAGATGTTCAACAAATGTATTGAGATATTTAATTAATTAATTAGATAACTTCTTATGAAATCATGGTCATATGAATTTAAAGAGATGCATTTATTGTTACTCACATGCAATGCGCGTTAAAAAAATGGTAAGTACTTGTAATGACTCGATAGAATTATTTATATAATAGAATCTGTGCAATATCTAAGGACTAGTTTATTTTTAATATAGTACAATGTTTCTGTACGAAAAGTACGTTCGACAAAGTACGTATAAAAAGTATGGTCTTTTTTGTACCCAATACAAGTGTACACTAAATTTCATGACGAACGATTGAATACATGGTTAAGACGTAAAAGTATAATAAACAAACAAACTTACATTCGCATCTATGGACTAGGATGGTAGAATAATTTCATATGAGAATGATACTCATTTTTTATTTTAAAACTTGTTAATATGTATTTTAAAACTATAATAAGGACTAAAAATTAAGTAAACTTTATGCTTATTTGTTATATCACACGATAAAAAACCCAATAATTTAATCTCACAGTAGTTATATTCATACTAGCTTCTAACCGCGACTTTATCCGAATGGAAGTTACTTTGAGCTAACGCTAACACGCAGCGTAAGCTCTAAAAAGGAAAAAAAAAACGATTTTGAAAATTCATCATTGGTGATCCGATCCCTTTGGTTTTGGCGTAATGATATATAGCCTATAGCCTTCCTCGATAAATGAGCTATCTAGTACCTGAGATTACCGCGTTCAACCAAACATACAAACCCTCTAGCTTTATAATATTAGTATAGACTCACAAATTTCATAGTTGTAATTAATTTTGAAATACCATTGACTTTCATAATATTCGTCTTGAGAAATATTGCTTGCGTGAGTATTTATCAAAGGAAAGATAAATGCGTTGGTGCCAATCTTATTGCAATTAACTGGCTTTAACCGTAGATATTTCTTACTGGAGTACTATATTTTAAGCTCTTGGTGATAGTATTTGCTTACAGATTATCTTTAACAATTTGTCTCAAATATTTCAAAACAGATGCTACAGATGTTCGAGTTATAACGATGGTTAATTATTAATCTCCGATTAATATAAACTCCATTAAGTAACAAACAGTAAATCATGTTTTGTAATATTGTAGTGTGTAAAATTTAATTGATTTGTTTCTCGTGTAACCTTTATTGCACAATCTGTTTTTTATTTGCCATCTATTTATGCCATTGCAATTACATAGGTTTTGATATTACACGTTTCTGTTTAGAAACGTCAGTAGATGGTAGAGCCACGCTGAAGCTATTACTGGTTTCAGCATGAATGGGTTGGCTCGCCCGGGGTAGAACCCACTCTCATAGAAAACCGACGTGACGTAGCAGTACCTGCATTGTTCCGTTTCGTTCGGTCAGTGAGATCGCCGGACGTCCCACCTCCCCACCCCTCGCCCTTCCTAAATCATTCTCCATTCCCCAAAAGCAGGCTGGCGACGCAGTTGCGACTCCCCTGGTTTTGCAGGTGTCTGTGGGCGGTGGTGATCACTTAACATTAGGTGACTAGCCTGCTCGTTTGCCTTCTATGACATAAAAAAAGAAAGTTTTGGTCTTAATGGAATTTGATCAAAGTATACTTGAATGTTTGTATTTCAAAATAAATCGTCAAAACTCACCTAAAAACCATTTAAATTTAGGAATAAATTAAAAGCTAAGGATCCTTTAAAGATTTTTATTTCATTAATCATAAAAGCATGAGTACTTTTAAATTTTTCTGCACAGAAAAAGAAATCGCTATTTTGAGTGTATGTATGTATTCTTTTTGTGCGCTCTGTAGCATAAACGATTTGATAACTTTTGATGTATAAGGTGTTGCTTAATTAATCTTGATTGTAGAAGTTATTTCTGTGGTTCCATGTAGAAGTAACGACGAAGGCCGCTATTAAAGTCTAGCTCGCCTTTTTCGTAAAGTATTCTTAACTATACATTTTACTAATAAATTTCGGGTTAGGTTACGTCATTGTTCTAATATTCGGCATTTTAGTTTTTATTGACTTTGAACCATGAAGTCTGTGATAAATGACCATGACACATGAACTAATAGTTTCATATTATAATTTAAATTAACGCATTTTTTTCTGTGTATAAAATGGAAGTTGGTATTTCTGAGAATTACTAAATCGAACATTATTTGACAAATCACCTTGAAAGTTGGTAGGTATGCCTATTTTTTTTTTATGCTAGGCTATGTTCTATCGGTATTAAGTTTTACTTTGTTTTTTAACACGGCCGAAGCTATGGGCTTTTACTAGTATAGTCTAAGCTCCATCAATATATAATTGTTTTTAATTATAATCTACGGGTTTGTTACAGAGACGGGGAGCACGGATAAGAGCAATGGTATGAAGGAACCGGGATCCGCTGAGGAATTGGTATGTTTTACTCTAATTGTTGCTTGAATTCGACGTTGAAAAGTTATCTTCTCGTATATCCATATAAATAAAAAAATAGAGTGTGTCGTTAATACACACAATAGAAGTAATATTTTTGTATTACAGTGAACCGTTCAAATTAAAAAAATACAACAAAAAGCCAATGTTACGTAGTGTTGTACTCAGGCGGTCACCCATTCATGTACTGATCACGCTCGACGTTGCTTAACTTATGTGATCGGATATGAACCAGTGTTTTTAACACTATCCGACACGAATGTTTACATCCATCACTTTTCGTCACACAAAATTTCAAAGCCCTTCCATAAGATGGTTTCTTTCAAAATCCATTGCCGAATATATGTATGAGCATTACTTTAAAACAGCTAAACTTGCTAATTCTATTCTTTTGTTTGAAATTGTCAGCACAATGTTTGCATGACATTTTTTTTTCTCGAACTGACTACGCTGTTGACCTTGTAAGGTCTTAACAGCTTCACCGGACTACAAAGTTTGCATGACAGGAAATGTTTGTAAAACGTATTGAAAAGTTAGAATTTTTGGTTTAAAAATATACATATAAAAAAAATTAGTCAGATACAAAACTGTTGGCAAATCTAAAAAAAATGTCAAAATTGACAGGTACACGTTCAGTTGTTTGGTTAAGGGACGATTTGGTAACATTTTTAGTTTCTGAACAACATTTAAAAGAATAAGTATTCCACAAAAACCAATATTGCTATTTTTAATATCATATTTTGGAAGGAGATGTTTGTGTTGTATGTAGTTTATAGTAGTTCTTTCCAATTTCCTCTTACGTAATACATGGCCTCGTTTTCGGGCCCATTGTTCTGTCAGTCAAATTCGCTCGTTTCGGTTACGATTTGAACATGTTACGCAGGATGGACATTATATTTGCCGGATGACCTGTCGAACGTAGGCCGATGATGGATTGCCTCTCGATAGCCTACGGTCTTTCCCTTTATATTCGTGTTTAATTGACCTTGTTAGATGATCGTCCTAAATAGACGTTGGCATCAAATGAGGTAACACGAGAAAAGGATACAATGCTGGTTGATTACAACCCATATATATACATATATAGTTTTTAATACACATCCATATAAATAAATATATGAAAATAGTTATAGTTTTATTGATAAATAATAAGTATCTATCTATATATTTAATACCTTTAAACGAACAACTCTTGTATATTTTTATATTGTTATATATTCAGGATCTTGGAAACGGCGTTAGCGATTTCCGTGAAACTTAGTATATAGATGGTTTCAGGGCCGATAAATCGATCTAGATAGATTTCATTCATAGAATTTTTTTTCAATTGAGTTTTCAGACAATATTAAAAATATAGCTAGAATATAAAGTCAATTTTCGCCGCCGCTGTCAAAACAAAAGTAGCTTAGGTGGAAATTAAGTGCTTTGAAAATCCGTTTAACCCCAGTTCGAAACCGAGCCGTCTCTTATTTAAATTTCTTTTTTTTAGGAAACATGCTTATTTTGTAAGACAAACTCGACAGTTTATTTTAATGTAAAAAATAAATTTATTACAATAATTATAAGGCTTTTTAACGCATTGGTACCCAAAACAATGATGATTGTTAGAATTTTTGTAACGCCTCCAACGTGCCTGAAAATAGCTAAAAAAAAATAAAAAATAAAATAATTGTCCTTTTAAAAAACCGAGCTAGGATCGGTCGTTCACGTACTTTTAATTATATTCTAACTGTTTTTGGGTTTGGTTTTAGGTGTATGTTTTTAGTGTTTACCTCAATGTCAAAATGAGTGAGAAAACAACTTTTTTTGGAATCACTTTTGTTAGATAATCACTATTACTAGCCAAATTAGCAATTACACGAGTACCATAATTGCCGGCAATATGGAATTATCCAATTTAATTGGCCCATTTTTAACTACATGTATATGCGTTTTCTTTTTAGTAATTACTTTTACTTAACAACTATATAATATAAAAAAAAATCTTCTTAGGTATTAAAAACAAAACAGTGTACATATATTAACGAATATAAATAAAATGCGAACCTACGTAGAACGTTCTGGATAGATTTCCTTTTTTCTATTTTCACTCTTTAAATTGCACCTCCTTATAGAAATACAAAAAAAAATGTTTTCAATAACCTACGATTATTGTATGCATACGTTCGGTGATTTTTTTTGCCCGTAAATAACTGAGGCATACGGTATGGTATGCATGCGCAGGACAATACAGTCGAAGTCGCTGATACCTGCCTTAACATGAAATTAAACCTTGAAAAAATTTAGTATATATTATTTTCTGTTTACCAGTGTTTATCTTAAATATACTTAATTTACCTATTTTATAAATCGCGAAATCATTTTATCGTTTCATATCTGCCAGAACGGATACGTTTTCTTATATCATAGGAGGCAAACGAACAGTTCGGTCACCTGATGTTAAGTGAACACCGCTGTCCATAGACACTAGCAACACTAGTGGAGTCGCAAGTGCATTGCCTGTGTTCGGGGGAATGGGGAAAAAGGGAAATGGTGAGGGGAAAGGAAAGGGGGAGCGGAGGTGAGCCTCCGGCGCTCTCAATGGCCGAACTGTTACTTCTCGTCGGTTTTCTGTGAGAGAGTGGTACTATCCCGGACGAGCCGACCCATTCATGCTAAAACCAGTAATAGCTCCAGCGTGGCTCTACCACCTACAACCTCTACCACGTTATAAAAGAACACGCATACTTCGAGCGGCTACTGGGAATAAATTCCCACCCTTCAGGTTTCTTCATTACAACAAATTACCCGTGAATAAGTAAAGTAAATAACGGAGATAATAATTTAGCTCACAACTCTCTTATGTATCACAAGAGCGTATACCGGTAATTATTTTTAGATAGGAATGATTCATTACCGAGGAAAAATAGGTAGGTGGTCACTTCCAAGAAAAGCCCAAACGGCGCCAGATAATATAAGCTTGGCGACACATAAACAGAAATAAAAAAATATGAATTGAAATAAATACCATAATACTTTTGGATCATATCCAAAAGTGATTGCGAAATATTTATATGAATATCTTTATCTTTATGGCTATTGGACATCATAGGTATCTTCTAACCTATAAAATCAGTGAGTTTTTTAGTAACTAAGAAATTGGTTCAAAACGCTGTCTGTAGCTGCATTTTGGTTTTACCTTTGTGGGATGAAGCCAGGATCCTGCACAGGCTAGCCAATGTCAATAGGCTATCAATCGGAGGTAAATAGTTGTTATATGTAGTATTTATTATAATAATAGCGGCCCGCTCCGGCTTCGCACGGGTGTAAAATATATAGCCTATGTCATTGTCATGTCATGTCAATATTCCGATCCATAAATATGGTTTTATTTAATCTAACCTTATCTAACTTTATGTTCTTATAATTACTGTAAGTGCGATTTAAAAATTAACCTTAGAATAGAATGTAGGAACTAATGACCACCTCAGGCGTTTCTGTTACGCTTCCACTGTGCTGGTCTGTGTATAGTAGTGTGTGTGTAGTGGTTTTCTATGTAAAATGTGTAGGAAGCACAAACACTGATAATGACACAATAATGACAATAGTCTTTCCAATTGTTTAAAAATCTTCAATATAAAATTAATATTACACAAAAACATAACGAATATTAATTCTCGTGGGGCGTTAAGACGCTTCAAAACCCACGCAACAATGCTTACATAAAATCAATATAACACAACTAATATTAATACGCGTAGAACGTCAACACGCTTCAAAAGTCAGAAGAATGTGTCGCATCTGAGACGAAAGTAAGTGCAGGGAAGCGACCCTTTTTTATATCATATTTTAAAACAGATTAGCTTCGCCAGTGCACATTCCTTAAATGTAATTATTTACGACATCACATTAGAAACCTCAAAAATAACAGTATTTCTCCACTATTTAATGGATGTTATTATACGTATAAACCTTCCTCTTCAATCACTCTGTCTATTAAAAAATCCGTTGCGTAGTTTTAAAGATTTAAGCATACATAGGGATATAGGGACAGAGAAAGCGATTTTGTTTTTTATACTATGTAGTGATACCATAATGGTGCCATGGTCGCATTGTAACGAAACTTTTTAAAAAAAGATCACGAAAAAAAATAGATTATTGATATTTAAAATGCGTTTTTATGGACGAAATTTTGATGAAATCTTGATTCTAAAATGTCTTTGAGAAGACATTTTATTAAAAAGAAAAACGTTACAAGCATATACCAGTTACTGTTAAAATCCGTGATCTATTACATAAGATTCGGATAAATAATGTTTAATCGACATAATGTTAAGATTATTGGTCTCGTTAAATACCAGTTCTAATTGAAATTACTCCTAGATTTATGTAACAACTCAATTAAATTCAAATCTAATATCCAAGTCTCAGGCGATATTAACATTCCTGTTATTTTACTGCCTCTAATAAATTCTTGTATATTGTATTTTCATTTCCTAAGCATATGAGATATTCGTAATCGTGATATTTATTCACATAATCAAATATTTTGTTATAGTTGCCTAGAAATCAAATTAACTTCTCTCGTTTGGGTATAACGTATTTAAATAAAAATAATGAAAAGTAATGAAATTATTATCCAATAATAAAATCAGGACTTACTACTCTGATAAAGCATGATTTGATGCATCTCGTCAAACAAATGATTAATTACACACTAGCCTCTGCCCGCGACTTCGTTTGCGTGGAATAGATACGTTGGGCTAACGTAACGCAGCGGAAGCTCTCAAGAGAAAAAAACCCGATTTTCAAACATTCTTCATTGATTCTCCGCTCCTATTGGTCTTAGCGTGATAATATATAACCTATAACCATTCTCGATAAATAAGCTATAATACACTGAAAGAATTTTTCAAATCGAACCAGTAGTCCCCGAGATTACTCCCTACAACGTCACAACGTCACAAACTCACAAACTTTACCTCTTTATAATATTAGTATAGATACAGAATTACCATAACTGGTAGCCTGTATGAGCAAAATAAATAAATACAACGACATTACAGATATAAGTATATCTTTACATCCAAACATATACAATACATTGGCAGTATATCATTGTTAATGGAGATAAAACTCGGAAAGTGAATTTGTTGATTTTTTAAAAGTAATATTTGCTGTTGGCTTTACTGTCCTTTATTTGGTTTAAAAGATTCGAGGAATATTTTAATTTTAAAATGCAAAGTTGGAATCGTTCTTCGTATATGTATTGTATTAATTTAATATCATTTACGTCCTATCTTTGCCGTACCGTGAAGCTGTGGAACAATCTCCCGGCCAGTGTGTTTCCTCCTTCCTATGACATGGGGTCCTTCAAGCGCAACGTGAAGAGACATTTACGCAAGCCGGCATGACAGCGGTGACCGGCGATTGATAGTACGTCTCTCGGTGGTCACCACTGTTTTTGGATTGTACTATGCTTACCATCAGGCATTGTACAATCACTTTGTCGTGCTACAATAAAAAAAAAATGTAATTGTATCTTGACGCAAACGCAATACGTTACCAGTATGTTTAGGTCATCGGTGACGCGAACCTATGAGTTTTTCCTCCTTCCTTCCGATTGCATTGAATTTTTGTACAATTGTTGTCGACTCCTACATACAAGTATCTGGCATAATATCAGTCAAATGTAATTGGCGCTTAAATCATTTTCAGGAATTGATGTAATTTACGTAATATGCAAGAAAAAGTCTGTTCTTTTAGTTGAATGTAAAGAACATGAGATTGAAACTAAAATCGGAACCCTTATACAATCTCCTGAATAATGTTACGCCCGATCTCTGCGTGAAACGGCGATTTCTTCTCCAATATTTGTCAAAGTACTGTTGTGTAATAGAGAAAATTGTTCGTACATGAATTAAGAAAGTTTATGTAAATATTTATCTCAGTAAGTTTCATAAAGAATATTATACAAACAATATTAGAAAATTGTTTTGGCAAATCATTATTTTTTAGACGTTTAAATGAAATATTTAATATAAGATAATTGTGTTGTCCCTGTTTCCATGTTAAGTCCCTCTTTTCCAAAGATCTATGGCCTCACCCTACTATTAAAAAATGTGCTGCTTATAAAAAAAAAAAAAGATTTGTATGTTAAATCAATAAAACAATATAGCTCACTTATTGACTGCTTATCAAAAGTTATGGGGTAACTACTTACCAAGGATCTAGAGTTATAAAATTTGGCATAAAGGTAGTTCTTTAGAGAACAGGTTATACGAAAATCATATATTTCAAATTCCAGCTGAGATTTAAATACTTAATAATGTGATATTTCTGTCACTTATAGTGTCATTACAATATGGATTTGTCACGTAAACACATTTGAATATACGGATTTTCCGTTCAAATGCTAATCTAATCTAAGTCACTAATTCTACGGTATTTTTATTTATTTATATAAATCCTATTTATCTAAGATTGTTTTATATGTATTTTTAATTAATTTGTGACTATTTTGAATAATATTCCCTATACATGATTACATACTTCTGTATACAATACTAGTTTCTGCCTGCGAATTTGCCCGCGTGGAAAAGCTTCTTTGGGATAACACGCAGCGGAAGCTAAAATAAGGAAAAACCACCCCGATTTTGAAACATTCTTCATTGGTGCTTCACTCTTATTAGTTTTAGCGTGATGACATATACCCTATAGCCTTCGATAAATGACTTATCTAACATTGAAATAATTTATCAAATCGAACCAGTAGTACTTGAGATTACCGTATTTAATCAAACAAATCTTCCAGCTTTATAATATTAGTTATACAAAAATGAATAAAGCAAATCCACGTTACGTATTGTGTGTATGTAAAATGTTAACTTATACAAAACAAGGGGAAGGTATTGACACCTGAGTAGGCTACGGTCACTGATGACCGCATCAGTGATTTTAGGTTTATAGCGGCTTGTCACATCTACGACGCGGTTAACCCGTTTCCCTGTCCGGACCGGCGCGGCCCAAGTAAACAGACCGCGTGCAAACACAATAACGGACCCGGCCTCCTTAAAAATTGGTTGGCAAATAGAAAACTCTATATACGAAACGTCATTATCAGGTGGTTAGTCTCATTTGTAGGGTTGTAGTTCCGGAAAATTGTCAGGAAGAATATCCTAAAAGTGATATGGCAATAAGCTGTTTATGGTCATAAAACACTAAGTAAGCTGCAGGCTTGACTTCATCGCAGCTAGGTAAGTTCAAATCTGACCATGTAATTGATCCGGGAGTCATAGTAACTCATAATGTTAAGCATTCACAGACCTGTCTTTTTCGGTAATGCTCGATGCTTCTTGAGTTTGCTCTTCATTCACGAAAACACATCTTGCACCACGCAGCCCCCTCGACCTGTTTACTGTATTCTCGCTTGACATATTTTTAATGTACCCTTTGTAAGGTAATTTCTCCGTCTTTAAGAGCTATAAAGTGGTAAGCTTATAACCGTGTCAAGAAGTAGGTTATAAAATATATAAAGATTTTCCAAATATGACGGTAGTTACAAAGATTAGCACATAAAATTAAACACAAATTGAAACGATTTCTTGAATTTTATAATATAGTATGAATTTTTGTGGCATATATTGTAATATTTGTTTAATACTAGCAGAATATAATAAGTTGTATTCATGCATAGTCTTTAGTGATTTTGGTTACGTATTTATTACAAGGTGGGTATTTTAAACAGATTTGTAAATAAGAACTCTCTTTCGGGCAAAACAAAAAATATTGTCAATTGTAAAACAAAAGTAATTGATTATCTATGTATTGATATATATATAGTGGATACAGCGTAGATAGATAACATGTTATATTACTGGTTAGATATTGTTGATATGAAAAAAAATGTTAAAGAATTGCTTATAATGAGTGACCCAATGTCTAAAAATAAATTACTGTAATACAAAGTATAGATCGTAGAAAAAAAATTGTTACGCAATCGTATACTTGAATTGTAATATAATAAAAGTTAATCCACAATGATTACAAATTTCTTTAAACGTAATCAGTAACATCCTATGTTGTGATTTTCCTCTTTTTGAACATGACAGTTAATGTTGTAAAATTAAAATGTGTTGACATAAATGTCAGAATAAAAAATTAAAAATCTCGAGAGTATTTATACATAACTGGGACAACAACGAGGACATTCAAAATTGGTTGTCATTTACATTCTACGCAGAATGTTTAGCTATATTGTAAGTGAACGGTTGTTTATATTTAACATACAGTGCTAAGTCACATACTATTTTTGGTTTTTTACTTGAAACACTGTTTATTATATTATATTACTTATTATTTAAAGTTTCTTAGATATATTAAAAAAAATAACGTAATGACAATTCATCTACATAATGTTTACAAATCGGATATTTTCGGGAATAGACACAAGTAATCCGTTTCTTTATTCCACTTCATTATTTAGTGTTAAAAAACATCATACAAATGGTAAAAGTAAAATCAATAAGTCACGTTAAATTGATTAAAAATAATCTCAAAAAATTACCATAGGAAATGTCTTACTATATACATATAAAATTAAATAGATATTCTTAACAAAAAGAGCGCTACGTAAGTTGAAATACTTATTCAACTTTTAGAGACGTTTTCAGTAACTATTATTATAAAAAGTACTATTAAAGCTAAGTGACCTTTATTTATAACCGTAGCTTAGTCCTGGATTAGAGCTTGAATAAATGCGTAGGTAGAATTAAAACAATGAATGTGCTTTGTAAAATGTTACCGTTTCGATGAATAAGCAAAAATGACGATCTTTTACAAGATTCTCTAGAACAATAGTGGAGTACGAACAAATAATATATGTAGTCTGTGGTTTCTTTTAACCGTTTATAACGTAGTCTTTTGATTTTAAATTGAACTGTATAAAATGTTATTCACGTTCTTGTAAATTTGACTTTGTCATATAAGACTCTATCCGGGAGAGTGTAAAATAAACTACAATATTACCTATACCTTTAAAACCAGTCGTAACAGATATAAAATTGTAGGTTGCTGTACTAGAGAAGGAAAAGATATTGGAGTACGGAACACCGTTAATGGAAATAAATAGTCTACAGATCTGTCTACTGGTTTAGATTCTCTATGTGATCTATTGTGGTTCTGAAACTATCTAGTGATAACAAGAACTTGCATGTCATAACCAAATACATCATACTAGTTCTGTTTATGACATTAATCAGTTACTGGTTTTTGAAATGCCTGTTAGTTAAATTTGCTGTTATATAAGTTGAATCAGTTTAGGTGAATACTATTCTAATGTTAAAATCATATAGTACTTATTAATTGCATAGTCGTGAGAATATTTCTTTCTACACGAATATAAATAAGATGAACGCGCGCTTGAAATTGCAAACCTTTTATGCAAAAAATCTTTCTGCAACATTGAGAAATTAGTTATAAAGATGTTTTTTTTTATGATTTCCAATTATGGTCATACATAAATAATATGTATATCTGCTAGTAGTATAAACGACATGTTCCTTATTACTTTTAATTAAAAATTCTTGTGCACAAATCCTTGGACATATTATACGAGGAGATCGCAAAGTTAATAGAACAAAAGCTGCCTAATTTTATGTGACAGATTATTAATATACGAATATAGTAACCATATCCGCTAATTCTGTGAAACAAAAGAACTAAAAAAAAGAAGAAATTATTGGTAGTTTATAAAAACACTTCTAAAGAATTGAATTTTTATAGCAAGCCATCTGAATTGTATGGAATGACACTGAAGACGGTTCTCGAACTAACTTAATGCTCTCGAGGTCGCGAAATACAATGCGTTAAGGAGAGAATGTTAACATTATTGCCTCAGTACAGGTTCGTACTTAAATTATGAATTATTTATATACTTTGTCCTATTACTAGTTTAACTCGAGAACTTAGTTATGATAATAAATTAGTAAATGTATTCATACTATCTTTTGACGATGGCTTTTAACTTATACTTCGAACAGTACATTTTCTCTCAATGAAATGTATCCGATGTCCTATTCCATACTCTTGACAATGTACATGTAACGTAACATGATAATAGGTTCAATAGGTAAAGCGTGGAAGCGTAATAAACAAACAAACACACCTTATGGTAATATTATCGGTGTATTACAAAAAAGTTAAATACGTATGAGTAGTCCGGTGAAGCTATTAAGACCTTGCTAGGTCATTAGCGTAGACAGTTTGAGAAATAAAACGTATTAAATACTTGCTTTAAAAAGGTTACCTTTTAAATGCACCGCTCTCGCTGAATGTTCGCCATCTTGCTCTTTTGTCTCGCTTTTGTTAGGTTAGGTTAGGCTTGTGAAAAAAGAATAACGCGAACTTGCCTCTGGCGAGTGCGGTGCATTTAGCATGAAACCTTTTTAAAACAAGTATTTGATACGTATTTAATCTTATTGTAATAACACCGTATAATTTTAAACGTGCAGTGGAGTAAATAGTTCACTGAATCCAAACAGTAATCGTAAAAAAATATATAAAAAGTGTTTAAAAAGCAGTCGTCTGAAAGCGTGGGTTGGAATCGCATTCATAACGGGCTGCCGTGACACCGACCGTTGGCAATCGACCGCACCTCACTTGCATATGCAAGCGCCAATTTACAAGTCGTGGCTGAGACTTCATCAATAAACTAACTGATATCAACAGCAATCTTCGACAATTGCAATTTCTCGACGTGATTCATTGCTTTATTTATGACATCGACTGATCATGTCAGACGGGATGAATGTAGCTTGCTTAGCATATCAAGTGGAATGGCAGCTTTATAAAACTGAGGGGTATAATTTAAGAATGCATTATTGTTTTTCTCAAGCAAAAATAAAAAGCCCTTTGGTGGTTGTAGTCTTCTATAATTAGTTATTACTGTAAATAATATGCTGTTGAATAAAATGATTGTTTTTTTTTTTCGACGAGAATAGTCAATTAAAGTCACGCAAATTGCATGTAATTTTGTAATAAAATTTTAATATTTGAAACATATATGTATACAATATTATATACACGTACTATATTACTCGTATATTGGATATACGAGTAGAGGAAGACCGAACAAGGTGTAGATGGTTTGTGTGAAAAATGATATGTGCGTAAAAGGTGTGAATACTGAGATGATATTTGATAGGAGAGAGTGGAAAAAGAAAACATGTTGTGCCGACCTTATTTAGGTGGGATAAGGAATAATGATGATGATGATGTATACAATATTACATTATGTAACATTTGCGTAGATTAGTTTTAAAAACGGCTGAACTGCCATTGATTAAAAGAATAGAAAAATACTTTATTCAAAGGCCTTAGCCTTGAGAAGGCGTTTGGAGAAGCCGGCACGAAGAAGAACTTGCAAGAAAATCGATTTGGTTTATTTTCTCAGCTACGTATCTTTATAAACATATGTAGTTGCTAAAATGCAATTTAAATAAACTAGATGTCGGCATGTGCCATAGTATTTTAGCAAAACCTTCGAGTGATGTCACTATACTATATAAAATGAGTGAAAGATGATTGTATAAAAGAGAATGTACGAAAGGGTTTAATTTTAATATAATTAGGTTATGATGGGGCTGATATGACTAGAGTCAAAAGCCCCTAAATGAAATAATACATTTAAAAAAAAACATAGTTGCGTTTGGTGGTTGCACAAACATGGGTGTCATTTCCAGATGTGACCATCATTCGCAAATTAATTATACTTTTACAAGAAGATGGAAGACTGATCACAGTATTATCTAAAAGCTATAACTATTCTTCTTCATAGGGACTAAGCAGTAATTATAAAAGTCAACACAGATAATTGTAGCTGGTAGAGTCACGCTGAAGCTATTACCGGTTTCAGCATGAATGAGTCGGCTCGCCCGAGATAGCACCACCTTCTCACAGAAATCCGACGGGAAGTAATAGTGCTTGCATTGTTGCGTTTCGTTCGGTCAGTGAGAGCGCCGGAAGCACAACATTTCCTCACCTTCCTCCTCTCCTCTTCCCTTCCTCCCTCCTCACTTCCCCAACACAGGCTGGTAACGCATTTGCGACTCCCCTGGTGTTGCAAGTATCTATGAACGGTGGTAATCACTTAACATCAGGAGACCCACCAGTTCATTTGCCTAAAAAAAAACGATTTAGTATGGGTAAAATAATCATGACTTGAATTAGTAATGTAAATAACAGAACAATTTTAAAAATCTTAAGACCGTTCTTACGTGGCTGAAGTCGCTGGTATAAACTAGTAATAATAAAGTTAGTCAACATAAGGAAATACTTCTGTGTAAATAAGATAATCTTAATTCGTGAGAATTCCTGGACAATTCTCGGCAACACTGGTTACTAACAAAATCTCGCCGCCGACAAGTTTTTGTGATGTCCGACAGCTTTCCGACTGATGAATGGGGAAGGCCATCAATAGCAGATCACTCGGTTGCTTCATAAATATGTACACGGCTGTGTGACGTCACTTTTTATTAGGCCTAAGGGACCCGCGCTCGTTTGATTGATGATCGGAACCCGCGACGAGAGGATTATTGATTTACTTATTCAAGTGTTATGTGGCTAATACTGTTATTAACAGTCTAAATCCGTGTCGGTATAATTTAATCGTTTGTCATGAAAACGTTTAATGGGATTTTAATGAAGGATTTGTTGACGTTGCATATGCAAGCTCGAAGGAATATAGCCTTCCAATCAACAAACAATGGCTGTGGAATTTCAAATCCGAGTATGTATTTCTTTGCATGCTTAATATTAATTTCGCGATTATTCAAAAAGTATTTTATTTCAGGGTTACGAATTTGAAGCGCTGTTCTCTTTAATTCATTTGAATATTTTGTTTCAATTACTTTTTTTGGAACATAGAAACATCATATCCTTCACACCCTTATAATTTCAAAGTAAGCCTACCTTGTATTCATAATACTTGAGTAAGTAACGTACATTACGTATAACGCTCAGACACATCCTTGAAAAAGGTCGCTCATTACAAAGTCAGTTTCTTTCGGCTTATTGTAAGTAAAGCTTATTATTTTGTCACCATGAGGTTTATCAAATGCCTGACGACTATTCCCTATAACACACATGAGTGGCTTATATGTACTACTGTTAAGAACGACAACAGGTGCTCATATAAAGCAGACAAAAAGGGCTTGAAGAAATGTCTAGAAAGTTCAAGATCCTTCGTAGATATTTTCTCACAAGATATTAATTCTAGGGATATAAATCTATAAATATAATTAGTTAGATATTCAATTACACATAGTCACATAAACTAGGATTACTTTAAGATGCCACTTTTTATTACATCGCATTTTTTATATGGATCACAGGACACGCAGTCTGTAACTTAAGCTTTTCGTACATTTTTTTCAACAATACTATATGTATTTATATCAATCCGTCTACCGCCATATATATACTATTAAGCTGAATACGTATAATACATTGTATAATAGATTCTATAATTCATTAATTGAATCGTATCGACATTAATTAAAAAGTGTAAAATTTATGAATTAATTATTTTGTTTTATTTGATCGCAAAAATATATAAGTGCAGTAACTTTAAATTATATCTTAGATACAATTGAACGTGCAAAGTAAATATTATAAGGTATATCTAAAGGAACATTATACAGCTGAAGAGTTTGTTTGGTTGAACGCGTTAATCTCAGGAACTACTGGTCCGATTTGAAAAATTCTATCGGTGTTAGATAGCTTATTTATCGAGCCTATATATCATCATGCTAAGACCAATAGGAGCGCAGTAACAATTAAGAATACTTCAAAATCGGTGTATTTTTTTCCTTTTGTGAGCTTCCGCTGTGTGAAGCTGCCAGAAGCTAGTTTTCAATACACGTGTTACAAATTGATTCATTAAATTTAATTGACTAAGATTAACAATAAGACTTCCTTCCAATTTTTCAAATAATCTGAAAAGGAACTTCATTTGCCAAATTGGAGTGGTTGGGTGAAATCAAACGCTTGACTCGTGGGATTTGCGTGTTTCTTTGTATTGGGTTCTGTTCGCGTGCCCAGACAAATCGTTAAGTGTTTGATGAGGCCTACTTAAATTCTAACAGCTACCGTCTGGATGTTGATGAGATCGTATTCAAATGTATTGATTTGTACTTGCACGCGATTCAAACACTTAAGGGTCCATTTGGGTTTTACTCTAATTATATAGAATTCTTTTATTTTAAACAACCTTGCAAGGTGTCTCCTCCGCTGATCTTTTTGGTAATAAAATATATGCCCTTAATTAACTGTTTCAATGCCATGAAATTTATCTTTTACAAGCCTCTCCCTGCGACTTCGTTCGCGTAAAATAGTTACATTGGGCTAAAGCTAATAAGCAGCGGAAGCTCTCAAGAGGAAAAAAACCGCGATTTTTAAACATTCTTCATTTGTACTCCGCTCCTATTGGTCTTAGCGTGATGCTATATAGCCTATAACCATCCTCGATAAATGATTCATTTGGATTAAAAAAAAGAAGGATTTTTGGTACCTTATAATACAATGTCAGCCTCCACCTGTACTATTATAATTCATAGAAGCTTTTTCGAACTGACTACGCTATTGACGGATATCGAAGAACCATTGAACCTTCTGCTAAAGCTAAATTTGCCAACAAGGCAGCTCTCTCATTACCTCTTAAACTTATAAGAGGCTAAATCTATTGATATAAACGCATGGTCATGGACTTCTAAGATCTCTTGAAAAATTACATAAGTTTTCAACGCATGGAGTTGAAATAATTTGCCCGATGTAAACATTGTTAATTCGTTTTACACATGTATTGTTACATTGAAGCGGTAATGGATGATATTACGATACATAACCAATTTATCCCATCCTTTAATCTAGCTGGGGAGACGACAAATTGAGTTGAACAATAAGGAAAAGCTTGGTATGTACCCCGTGTTCTTCCTTATTGAAGTCGAAACCAATTTATGTACAAAACGTTTGAAATCGAAGACACGAAACTTTTTTTGTTAAATCAAGGGAATTTCTCGTAAGTATTGAAAGAAAAAAATGTTGATATCAGCTATATTTTTAAAATGTTGTGTTCGAGAATAATCAAATCAAAAATGTATGCGAGAATTATTTTACATTCGACCATTTGGCCAATCTCATATTACAAATACTGAACGAATTGTTTTAAACAACTTCTTATATTAACGGAACCCGGCGTGTAACATATAACAATGTTTATTGTTAGTAAATATCAGGATCTCGCTATGAAAAGATCTGTCGCTTGTTGAAATTTGTTAGTAAATCTTAAAACTGTGTACTTCCATGAGCGTTGTATTAAGCATCAGGTATGAGTAGTCCGGTGAAGCTGTTAAGATCTAACTGGGTCAATAGCGTAGTCAGTTCAAAAAAAAAAATCTGGTATGGTACTTAGCTGAAGCGGATATTTCATTAGATAATTTTACAACGCGCCAAATAATTGACATTTTGATTATCGGTGTTTTTACATCTTAGTAAAATTCATTTCCAGATTCGTTGAACGTACATGATTCATTATAATCATTATTATCGTTTAATGTAACAGAAACAGTATACGAAATTGTAACAGAAATCAAACGTCAGCTTACCAAATAAATTTGAATACTAGGAAACAATCGGATCGATTAAACTTGGCGTTGGCGTAATATTATCACTGCAGTTTTTTTTTTATGTCATAGATGGTTAACGAACATTCGAGTCACCTGGTCTTAAGTGATCATCGCCATCCATAGACACTAGCAATACCATAGCATGTTTGTTAGGTTGGGGTAAGTGTTGGAGAGGGAGGAAGGCGAGCGAAGAAGGTGATGGCTCCGGCGCTCTCACTGACTGAATGAAACGCAACAATGCAATTATTGTTACTTCACGTCGATTTTCTGTGAGAGGGTGGTGCTACCCCGGGCGAACCGACCCATTCATGTTAAACCCAATAATAGCTTCAGCGTGGCTTTAACACCTAAAAGTTTCAAATATATATATATTTCTAAACCGTTAAAAATAATGTTTATCATACAATATATCCAAATGTACTGCATAATTTAGTATAGCAAAAAACGGGCGTCACGTTGTCACCGCAAACAAATATTTTAACAGAACGAAACGAAAACAAAACTGTACCGTGTTAAGGGAGAAAATAACAATTTCAAACATCTGTCGTAGAATCGGAACTATTAAAGTCTATACAATTTTCTTTTAACAGTCAGTGTTTAAATGAACTGCCGAGGACTTTCACTAGTTAAAAGCTTTAAAAGATAACGTCAACTAAAACAAAAGATAAAATTTTTACTGGTTTAGTAACCTATCATATTAAGACCTGTTTTAGATAATTATATCTGATAATGTTGTTGGATTAATTATATCTATATTTTTATAAAGATTATTTGAATTATATTTGTGGTAAATTCCGAATTGTGGTTATCGAATTCAACATCTATTCTTGATGTCCGAAATGTTATCTTTATCTATGCTATGAGTTAACATCAGTCGAGATTGTAATCAAATTCACTCATTATGATACTTAATGTATGCGGTTATGAAGTTATACCAAATTAAGCAAAGCTCACGTAATATATCGTATGAGTTTGTACCAATTTTTATTATTCTTAAAAAACACTTTATATGTTCAAATAGCCGTTCATTTTTTTATGTTTTACTTGTATAATTGAGAATCAGATTACTTTCGCTAATGTTACTACAACTTTATGAGTATGAATGAGCGTGAACTTATATTTAATCTTCGTAAGTTAAAAAAAACAAGACTGCTAAAGTATATTAAGATAATCTGCATTCTGTAAAATCGAGAGCAATAAATGCGTTGAGTGTGTTTTCATTCGGTGCAGATGTTCTTGGCAGGGTGTCAAGATGTCCGTCGGGCAGACGCACGGTTCTGGACGCGGCCGCCGGTGCAAACCAAGGTTGCGGTTACTCAAGATAATAAAAATTTTCAGACGGTCAATCTCTATATACTTTATATCCTCGTAGTCGATATTTACAAATATTACTGATTGTCTACTTAGTATTATGGTTTCTATTTTTGAAGGCAATATCGCTAGTATCAAACGTAACAAATCTTTGAATTTAGTTGTAGACACTAATCAGTAAAACAACTTACTCCACTGGAGAGAAAATAGTAAAATTGCATCATAATAGTTAATAGAATATAGATTAAAAATGAATATTTGTTTGTCCGTTTTATTAATATTTGTCCGATTGCGATAGAATTTTAGTGAATCGTCGTGTGCAAACTTGTGATGCGTTGTGAATTAGACCAATCACTTTCCAACAAGTACCACGCGAGTCGTTTTATTTCGAACAAAACGGGAACAAAGCCGGTAGAAATTATAGTACATAATTTAAATACGAATATGTTATCTATATAAAATTGAGATGACTTAAATGGTATTGGATATGTTATAGTAATCTAACTAATCGGTACAACAGATAACGATTGGCATACTACGTTTGTTTATTTGCATAAGTGTGTATTTTGTTCTATTAAACAACATCTTTAATAAAATAATTTTGCATGCAATATGCCATGTTCGATTAAACAAAATTTAAAAGATGCATCTGTGTATAGATTTCAATACAACAATCGTTTAAAAATAAACTCTCTTACATATTGTACACGATAATGAAAAAATATACGAAAGAACAATTGTGTTATATTTTACAGCAACTTTATACCTATATCTAGCTATATATTCTTATTTGATTTAAAATATAATGGCTGTGTGTAAGAAAAATAAAATATATTATCTCCGTGAACAAAATCGCGGCTACAACAGTAACACTTAGTCAGAGGAAGACAATTTATATCTCATGACAATATTTCAATAAGCGTTAAGAAAAAATGATTTTTCTTTAAAAGAATACGAATGAGTCACTGCGGATGTTGGCGACGGGGAAAACGGGAAAATGTGCGCAATGTTATTAAATACACTTCATTTCAAAATTAGTCGTCCAGTAGTTGTTCCAACAGCGTGGCGGCGCGTGCGTCTATGTTCTCGTGTGCTAATGTTATCATCTAAAATAACCTATTAGAACTCTTTAGTGAATTTTAATGTGTGAAATGAACAATTTACATTCGTGAATTTTGTGCTTAAGTACGTTTCATAATTATTTTGAATTATTGTGTTGTGCGACAGTGAGAAGATTTGATCAAAGATTATATTGTAATCATTACGTGAAATATATTGTATTTTAAAAGAAATAGATTATAGGCACTAAATTTAGAATTCAAACATGCGTATATACTATTTAAAAATTAATAAGCCTACCTTGATTATTAAAATTCAATGTGTGCATATATTTTTCTGTGATCGCTTTTTTGTTTTTACTGATCCTTAGAAAATTAACAAGTAGGTACTAGTGGTAATTACGTTGTCGAAATTCAACTATAATAAGAGTTAGAGAGCTATTTCTACGCCTATTTTTTATCCATTATTCTTATTCATTTTTTTAAAAGCTAAAAGAAATTGTATCGTGTATTGTACAAATATTGTACACTATAGATGTAAGGAGCGTGATAGTCTTATAAAAATTGACATTTAAAAAAAAATCTATTGGTAACAGGAAAGATCATCAATAGCCACTAAACAAAGGAAAATAATATAAATGGATAGCATGCTAAAAAACGTATAGAACGGTTTAATCTGTGCCTATTTATATGTAGAAGATTACTTTCACCCTCAAAGATGAATACAGCTTCAGTAAGACGTTTCGCTGAATTGTTATATTTTGTACGAAAAAATCTTGATCATATTATTATGGAGGGTTGATAATTTTCATTAATTTCATCAAGTCAGCATACGTAAATATAAGTATCGTATACAATCTTATTTAAAATACAAAAACTAAACTAAAGCGTGTACTGTGTTTGTTGTTTTATTAAAAATACTACATATTTAAGAATCACAATGTTCGCTCCAATAAAAGTTTTTCAAATATAAATGAAGTTCATTGTTACATTTTCGTTATAATTTAACTCAAGGATATGTGAAGTCTGCCGAGTGTTACGAATGTCAACAGTGAAAGTTGTGGTTACTGTAATAATACACATGATAATGTTTACAAAACAGATGGTCTGTTAAGCCAATGTGTGTGTTTTAAACATGCTTCACAACTACATTCTTGCTACAGTAATGAATAAGCGTCAATACCGCTTTTGAATAAGAAGCAATAATATATACTATTTTTTGTCTTTTTTACAAAAAAAAATCGATTTTATAACAAGATATACTTGAAAGGAAATATTTTGTTTAATACTGTTAGGTTATAAGTCAAAGATAATTAACCAAGAACCAAATTTAAATAATCATGATCATGGAAAATTATATCAAAAAGTTGAATAATTATATCATTTTTAGTTGCTAAAATTTTTCACTAAGTTTTATTTTAAGAATAAAATAAATGAATGAATCCATAAATATATCGATTCTTATGTACATTACGGTTAAAATATTTTTTTTTTATTGAAGCACGACAAAGTGACTGCATTATGCCTGATGCTAAGCATAGTACAATCCAAAAACATCCTCAACCACTGAGAGACAGATTATCCATCGCCGGTCGCCGCTTTCATGCCGGCCATAATAACGAAAGTCACCCGGTACTGGATATGCACAGGCTGATCCCGATACGCGACGCGCAGAAGCGAGTCACTATGACGGGCTTTTTCGCCATATACATGGTGGTT
Source organism: Antheraea mylitta (assembly GCA_014332785.1). Taxonomy (NCBI): domain Eukaryota; kingdom Metazoa; phylum Arthropoda; class Insecta; order Lepidoptera; family Saturniidae; genus Antheraea; species Antheraea mylitta. Next base: position 1,974,857 of record JACEII010000064.1, on the reverse strand, counting down.
GCGACCCAGTCGGGCTGTAAAACCCTACCACCCCGCTTGCGCTATTGCCTCGTTCGTTATTCAGTAGGGTGCACCACGTGCACGCGAGGTTGGCTTGGGTGTCTCAAGTCTTAAGATGTTACTCGACACCCCTTACACCCCAAAATATGGTTTTTGTCAGAGTTGGCAAAAAAATTTGGAAATTTCTTAGGGATGTAAATAGTTGTATATCTTTTACCAGTACATTTTGCTAATTAAACAGACATGAGAGGGCGTCGACACCAAACCGACTTTGGTTTTGTTACATGACATTTACCTTTTGCATTGCTACGTCTGGCACAGGTCTGATTTATTTCAATCCTCGTCGGAAATAGTTAACTTGTCACATTCATAGGCGCGGATCTCAAATAATTCTGTGACTTTTAGTGTTATCCTATCTAATTGCCATATTAATTTGTTTTATTTTATATAATCGATTCGATTAATATATCGCTCTAATCTATATACCGAGAGTCTTTCTTTTATCAACGTGGACAATACCAAGGGTCTACGAAATAAAATTTCTAAAATATAAACATGATCCTTATTAGTTCATAAATTAAAGATATAAATAATAGAAATAGACAGTTTCATCATTTTAAGATATACATCTAACTTTTAAAGAGTATAAAAAATATATATACTAGTAAATATCTGTAAAAAGCGAGATTCTTTAGAACTGGAAGTTCTCTTTGAACTTTAAAGTAGTAAAATGTTATATATAAGTGATAAATGAGAATTATATGACTAGACTTATTGTTCGTAAATCATTATCTTGGTAAAGATATTAAAAAAAGTGATGGTGATAGAAGTAACTGTTAGGTCGATTAGTGAATTTGAAAAAAGTTCTTATTAAGGTTTTGATTACGAAAATGTATCCCCAACTTTTGCTAATTGTAAGAATTCTTTAAATTATATTTTAGTAAAGACTCAAAGTGAAAGTTTTTTAATATTACATTTTAAGTATAAATATAACGGTGTAGAATTTTCGTAAACCAAAGTTATTAAAAGTAGACGAATTCCGTTTTTGTTCTCTTAAAAAACCGACCTTTTTACAATAAATACTTTGCTAAAGTTAATCTTATAAGGTCCATTTCATTTACAATAACAAAAAATAAGAGATACGATTATGTAGACATGGTGGAGTAGAAGCATTCAAGCGAGCTGAATTCGCGTAGATAATTAGCGAGAAGAGGTAACACATTTTGCTCCCTCTGTGACCCTTATCACATCGTATTTCAGCACCTGTCTGCAGACCGCTTTCTGTGAAATTGTGATACGCAGATAAAAAAAAATGTCAAAACAATTCTATATCTGCTGTTGTTATGTTGGGACGTATTAAAAACGTAAAAACAAAACAAGACATCGCGGAACTGAATAACAGAATATCAGAGCGCAGTCCTAAAAAAATATATTCAATTTCCATACGAATATTAAAAAGGCATCAAAATACAAAATAACATGTCTCTAACGTTTTTATCTTTTAATAAACAGGATATTGTGACTTTTTGTGAACGTACATATTTCTACGTTGTATGATTATGAATTGAAATTTGATACTACGTACGCCCACATTTCATTGAACGTTTATTATTGTGTTTAAATACATTTTACACAAATATATATTATGTATATAAAGCTGTATATATAATACTGAATCATTAACTTAAATGAACTCATTTAGTGATGCTAGAAGCAAGAAATTTGCACAGTAATTTCTTTTGTGGTGTAGAAACTCCCTGAGAAGCTATTTTTTGACATTTAAACCCTGAGGAGATAAATAGGGTTTGGTAACTATTGTATGGTATTATAAAAGTAAACTCTAGCGCATTAAACTTTGTAACAGAGATAAATAAATACCTAATGCAAACCAAATTTCATGACATGAGGATGTAAAATACGAAATGAATTTTTTTATTGACACTTTTAATAGGAAAATAACTTTTAATATATTAACGCAGTTCAAGCCTGGTGGAAAAGCTAAGTATAACTGTAAATAAAGTGTAAACATTACACCGAAATGGAAGGAGAGTTTAGTAGCGGTTTGAGATGGAGTGAATATTCGAGTTCATCTGGTGAAAAGACTCCGTCAGTTGTTATTGAGGATTTGTGCGAAGAAGGAACTTACCCAGTAAACGACAATTATCTTATAACTTATCCAGACAGTGAAGTTGAATTAGAAGAAAAAGTTCAACCAATTTGCGACGCTAAAAATGAGGACTATAAACTTCTTAATCGTTATTACGACAATCGTCTTTACATCGTCGCCAGCGAAGTTTTTAAAGACGAGATAAGTGACGGTGGCAGTCAGGAACTAATGAAGAGTGAAGCAAAAAAGTTTAAGGATTATAAGTTTTGTGAGGCAGTTAACGACTTCGATATAGAGTTGGAGGGAGGAGAAGCAGTGCCTATAGTTTACTTGCCGACAACTCGGGCTGCGAGATTGCAGAGGGCGCTTCGTCTTGGGGGATACAAAAAGGTTCGTCTTCATTAATATTTGCTGTTTGTCTTTTATTATTTTTCTTTTCATATTTTCTTTCATCGATGTCAAAGTTTCTGACAACTAATTAACATTACATTTTCTTGTAAGGAAACTTCTGTCCCCTTCGACAAAGTGAAATTGAAATGTCATGAAATATTAACAGAGATTGTAAAACCGTTTCAATTAAGATTTGTCACTCCGCTTTTGTCATTTCGCAGAGTGTCCTCGCCTGCATAGTTAATTACTGGTTTTAATGTTGTACGTGGGTTATTGCGGAAGCTAGACTAAAATGCCAGATATATTTATACTCCGTTGGCAGTTAAATTATTGAAACAAAATCTGTGTTTCTGAACCGTTTAAATTTATATTTAGGCCCAAAAAATGTGCTTATGAACGTCAAGAGTACCACCGGTTTGAGAAACAACCCAATCATCGAGAAGAAGCGCCAAGAAACTCGATCGGGTATATCTTTTTAATGTATACATTTCCATAATACATATTATATTATAGTTACAATCGTTTTCTGCGGGTGTACAAGGAGAATGTCAATTTTAGACATTACTATAGTTCACATACTGAGCCCGCCTTTTAACACCAAAATTAGCTTGACATAGCGTTTAAACTTACAGTCCGGAAAATCGGTAATGTGCTATAATTATCATATAAACAATCACAATTCTTTCAAACATAACTAAATATGGCGTGAAGTATTTCACTACAAGAGACTGTAACACAATTTTTACGCTTGCCTCTCGACGCTGAAACAACTGAGTCCTCGGTCGTGTAGAAGCTGTCCAATTAGCCGTTGATCCACGTACCATCTTTGTTCCTTGCATAGCCCATTGTTAAATAAGATCTTCTTCAACCATTGCTGCATATGTTTTTATTATACATCTTATTTTAATAAACGTATTTAAAAAGCATACATATAAGTAAGACCAAACGTCTATACAGTCGGTGCTAGTTTTAGTCTTTTTTGAATTGATGTTTTATTAAAGTTAGTAACTACCTTGCTGCAATTATGCTGCACTTAAACAAAAGTCTAGTCTAAATACAAGTTGCTTAAAAGGTATTATTTTAGTACGGTTTATGTTTTTACTTACTGATATTTGATAAATATAAACAGATTATGGTTATTTAGGCATTCATTCATTAATCCAATAGACGGCCAATAATTTACATCCAAAAGAAAAACCTTTCACATAAATAATAAGTTGGTTGTACGTGCGATAGATTAAAATACTTTACCTACCTCCGAAAGTTTGAAAAGCCACGGCGCGTCGACACGCCAAGCTTCTCCTTCCGCCCCCTTTCCTCATTTTGTGATACCAATGAGAAAGTAGATATTTGTACAGGCACGTAATATAGCAAGATAGAGAGGTCTCGTTATCCCCTATGCAGAAGTCGGCAATATTTAAATATGGCATATATTTGGTAATTGTGACTGGAGATGTTGATTGACTCTTTATAAATATGTTGTAATATGTTGTACTTAGAATAATATTATTCCACATACTTGTTAAAAATTTGGTCACTTCTTCAACTCATCTTTTCTAATATTATAAATCCCTGATTGCAAAAATGTGCAAATAGTTTGTTTGTTACATATTCCTGTTTCAATTACTAAACTGATCGTTGTAAAATTTTAGATAAATATAAAATATCTAGGAGTATGTTAAGGAAGGAAAAAGGCGTGGGGAGAAACAGGAGCTGCCCTCGCGGATTACAACAAAACTAATTGCATATAAAATAACTACCAATAACTACAAAATATAGAAAACTCATTCACAAAAAAAATACTGTTCCCAAAAGATATGTCGTCTACTTTTAATTCAAGCAAAGCCACGAGTAAAAGCTATTAGATAATAGACATATCTTTGTCGACGTTGAAAAAGCTAATTGACTAACGAGTTATAAGTAGAATTTGTTAAACTACGGCTAATTGCGTAAAGTGTGAAAACCGCCAATGTTTGGTTCGTTAGCCAACTAGCCTTTCCACAGTCAATACTTAGTATAATTTCCATTCGTTTGTATAATTGTAACCTATATAAACCCAGGTCACGATCACTGAATGATGACTGAATCCATATAATTAATAATCTTTAAATATTACAAATGATGTTCTATATATAAAAACGTTTTATTTGAACCAATAAATCGTATCCTATATATTCTATGAACTTAAGAAATAAATTATTATAAACCCTAAAAAGTTATATGTCACGTAACTAATGGTTATGTCCATAAGTAGATCTTTGACTTTGATATATTTCAACTAACTATTTGGAGGTTAGAAGTGTAATAACTTCTGGCTCACCTTAATTTGATCCAAGCGAAGCATTTAGAAACTGGACACCTCATGAAAATTTTAAAATATTTTAAATACAATATGATTATTTATTTTTTTGTACTGCTATTACTGTAGATGAGTGGGAGGAAACTAAATTGTTATTGTGGAAAATGAATTAAAATTAACGAAATAAATGTAAAAAGGGCGTATTTGTTTTTTATTATCAATCGCGTTGTAGAAATTTCTAAGCTTAAAATTAAAATGGTATTCATATAATAAAAATACACTTATGCGTTATTTTCATTTTTAGTACATGAGGAATCAAGTGATTCGCTCTGAACTTGTTCAAAATATTAATATTATTTTTCATGTTAAATTTATAATACTGAAGCGAAATTTATAAAACCTTATCTCATAAACATAGCTAATATTAGTTAGAAATAAAAGGGCCTGATAAATAGAACAGAGCCTAACATAACACCAAATCTGATCCTGGTTGTAGTGATATTGAGCGCTTGCAAATTTTGTCTTCATTATCCTGAAGCTTCATGTATGCTACGCCAAGCGATTTTATAAAATACACGAAGCAATGCAGCCGGGTATATGTTAAGCTTTCATCAACGCTTTGCTTATCTTACTAAAATATTTACGTCCAATAGGAAACTGAGCAAAATTTTGGGATAAAATCTACGACTGTAAATTATATAATAGAATTGTATGGCGTTACTTTGAAAACTTAGGAAAAGTTCCTTGTAAACTAATTTATCATTATTATAAATTTTATTGCTAAAATCTAAATATAAATAGGCAGGGACAGAACAGCTAAGTTCATACTTCTTCTTTACTGATTTCTATTGGATTAATGAATGGGTGCCTATATAATCACAATGTGCTTATATTATTGAGGAATAAAATTTGGAAATTATTTGTTTTCATTTCTGAAATAATGAAAAATGGATATTTGAGGGAATAATGATTATGAAATGAATTAATTATGGTCGAATTTCTACCATGATCACTAGTCTGTATGTATTAAATAGGCGGAGACAAATCGGAGGGTACCTTTTTCTCCTCTAGTTCTTAACCGATTCTCTATCTTTATAAAAAAGCGAGCAGTATCTTTTATTTATATGTCCCTATTTGTCATATTTCCACAATCCTTACGTCTACTAATTTACAGTATCTGTATACTTTTTGGCCACATAACACTTCAACAATAATTAAACTCATTTTGAAGATAAAAATTGTTGTCGAACTATAAAAAATTTACACAGTACATTAATTTACACCACTAACACTATTTGTTCGTATAGGTCATAAAATCAATAAACACGCCACGTACAATATCTTAGCCAGGATATTGGCAAGAGATAAACGGAACTGCACTTAACAAAATACAAGCTGCATTCTAATGGTCTGTTAAAGGAATTACGTCTAAACCGCCATGCTTGTCTAGGAAATTGCTTGGTAGTGACTACCGCACAAGGCAGACGTTTTCAAAGCATGACCCGGAATGTAACACTTCCTGAGTGGAACCATGCCAAGTGTCTGTATTAGATAAGAGCTTCATATATTTGTGTAAAATGGGTTGACGGATGGTGAAACGATTAGTGACGGAACATTTTTAGCTTGGAATGATGATTGGCTTTATACACTTCGTCAAGGTCGGTCTTCGTCTGTTGTTAAAATACGAGACGTTTTCATTTAGTATAGCGAAATTAACTTCTATTTAAATAAAATTAGCTATGCTTTTAATATAAAAAAAATCTTAACGTAACCTTTATTATTAACACATCTGTGAAAAATTTTGACCACTTGCTTCAAAATTGCTCCAGGCTTAGCACAAAGAGGCTAGGGCACATAATGCTTTGTGATAATTTTCGAACATGTCCATTCGATCTTTTGGGCTTGATGAAGAAGGAGTCTGCTAACTGTATAAAATAGAGGTCTATCATCATAAATCTTAGAAAAAATATATGTTCATTGTACAGATAAAGTTTTAGATTTATCATTAGTGTAAATGGATTATTACACGATCTTCAACTTGTCTGCTACACAGTGGATCAATTTGCCAAACTCTAATCGAACTATATTAAATTTAGCAGAATCTATAAATGCAAATGGAATCAAAATTAATTATATAGTTTTTATGTAACTTAATATTGAAGGTTAGAAGCATATTGTATTTTAAAGATTACAAGCAGGCCCGGCGGACGTTGTCCAGCCGTGATGATAAGAATCTCCACAAATTATATACCTAAACCTTCTTTATGAATCACTGTATCTACCGCGTGAAAATCCGTTGAGTAGTTTTTGAATTTATCGCGAAAAAATACACAGCCGTAGCAGAGGATTTTATAATATGTCACTGATTTTGAGTTTGTAATCACTTGTGTACCCATTTTAACTAGTTATATTATAAATGCGAGTGTAATTATGTTTCTAAAGGGCAAAAACTTGTATATAAGTACATGAACTGAACGTTTATTTTAATTATGAACCTGATATGTCTCATCATTTCTTTAATCCCAGTTCCTTACGTTTTCGTTCCTTTAAAAAACGCTTCCGAAACGGATTTGTGGAACTCAATGCTCTTGATATTGGACGCAACGGAGCTACCTTACATTCAACGGAATCGAACAAAGTGAATATTAAGGAGTACCATGGTAAAGGCTTATTTGATCGCGATCCAATCTCATCCGACAACCTACATTGTACTTCTTCTAAATTATTCTTTCTAATAAAATTCTTTGATATTGTTTCTGTAAGATGTGATCAGAGTAGATTATAGTTATTACCTCTAATATACTTATAAATATATCAGATTTTAAAAGATAATAAATATTGAAGAAGGCGTTTACTTTACGGAAATCCATAGTTAAATATTATAGTGGACGCTACTTTGCACTTCCGCCAGGAATTAATTGACCACCACTACGTCTAACTACAACAAAAAGAAAATAATAGAAAGTACAGTAGAAACAGTAGAAAGAAATAGTAACGCCTTCTTCAACCAAATATAATATTAATTATGATAAATAATTTTTATATTGAAATTTGAAATACATTTAATACGTAATACATTTATTCAGTTTTTTAAATATTAACAAGTAAGGTTATTGGAACGTATTTTTTTTAGACTTTAAGTAAATAGTTTCCAGTAAATTCAACTTTAACGATATACATATTGTAGCATTATAATAGTTAGCCGTGGACCAATCGTCTGTATCGCTTTGGGATAATTGCTCGAAATAATGTAACTCATATATTTGTTTGAATGCTGAACGCATACAGTTTACTGGTACTACTAATTAAAATCGCACAAAATAGCGTAAACTCGCGTACTGTGTCCAATGCTCATCGGTCCAAAAATAGCGAACGAGCGCGCTCTTAATTTCGTATTCATTTATTTGTATTCTCTCTGTACACATGATGTCCTTCTGTGTGATCTCCGATGTCACAAGTGAATTTTTAACGTTTGAAAATAAGGTGAATGACTTTCACGGGTTTTATAGAAATCAATTCAGATGCACGTCACGTAAGTAATATACGTTTGTTAAAACTAGTTGATGTACTTTTACTTTTGCTTTGTTTGTTTACATTGTTGTGTTACGTCATATGCTATCATAAGTCTTGAGATAACGCCCACTAAATAGTTACAAATCCACAGAACAATATACTTGCAAAAACATTATTTTTCATATTGAATTTCATATTTTTAAATCTACATATTTTGATCGCTCATATTCTTTATTGGCAGCTACCCGCGATTTTATCTACATTTGTGTCTTTGCAAATTATTATATTTACTTATATTTGTAAATTATATTATATTAGCTAGCTAGCTGCCGTTAGATATTTGCCAGTGAAAGTCCGGTCAATATCGGTCCAACTTTATTTTTCGAACTGTCTACGATATTGACCTACAGCTTCACCGGTCCAATTCCAACCTATTCGGATTAGTCAGGATAAACAGACAGTAAGACAAAATATCAAGAATTGTTATAGTTCAATTTGATTTGTGTAAATGATATTTTGTTGGCACCAGCTGTTAATATGAACGTCAAATAATTGGTTAAAAAATTAAATAGAAAAATTATATTTTTTTATGTAAACTAAAAGAATGGGTATAAACTATCACAATATTTTTATTTATTTTATTATTTGTTACTATATTCTCGGTAATAATATCAGAATAATATAGTTATAGAAATGCTTTAATAACCTTTCCGTCGGTGACAACGATAACGTTTTTATAAACACCGTCTTCTGTATAATCAAGTTTATTTTTAATTTTACTGTACAATATCTTGATATTCTACAAAATGTATTTAAAATATGTTTCAGAGTTTCATAATACCTTGTCAGTATCGGCGAATCCGTTTTAGTCTTTTATTTGAATGATAATAATGTTTCAGGTATTGGAAAAGGAAGACAATTTAAACATTACAGATCTGATGGATAGATTAGGCTTTTGATTAAAAGCGTCAAGATGGAAGTTGATATTCTTACCTTTCTGAGGGAAATGTCGCTTTCGGATATGAGAATTCTAATTTTCTTTTATTTAGTAAAACATCTTTTGTGAGATTATTGTCATAACAGTAAAAATACAATAATTAATTAGAAAAACGAATCAACTCTGGTCACCTTTTTTTTGGTTCATCGTTACAGCTAAAACACATAACCAATAGTGGCCAATTACAATCCACCATCACTGCTATCAATCACTAAATATTATAAAAGTTCCCTGCCACGTCTATCTTTTTTTTATATCATTGGAAGCAAACGAACAGATGGGTCACCTGATGTTAAGTGTTCACCACCGTCCATAGACATTAGCAATACCAGAAGAGTCGCAAGTGCGTTATCAGCCCGTGTTGGTGGGGAAGGGGAAGAGGCAGAATGGATTGGGAGGGATATGGGCCTCTGGCGCTCTCACTGATCGAACGAAACGCAACAATGCAAGCACTGTTTCTTCCCGTTGTAGCTTCAGCGTGGCTCTACCACCTACCAACCACCTACCTGTCTGTTCGCGATAAACTCCATTACTCGCATTACTACACTACATGGGTTTTCATGAGATTGATAACAGTAGGTGAAGTGATACATGAGGAAGGTTAACATATGTACGGGCCAGGTAGTAATCTATACTAATATTATAAAGCTGAAGAGTTTGTTTGTTTGCTTGCCCATACATATATGAATAGTTAGTTAGGTTAGCTAAGATAGGTTGCGATTTTGCATGCAACAGCAACAGCCAAGCCGAGGTGTGCCGTGCAACCTTGAGCTGGTTGCCAAAATAAAATCGGCTGAGTGCCTTAAGTGCTCGCCTTAGTAGTCCGGTGAAGCTGTTAAGACCTTGCTGGGTCAATAGCGTAGTCATTTCGTAAAAAAAAAATTGTTTGTTTGTTTGAACGCGCTAATCTCAAGAACTACCGGTCCGATTTGAAAGTTTCGTTTAGTGTTAGATAGCTCATTTATCGAGGATGGCTATAGGCTACATATCATCAGGTTAAAACCAATAGGAGCGGAGCACTAATGAAGAATGTCTCAAAATCGGGTTATTTTTAGAGCATCCGCTGCGTGTCAGTGTCAGTATTATATGCGTTGCCATGGTAACATGATAACATTCTATCGGAAATATTAATAGGGTTTATTTTGTGTTCCTGTTCAAAAGTTTATTCTACGTTATTTTTAATTCCAATTTTTGATTATAAGTAGTACGTTGCTGTCGCAAACATTTTTAAAGTCTATTTTGTGCTGCTATTCTAAAAGGTTAGTAGTAATAATATTCGTCCATCAATACAGGCGAAGGAATTAATCCATACTGCCAATTCTGAAGTTGTCAATATAGGTAGTTCTTATGTATTTTCTACCCAGTTTTCTTCTATGTCTAAGTTAATGTAAAGGTATAAGCGCCAAATCTTCTATATCGTAAATTTTTATCTTCTTAATTTTCAAACCCCAGAATACATGCTCCGTGGTATTATTTTTCATTCATTTCACTTATGCACAATAAACAAACCATATTACATAAAACGCCGCCAATTTAACACAATATAGAGTCAAATAACACAAGATTATTAGTAAAATACAAAATCCCCTACATGACATTGAAATACCGCCAAAAACTCCTCAAAAAGTTTATTCTACGTTAGTTTTGTTCCGAATTTTTGGTTTGTGATATATTATGTATTATAAGAATAAAGTGTGTGTGTGTATACAATATTGAAATAAATACTTTTTGATGAATATATATATCTGCGGTGCTACAAATATCAACATCTTTTTTTAATTCTGTCGATATGTCTGTTTGTTTATTTGTTCCGGGCAATCTCCGAAATGGCTGGACCTATTTGAACGGTTTTTTTTCTTAGAAATGACTACTCTGTTGACCTAGCAAGGTCTTAACAGCTTCAACGAACTACAAGTAATATTTTAACGGGAATTTTACGGGCAAATAACTAACTAATTAGCAGTTTTATTTTATGCTAGCGAGTTCAGCGACGATACCCGCTCTAATAATAAGACAAACTATACCTAAACCTTGCCCAAAAATCATTTTGTATATTAGTTAAAATGGCATGAAGATGCGTTTTTGATCTTATCGCGAACAGACATATAGACAGACGTGAAACACGACTTTGTTGACACTATGTTGTGATGAACTGTTATCCGTGCATTCGCATGTGTGAAACTGACCAAAAATATGTTGATCACTGTAAACATGCGCGTGTGACGTACATTGTACTGGACTCCAAGAATAAGTATAATTGAAAATCATATGTTTATATATGATTTAAATTATAGCAAGGTATATTAATAACTTGATTATATCAACAATTTGGTATTATTATGTCTACTAGTGGGCGCCCAGTGGTTGACATTCGACCATAGTTAATTGATTTTTTAAAGTTTTATTAAAAAAAATCTATGTGTAAATGAAAATTAATTATAAATTGGAAACAAAAACCAAAGCTCAAATTTTAACCAAACATAACTTTACGAAAATAAAAAAAATAATCGCAACTCATGACACAATTTTCAATTAATGTTACATGACACCATGGGATGGTACTTCTGGGTGATATTGAATTAAATGTAGTCTGTTCATTATGAGAAGTAGTGATAAGCGCAGTATCATCGTTTGGAAAAGTAATGAATGCCCAATACAATCAAATAGTGAATCCAAGACAAAGACATTTTTAATACTACCATTAGCTTTTGAAAATAAACTCTTTTTTGTTGATACATGAGGTTGAATTGCAACATTGTAACCGCGGAGGTCTAAGTCATGGATTACTTTTATGAACAAAATTCTTAGTTTGATTATACAAAGTATTATTTGGCTCATTTTTTTATTAAATCATCATTTGAAGTGAGTTCACCATAAAAAATAATAAACATTACAATAATAGTTATATATTATAATATTATTGTTGAATGTAGGATGAAAAATGATAATTGGAACGTAAGAGTTAAAAAATACATACAGTCGAGCATAGCAACCTCCTTCACAGTTCACAACCTTTTTTGAATTTCGTAGTTATTGACGGCTGTCAAAATGTCTTTTTTATTTACATGTGTGTATATATCGTGTAAAATTCAAGCATTAGTGTGAGTAGTGCTTATTTTAATTAATGTAATGTACTACTAATGCATTTTATATAAAATAAATAACTTTCTGCACTTCTCCGCCATATAAACTTTAACTATGCCAAATTTCAAGTTCACCCGTTAAGGGGAAATAGGTTAAAAAGGGGTACAATTTTTTTGCTTCACGTATTAATATGTGGATATGATAAAAGATTGGACACATATTGTTCGATAATGTATAGCTTAATATTTTCATTACTTTCTTATATAGTGTAAGTGAGCACTGAGGGTGATACATAGATAGTAGTTTAAAGTTCCATCTATGTGGCTTATGATAAGTCCCATCCCATTCGATACACTATTAGTTTTTACATATATAATGTACATGTTACCTGTTACTGTAGATGATGTGCGTGTCATACTTACAAATATTTTTGAAAGAGTATTATTGTTATTTACACATCTATCAATAATTTTAAATTTATTTAATACATTCAAAAAACGCGTGCGGAGCCGCGAGTAACAGTTAGTATTATTATATAAATCTATACTAATACTAATCTATCCTAATATTATAAAAAGGTAAGGTTTGTGAGTTTGTGACGTTGTGACGTTGTAGGTGGTAATCTCAGAACTACTGGTCTGATTTGAAAAATTCTTTCAATGTTATATAATTCATTTATCCAGGATGATTATAGGCTATATATCATCACGCTAAGGCCAATAGGAGCGGAGCACCAATAAAGAATGTTTCAAAATCGAGTATTTTTTTGTCTTGAGAGCTTCCGCTGCGTGTTAACGTTAGCCTAAAGTAATTATTCCACGCGAACGAAATCGCGAGCAGATGCTAGTTATATAATATAGAGTTCCGCACCTACTGGAATTGAATATTACGAAAGGAGATAACAAAGTTACCGCGGTCAAAGTGTAAGTTACAGCGCTTAGAGAAATTGTTTTAGTTAGTTATCTAGTTTGGGCCAATTATAGTATATCTATTCGTAGATCGATCAGTTGTTATATGGTGACACTGATATCACAATAATACGTCGAAATTTTGTTTTATGTACAGAAGTAAGACACAAGTAATTTTTTTACTGAATAAATAACAAAACATAGTTGGGGTCGGGTCTGTCTTTGTGTACCAGGAGTGCTTTTATAAACTGTTTAACCTATTTTGAAACGATTTTCATTATGATTTGCATATTGTTAAATGCTAATTTTATCTATAGTAGAGAAAAATCGCATAATTTCTGAGTGAAGGCGGGGCAGGTCGCTGGTTTATTAAAATTTAATACATGCTTATTATTACTAACCTTTTATAAAATTAAAGTTAAGAACAAAACGGTTCTTCTTGAGTTTTTTTACTTAAAAATGTTATGATGTCTGTAATTTAATATAAGGAGGTTTTGACGGGATTTTGGAATGTCATGAAGTCGTTTTTATATTATGTATATAATTTTGTGTTATTTAACTCCATACTGTGTAATATTGGTGGTGTTTTATGTGATATAGTAGTGCTTATTGTGCATAAGTGAAGTGTATGAATAATATCACAGAGCATGGATTTTGACTTGACACTAAATTTCCATAGAAAGATTCTACACAGGGTTACAAAATTGAACTGATCGTAAGAAACTTGTACTATAATGATCTACTCGATAATGGCAGGAATAATATACTAGAAGACTGATTCCACAAAATATTGGGGTTAAACCTCTCTCTTTAATATCTTTAACATGCGTCAAAGCGAAGTTACGTTCACAATAATCCTAGTTTTGTCATTAGCTTACAAGAAATAGTAATATACACAGGTCACTTGCTAGTTACGTCACGTCTCTCTATCCTATACTTTTCTCATCCAATTACTACGTTTGGTGTCGAGGGCAGCAATTTCTTGCTATTAGGTTTCTATGCTTTGCTCTTCGAAATAAACGATTTCTTGGTAACGTAGGTCATCAAAGTTGTAAATATTTGTTTTTGTATTGGAAGAATAGTCAAGCATTCTGTAGGTACATATATATATATTTTTTCATTTTTGATTTAGTTTAATGACATAGTGCTTGTGTCTGATTGTGATCATAATGCACTAAATGTAAGTGTCACTATGCTATTATTATAAAGCTTGAGGAAAGCTATAAGATATATGTCATACGCTTAGGCCAATAGGAGTAGAGCGCCAATGATGAATGTTTTAAAATCGTTATTTGCTTTTGGGAGCTTGCACAGACGATGTTGCAGGCAGAAGCTAGATTTTAATATTTTACTAATTTTTTTTCGATCTGACTACGCTATTGACCTAGCAAGGTAACAAGTTAACAGCTTCAGCGGACTACTAAGGCGAGCGCTTCAGGCACTCAGAAGAGTTATATTTTACTAGTATCTGACCATTGTGACGCTTACGTCAATGTAGATTTCACCTACCTATTCCTCGGGGACCGAATTTTTCTAAATGAAAGGTACCAATATTTCTGTAAACCTGACTATGAGTATGCAAAATTTAATGATAATCGTTTGAGTAATAAGGTCTTGAAAACGTAACAAACAAACAAATTTACCAACGCATTTATAATATCAATTAGGATCGTTTCTAGCGTTTCAATACAATCACACCCAATGTGAAATTAGTATATAGTTAATGATAGTAAAGACACTAAACCTCCAGTAGGGCTGGCTGGCTTTGAAGTTCAGCTGTCGGAGAACCAACTGACTTCCGACCGCTCTACATATATTTTTTAATGTCATATAGGAGGCAAACGAACAGCCGGGTCACTTGATGGAAGAGGAGAGGGGAGGGGGTGTGAAGATAGGGGAGAGGATGGGAAATGGGCCTCCGGCGCTCGCACTGATCGAACGAAACGCAACAGTCTAAGCACTGTTACTTCGCGTCAGTTTTCTGTGAGACGGTTGTACTGTCCCGGTCGAGCCGATTCATTCATGCTAAAATCAATAAATAGCTTCAGCGTGGCTCTACCACCAAAACATATGGTATACGTCGTAGTGACTCTTTTCATTTGTCACGACATTGTTGTCACGATGTTTATTTCTACATCATCTAGTATATATTCAGCAGCGAATAAACTTACAGGCCTACACGACTGCCTATTAGGGATGTGCGATATTAGAAAAACATCGATGTCAACATCGATTC
The DNA here is from genome assembly GCA_014332785.1 of Antheraea mylitta. Classification (NCBI taxonomy): domain Eukaryota; kingdom Metazoa; phylum Arthropoda; class Insecta; order Lepidoptera; family Saturniidae; genus Antheraea; species Antheraea mylitta. The sequence continues at coordinate 1,959,323 of JACEII010000064.1, read as the reverse complement.
AATAGTATCGATGTACGATAAACGTCGATAGAAAAACATCGATGTTTTTGCCAGAAATTAAAATTGTCTGTAAAAATAGAGGTCAGCGACGAAAAAGAAAAAAATTAAAGGGCATCCAAAGAAAAAACTATTCGTACGGCTTACAAATTTGATAAATGTCTTGTCTTTAGCTAGCACATGCAACGTTTTCACAACGTCGATGTTATCGAAATCAAAACATCGAATGTCGATATTATCGACATCAACACATCGATGTCAAAACAACGATGTTTCTTAAACATCGGTGAATATCGATCATCCCTACTGCCAATATCGATGTTATTTTTAATTGCACCATGACAACCATCACTTACCGTGGTGTTATCTTGTCATGATACAATAAAAAGAAACCATATTGTTATAAAAATTTGGTAAATAAATATAGGATGTATTAAAAAAATGAACTTCCAATAATCTCTACACAGATATAACCGATCGCATAATACACAAAATCCCATCAGATTTTGTTAATCTACTTTACCGCTTCGAAGCTAAACACCATCCATCAATGACAGTGAAAAAATTCAGCGCCCTCATAAGACGGCACTCTGATATTGAAGATGGCAATATCATAAAATTGTCTGTTGAAAATTAGAAAAAGCTTGGAGCATTATAGCTTAGCAGAGGAGTTTTATTAAAATTTATTCCATCATAATTTAAATTGTAATTGAAGACAAGTATGATTTACGATTGAATACTGGAAAATATGGAGGCAAGTTTTGTTTAATACTGACCCGTACAATATCATTATCAGACTGTATAAGAGACCCACTTCAGGGTCATAGACCTTTCCTCAAAGGAATGTGACCTATAAAATTTAAATATTAGTACCTGGACAACCGAACCTAGCTCGCTTAAAAAAAAATTAAATTCAAGTAAACTGATAGGTTTGCATCACAAAATTATCATTTTTTTCATAAAAAAAAATACATCAAAAAAGATAACTCTCTTATAATTATACAATAATAGAATTATTTTTTTAATTAGAATAAACTATTAGGTTTGCCACATAAAATAAGGATTAAAAAAAAGAGAAATCGGTTTCGAACTGGGATTAGATGTATTTTCCAAGCAGCCGATTTTTATCGAAGCTATTTTTGTTTTGACAGCGGCGGTGAAATTTATTTTTATATTCTAGTTATATTTTTCATTGCCTGAAAACTCAGATAAAAATGTTTTCTATGAATGAAATCTAGCTAGATCGATTTCTCGTCTCCGAAACTACCTACATACTAAGTTTCACGGAAATAGCTGGCGCCGTTTCCGAGATACTGAATATATAACAATATAAAAATATACAAGAATTGCTCGTTTAAAGGTATAGATTAATAATTGAAGGGTGAATTTAATATTACTTGCTTTATAACTTTAGAATAGCGCTTTTTGAGAACAAAAACATGAATTCGTAACTCACCGTTACAATATAAATTGTTAATAGTTTAAAATTTTGTTGGTTCATGGCTACTACGTATTTTGTTTGGGACGGTATTTTATTTATTGAATTGAACTTTTGTTATTTTTGATTATTAATTTATTTATTTTTATTATTAAATATTTAACCCATACAACATTTTATCGTTCCCAACTTTGTTACATTTTATTATTATTCTTATCCCCTGAACAAAATCGTATCGTTATTGTATAATATATAATCTTTATCTGTTATCAAAATCGGCAAAATTTGTCAACTATCATAGATTATTCCAGCTGAAGAACAGACACACCAATTCTATTAATATGTACGATTACAAGCAGTAATTATAATCTTAATAATAAAAAAACTTCTATTTCAATTAACAAACCACGAATAGAAATTATCATACTGTACATTTTTATTTTACGTAGGTTTACTAACTTAATTTTTTGATGCAACAAAATGTTGTCAGCGTTAGTGATAAAGAACTAAGCGTTTGTTAAGAGTAAATTATTCGTGAACGTATTCTTCACACCATTTTATCGTTTTTTTTTTCATATGTAATTATCTTAATATCGTATTATTTGTAAATTCAATTACTAACGGTGTAATTTTTTTGTGTTTTTTTGTTAAATTGAACACTATGATTTAAACTTGATTTTATTGTAAAAAATACCCTTTCCCTGTAACAGGATGTTGATTTATGTGCACGTCCATATCTATGTATAACAATTTATTAATTTTTTTAACAGTTTATATAGAAGCTATTCTTTTTTAACATCATGAGTAAATTAAATCAAAGATTATATTTGGACGACATACAACAACAACAACTACATTAACTGCGACTCTATCGAAAAGGTAGTTAATGTAAACTTTAGTTTTCCGCAGAACATTATTAATATTAATCCTTTTTAGATATTGAGAAACGATGGTTTACCATTAATAACAGTCACTGGAAGATAAATGAAGGGTAAATCTTTCCATATAGCCGAGGTCCTGACACATTTTTACCGTAACACCTAAAACAATTAGGCAACTAATGATCAACAACATCAATCTAATGCTCTCCGCTTCTTTCGCCCAATTATCTTTTTTTTCCTTTCCACCTTACAAATAACGAGCAGGAGTGGAGTACGAAGTAATTAATTCTCAGTATTATCGTTTAAGTACGGTTTTAACTGATACCATTAAAGTGTTTTTTTTAAGTTTTACTTCTTTTTGCGCATTAGGGAAAAATGATGAGAGTAAATTTACGATGCGCGCGTACACCGTCACGAAAAACCGACACCCTGGAGTTACCTATAGTCAACATTTTGTTTCTTTGTATTCCTTTGTATTAAAACTTTCAATGTATTAAATAACTTTTTTCTATTGTTAATGTCGTTTTTACTACAAACGTTGAATAAGGCGAAAGATAAAATTTTTGAAAAGATCTCATTACGCCAAAGAAGTATAACTTTTAACGCGTGTACATAAGTACACACACCCTTTTTTATTTCTCTAATACCATAAATGAGGTATAGGTACTTTTATCTCTTGTAAGATATTGTGTCGAACAGTGTATGTTCAAATTATGTCAAGTTTATGAGTTTTTGATTAAGGAAGCAATAGGGCTGTATGAAAATTTTCAGTTGCTATTCTCGTCAGCTACGAATTTCAAGTTACAATATCTGTTGCTAAGTATGAATTAATTAATACTTTATTGCACTTTTAAGTTTGTACAGTTGAGCTTCATGCTACAAGGCGTTTTCTTTGTGTTAACCAGCGCTATTCTTACATATTTTTATTAACCCATATCCTCTGCCACATCTGTATGTCTGCCTATTCTCGACAAACTCAAAAACTACTGAACGGATTTTAATACTGTCTTCACCAGTAGATAAAGTAATTCATGAGGACGCTTTTTCTTTTATCATCAGGTCAGGACATCGTCCGCAGAGCCCCTTACTTAAATACAAAAGTTTTGTAGGTAGTGAAAATATAAAAGAAGCAATGGAAACTTAATAAAGTAAAAAATACATAATAATAAAATGAATACATACATGACATAAATATTCTCATACTACTTGTTGATAAAAAATGAAGTGTAATTTAAAGAAAATAATACAATCTTTACTGATTTATAGATGCTTCTCACAAAATTCGATACATACTCATATATTTATATCGTAAACGTCACTTCAGATTATAATTCATTGGTAAAGAACTGTGTTCGTCGCTACGCTGTACAAAATCCGACAAATAATTATATCAAACTTTTCGATAGTAATAAAACAATGAGTTTACATAAATATCAACGTGTTTAAATACACTATATGGCACATAAGTTCTTGTATTAATTCCACGAGGTTTCTTTGCTTTAAAATCTTTCTTTCAGCTATGGTTTTGTAGCTAACGCACTCGATTACGCACTGGTAGAGCCATGCTGAAGCTAGTACTGGTTTCAGCATGAATGGGTCGGCTTGACCGGGGTAGTACCACCCTCTTGCAGGAAACCGACGTGAAGTAACAGTGCTTGTATTGTTGCGTTTCGTTCGGTCAGTGAGAGCGTCGGAGGTCCACCTCTCCTCACCTTCCCCTTCTCCTTTTCTCTTCTTCCCCCCCCACTCCCACACTCCCCCCACACCCACACTCTTCAACACAGGCTGGCAACGCACTTGCGACTCCCCTGGTGTTGTAGGTTTTTATGGACGGTGTTGATCACTTAACATCAGGTAACCAACCTGTTTTTTTGACTCCTATTATATAAAAAAAAAATTTGGTCAAAAAGGACATTAGAACGTTATTCCATTTTTATGTCTTTATTAAAACCTACAAGTTTTCAAAACTAAAGAATGGCGGGGAATTTTATATTAATATGCTGAATTCTACGTCATATATAATAAATATTTTTATTGTTTCAGGTAAGACAATGAAGTTATCGTGAATGTTAGGATCCGTGTCCTCTACATTAAGATAATTTGAAGGCTGTATGCGTTTATGAAACATGGGCAGGTTTGTAATACCATTACAGGAACTATAACCAACATATTTCCGTAACAAGTGAGCCATTCCGACCAAGTTTCTCACTTCGACTTGCAGACTTATGATTATGTATTAGTATGAATCAACCGTAGTTCGGAGTTCCAGTTATTGAACTCCGTTAAATTCTCGCGAACCCACCTGAAGCAGCATTGTGATGTGTTGTGTTGTGTACTCACTTGTAACTTTGATTGTAGCTTAACTTATTTATTTATTAACACACAGTATCGTTTATGTAAATATTACGAAATATAGCAACCATTTATGTTACTTATTTACATTTAAATTCCTCGTTTCCATTTTTTAACATAATTGACAAAGTTATTCCTAAAACTATTAGCGAAATATTAGTAACTAAAACAATAAAAAGTATTAAAAACGTGTTCCTTGGTTGACGACTGACACTTTTTTCTTATATCATAGGAGGCAAATGAATAGGCGGGTCACTTGATGTAAAGTTATCATCGCCATCCATAGACACTAGCAACATCAGAGGTACCAACCTGTGTTTGGGTGGAAGGCGAGGAAGGGGGAGCGGGACGGGAGGGGTGGTGTGCCTCCGGCGTTCTCACTGACCGAACGAAACGTAACAATGCAAGCACTATTACTTCAGTGTTTCTGTGGTTCGGGTGGTACTACCCCGGGCGAGCCGACCCAATCATGTTGAAACCAGCAATAGCTCTACCACATACATAACATTATTGGTATGTAGCTATAAATATAAAAATTATAATTAATTGAAATATATGGCAGATTAAACGTGTAATAACCACAATGGATTACACGCGTTTTGCTCAATCACGGAAAATATTCAGATCGACATTGACTCTACCGATGGAAGCGGGCAAAATTAATTTTTTTTCGTCTACTATATACATAACTATTATAGTACCTGGACGGCCAAGCCTAGCTCGGTTCTTTAAAAAAACATTTTTAAATGAAAAAAAAAAAGTGTTAGGTTTGCCACAAAAAATTTGCATTTCTTTTACCAAAAAAAAAAAAAAAATTAAAAAAGATATACTCGATTCGAACTGGGGTTAGACGTATTTTTGAAGCAACCGATTCCCATCTGAGCTATTTTTGTTTTGACAGCGGCGGCGAAATTTACCTTTATATTCTAGCTATATTTTCGATTGTCTGAAAACTCAGATAAAAGATATTTCTTTGAATGAAATCTAGGTGGATCGATTTATCGTCCCTGAATCCATCTACATACTAATTTTCACAGAAATCGCTTACGCCGTTTCCCAGATCCTGAATATATAACAATATAAAATATACAAGAATTGCTCGTTTAAAGGTACTAGATTAGATAGATTAATCAAAACACTTTTATTCATTACGAGCTTTTGTCTGCGGCTTTGCTCGCGGTAATGTAGATTTTACATACTATAACCTCGAAAATATTTTTTTTTCTGAAGGAAAGATACCCTATGTTCTTTTCTGTACTCCGAACAGCATGTATGTATTTACGATTTTTAGGAAATTAATGTGCTCTAAGACATCATAACTTATTCTCAGAATAACGTATATAACTATAATGTTCCACGATAAAGGCTCCAAGTTGTAGTCGAAAATTAAATGCGCTAATTAAACTAGCTAATGTACTAAATGAAGCGGTGTTATCTGTGAGTACACGGTGACTGAGTTATAATTGAAATAAAGCGACACTCCTCTGAGAAAAGTTTTGCGTCTCTGGGTTAAAGTTTGTCGGTGTTATTACAAAAACGTTAAATACGTATTGAATACTTGCTTTATAAAGGTTACGTTTTAAATGCATCGCGCTCGCTGAATTTCCCCCATCTTGCACTTTTGTCTCGCTTTGGTTAGGTTACGTTAGAGTTGCGAAAAAAGGGTAACGCGAACTTCCTTCGGGCGAGCGTGGTGCACTTAGTATGAAACCATTTTAAAACAAGTATTAAATACGTATTTAACTTTTGTTGTAATAACACCATGTATGTTTTCAGTCTTTGCTTCACTCTGGCTTCACTAAGATTAATATAAGCATGGATTACGCATAAAAAAAATCTCAGCATCATTCTGGGAGAAGGAAGCGTGTTGGTAAGGATTTTTTTAAGTCATCCTGTCTAGCTAAAATGCTCACGTTGAAAATATGTTTTAATATACTGATAAGAAATACATAGAAAAATATAATATTAGTAGCATCCACCAATTTCGTAGAAATTCGATTTTTTGAGACTACAATACGAATTCACTGATTTGGGGAGTGGCAATGAAAATTATGTACGAGCTTATTACATGAACTAGGCAACGTAAACTTTCTGAAACAGGTTCTACAATAGACATACTTACCTATATTTCGTCTCCACAGAATTCAGGTTTAATTTAATTCAGCGAGAATAGGTTTATAATGATATCTGAATTAGAAAATGGTTTTTAAACTATGCTTAATGAAACATATGTGTGTTTTTTATAAAAACTTTATTTACATATATAATAATCGTTTTTAGCCTTTCCTATAAAATCTGTATAACTATGTGATAAAGCTAAAAATATTATGAGATATATTTAACTAGCGGGCCCAGTGGAGGTTTTCCCGACCTGATCAGTCCGTTAGTGGTATCCGCCGCAAAATATGAAATCGTACCCAACGCTACGCGCTACAAAAGACATCCGCGACATACTTTTACCGACCCTCCCGATAATATAACGGCAGCGAACGATCAGTACCACCAACCTGTCTCTCCAAACAGAGCGTGTTCACGTCCACGCCTGCGTAACCTAAGATCACGTCACCGTGGCCTGGGGGTAAATTTCGCTCCCGCACACCAGATTAGGCCCCCCTCGGCTGCGGCTCAAGCCTAGATCCGTTCCCTGGGCGTGGAGTCCTTAAGTGCGCTGCTCGCGCGATACAGTGACACAAAATCTTACGTCACTGTAACAACATTACACATATCACCCCCACATGTGCACGCATACACGCTTACACATGAAAGTGGAAGGGTTTTATTTCTTTCCCTTATAGAACTGAAATACACTCATCAAAAAAGTCTAAGCAACATGTACTAATTTATATTTTAGGATGGTTCTTCACATTATAACGTTGTATTTTATTCTTAAAATAATATCTTTAGTGTTCTATGATGTAAAAATAACAGCTGTTGTCTTTATAAGTTCTTTTAATAACAGAAATGAACAATATTAGCATATACTGTAGAAACTAAGATACATAAGAAACTAAACTTTTTTTTTACAAAATGAAATTTCTAAAGAAAATGTATTTATTGTGAAAGAATAGATAAATTTAATACAAAGTATGGTCTCCTCTGCTATTCAGAACTTATCGGCAACGATTATTCATTGAATTAATGAGACTGTTTATGTCATCTTGCGGTATTCGCTCCCAATGGAATTGTAGCAAATTTTTTTAGTTATTGGGTTGTTGTCGCTCCGTCTAAGATCTTCAAAACACGTCTCTGAAGCATGTCCCATGCGTGCTCGATGGGGTTAAGATCTGGCGATTGTGCAGGCCAGGCCAATACCTGGATGTTTTCTGTTGCAAAGTATTCACTGGTTCGCCGAGCTGTATGTGAACGCACATTGTCATGCATTAATCTAAAATCGGAGCCAAAGGTTTGTGCAAATGGGTAGACATAAGGTCTGAGAATATCCTAAATGTCATTTTCAGCATTCATGTTTCCATTTATAAAAACGAGCTCAGTTCGCCTGTTCTTCATAATACCCGCCCATAACATAACTGTTGAGCCGCTGTATAGATGAACTTACTGAACGCACCTGAGCCTTTCAGTATTTCCGGGCCGACGATACACTCGCACCCTTCTTGTATCAGGCTTAAACCCGAATCGCGACTCATCGGAAAACATAATTTTATCCCATTGTTCCTGGGTCCATGTTATGCGTTCTCTACACCATTCATATCGACGAGCGCGATTGCCGTAACGTATCGGTGGGCCTGATTGAGCGTCGAGCTCATAGGCCGTACTCATGCAGTCGATTTCGCACAGTTTGAGGACTTACATCAACACCACTTGAAATTTGTAGCCTCAAACTTATCTCTCGAGCGGTTAACATCGGCGGGCGTCTTGCAGTATGTACCGGTCTTGCCGAGTGGTTGTACTCCTTTTATGGCTTGAATGCTGTTCAGCGGGTTCTCCTGTATTATTGTAGCGCTGCCAAAGACGACAAATAACACTTTTATGAATGTCAAAATGTCGAGATACCTGAGATTGATTACTTCCCGCTTGCAACATCCCTACAGCTCTTTGCATTTCATCTGCACAAACAAAACAAAACAATTTTTAAAGGTTAAAAATTATGTAAAGAGGGTTGGTGGGCATAAAAATTGTAAAAATGTTAATGTGGGGTATAGAGTAGTTTGGGAACCTCTGCTCTAAGTGATAAGGCTGCCTAACTGTGCAAATATTGTAAACTGATGTCTAATTTTGTATACATTTAATGTGTGTGCAATATAGAGTTTTACTATTATTATAAAACCTATAATGTAAATTTAAAAAAAAATTTAAAAAAAAACAAAGTCGGCTGAGTGCCCTAAGCGCTCGCCTTAGTAGTCCGGTGTAGCTGTTAAGACCTTGCTAGGTCAATAGCGTAGTCAGTTCGAGAAAAAAAACTGACCTAATAATATAAAAACTTAGACAAATTATATGCCTTCATGAAACTTCGTTTAGTAGTTTTTGATTTTATCACGAACATACAGAGAGACATAGCAGAGGACTTTGTTTTATACTATGTAATGATGATTATACTACTAAATATATTGTATAAATCGTTTTAGTTATTAACGAATCAGAACACCGACATGTAATAACAGATTGATGTTAACTGAAATATATTCAGTAAAAAGTCATTAATTATTCAAGAAACGAATTGTTCGCTCATGTAGTGTATAGAACTTGAACTATGTGGTAAGGAAATTTAACTTGGTTGTTTGCCCTTCCGAGAATAGTTTAAGATGACTATATAATATATTATGCTGGACGTACTTGGAAATGGGTACTTTCAATTTATTAAACGGTTAAATGGTATAGACTAGACGATAAGTCTTTTTTTATTATATAAAACCATGTATTAGTTTACTAATACAAATGATGCGTGTAATGCCATCTTTAAGATCTATTTTTAATTCCATGTGGAGGTGGATCTTAATTCGGTTGTATTTTATTTCATATTTGTTACCTTAGTTAACTTCTTCATTTATATATCTACCGGTTTAGAAAATTCTTTTTGTATTGGAAAGCGATATGATATTGAAAACTGATGAATCTTTAAAGGTATTTTTTTAATCGGTTTTATAAATTATATAATAAAACAATCATCACTTTCTACATAATTATTTACTACTAGTGGACCCGCTGGATATTGTCTCGCCCTGATAACAAATTATATAGGCTAAACCCACCTGTTGAATCACCTTAACTATTGGGGAAAACCGCATGATAATCCGTTGAATAGTTTTTGAGTATATCGCGAAAAGACAGACAAACAGAAATGGCAGAAGACTTTGTTTTATAATATGCAATGATAAAATATCTATTATTATCTACATAATTATTTACTACACGTACATAACAATTCAAGAAGAACACGCTTGTAACAAAATTTCGTAAACGCAGAAGCGGTAACAGCCACGAAATAATTTATATAAGAAAGGTGACACGTTCGCATATTTTGTAAATCCTGTCACGAGAAGTTTCCCCGAGTTTATTCATATTTATAGCCTGAATTTCGCAGAGTCGCCTCCTATTTCGCGCTTATGTTGACTATATCATTTTTCACGTTACAAACTTCAAAATACTTGTACGTTCCCATATTTCTAATATTACAGAATATTATCTAACATAAAATTCTTCGCAGATTTCCATCGTAGATAAAATCAGATGTTAAGCTCTGTAAACCATGAGTTACCTACCCCTATCGACGAGATGCTTACAAATACCAACAAATAAAAATATACAGCTACTGAATAACAATGCAAAACTAGTTCTTGATATACATATCAACATGCTTAAATGCAAACAAAATACTGTACAAAACGTGTTGTACTATTTTTGTAGTTTTACTTCTTTTGGCGCGTTTGGGAAAAATGATGAGAGTAAATGTTTACAATGCGCGCGCACACCCTCACGAAAAGTCGACACTGTGAAGTTAGCTATAGTCCGCATTTTGTTTCTTTGTATTTTTTCATTGTATTTCTTTGTATTAAAATATTCAATGTATTAAATACCTTTTTTTCTATTGTTAAAGTCGTTTTTTCTACAAACGTAGAATAAGGCGAAAGATAAAAATTTTGAAAAGATTTTTATCTTGTTAACGCCAAAGAAGTATAACTTCTTACGTGTGTACATAAGTACACACACACACTTTTTTTTGCTGTGATTTAACATTTGTATTAAATTATATTTTGGTCAAAAAATGTTAGACGAGTTTTGCAGGCGCAAGGACATTATTAAAGTATGTACTACGCAATCGCCGAGTATCGTAAATTCCGACATTTCGAGTTAGGTATTTTGCGTTGTAGGTAATTGGTATTAAGGTTTTTTTAAAGTCATTAGGTCAAACATAATTTCGATAAATGCGTTGCCAGTAATGTTTCACAAGCGTTGCATTCAGATACTTGAAACTTTAACATACCATTATTACTATATTATTTACTAGCTGACCCGTGCAACTTCGTCTGCACCAAATTGGTTATCACTGGTTTCAATTGTATTTTTAAACGCGAAAAAAATTAATAAACTTATACCCGATTGCAGCCACAACTACCGTTTCCAATTGTGAATCCAAACTATCCACGGACTCACTCAAACATATACCCAGATTATATGAGATTTTTTTTTAAATAAGCCTAGAACCCGTTCGTAGCATCATCTACCAGGATCAATTAAGATAAATACTAACCTACATAAAACTAAATATATATCTCTATCATTTACTTTATCATAACTATCTTCAACTTGTATTAAATCCTTTTTATACTCCATCGTATTGAAGAAAATAATATGAACACCGTGTCGAAGCGCCAAACATCGCGTCGAAGCGTCAACTGTCACTTGCTTGTAACTATTGTCTAAGAGTTAGAAACTGTTTCGAAAACGAATTTTAAATATATTTCCAATATATTTTTATAAGTAATCTCTGTACCATTCACAATATTAGTACCTTTTGGTAATTTATCTATGTTGATATGTTTCTATTGTAGATTATTCCACGTTGTACACTGAATACTTGGTATTAAATTTATAACGTGTATTTGTACACTTGATATTGGCGAAATTACCAACATAGGTAGAGGTGATACTGGAAAGAATCAATCAAGCCAGTTTTATATATTATATTCATCCGAACAACGGGCTACCTGGCTGCCGGTAAACGTTGCATTTATTTGTGCATATCGTACCTTTACAAACAAAAATATTGATTTTTAAATAATTTTAGGTATTTTTTTCATTAACTTTGAAACGTTATTAAATTGGAATTATTATTGAAATAAATTTTTGTTATTGACAATAATGTGCTTGATGCTATTTTTTGAAAATAAAAATAAAAGTAATCTTAAACCATGTTGAATAGAAGTATTCTTATTATTATTATTATATTTAGATATAAATAAGTACAAATTTCATCTTTCAGACTAATTCAGTTATTAACTCAATATTTAGACTGCACGATAAAGATAGCGATAATTGTGGCAGCGTATGTTATCGACGCATATATTTAAGGTGGCGTTAGTCCCAAATCATACGTTTACGTTTATCGTTGTTTCATTGTATACGGTGAAATCTTAATATCAATAATGTTTAATAAAATGAGATTTGTTCTTTGTTATGGAAAAAAATAATTGGTTTGAAATAAATCATTTTTATTTATAAAATATTTCAGCGGGCATATGATGATTGTTTATGAAAAATGTGTCTGACTGTGATAAATTCATGTTTTTAATTGTGTTTAAAGGTTACCGAAAAAAAAAGTTCCTAAACTTATTCATAAATCAAAATTAGTTAAATAAAAAGGTGCATTAAAAATACAACGTCAACCGACTACCAGGTGTCCTAAATTCTATGTATTGATACATTGATAATTTGTGTAGGTGGTAGAGACACGCTGAAGCTAGTACTGGTTTCAGCATGAAGGGGTCGGCTCGTTCGAGCTAATACCACCCTCTCACAGAAAACCGATGTGAAATAACAGTGCTTGCATTGTAGTGTTTCGTTCGGTCAGTGAGAGCGCTGGAGGCCCACCTCTCTTCCCCTTTCCTCCTTTCCCTTCCCTTACCCTCCCCCTCCCCCATATACAGGTTGGCAACCTGCTTGCGACACCCCTGGTGTTGCTAGTGTATATAGACGGTGGTGGTCACTTAACATCACGTGACTCACATGTCCGTTTGTCTCCTATGATACAAATATATGTATGTATATATATATATATATGTGTATGTATGTATATATATATATATATATATATATTAAAGAACCAGCTATTCTAAAATTCTTGTTCTTGCAACGTTGCCGGCCCTTGTACTAAGGTGTCGCAAAAAGGTCTAGTTACGTTAACTTCTTTATGTTTTTCGTTATCCTGGAGAACCCAATGATATTAATTTGTAATATAATTGGGAGAATCTCTTGCGTTCTATGGGATGAAAAGTATACCTTGTAATATTAGTTATCACTGTGTCAAATTTCGTCAAAATTGGTTCAGTACTTTCAGAGTAAAACCTGTTTAAATTCTAGTCTTTAATCCTTTATCCTGGAGAACCCTTTGCGTTTTATGGGACAAAAAGTATCTTAGATGTAATCTCGTAATATTATTTATCACTGTGTCAAGTTTCGTCAAGATTGGTTCAGTACTTTCAGAGTGATGCGTGTTTACAGGGACAGACAGACAGAAAGACAGACAGACAAAAATTGTAAAAAGATTATTTTTGGCTTATATATCGATAACATAGTGTGCCCTGATTATAATTTTCAAAAAATATTTAATGTACAGATTTCGACATGTTACAGTTTTATTATAGTATAGATAACCTTTAAACGACCAATTCTTGTTTATTTCTATGTTGTTATATATTCAGAATCTTGGAAACGGTGACAACGATTTCCATGAAACTTAGTATGTTGCTGGTTTTGGGGACGATAAATAGATCTAGCTAGATTTAATTCATAGATTTTTTTTTGTCTAAGTTTTCAGGTAATAAAAAATACAGGTAGAATAAAAGCAAGCCGCCCCTTTTTTAAATTTCTTTTTTTAGGTATCTTGCTTATTTTGTGAGGCAAACCTAAAAGTTTATGTTAATTTAAAAACATCTTTATTATTATAATTATAAACCATTTTAACTAATTGGTACCCAAAACAATGATGATTGTTATAATTGTTGTAACACCTTCAACATGCCTGAAAATACTTAAAAAAATGGTCTTTTTAAAGAATCGAGCTAGGCGCAGTGGTCCACGTACTTTCGTTTACATGACATATAACGATGATATACTATTCAATATTTATAAGAAAATATGAATATAATAGGAACCGTATATAATGGAAAGCCGCAAATTAAACCCATAGAATCTGAAAGACCAGAGTTCTTAACGCCATAGCGCTCGCTGGCTACGTTTAATTGAGAAATGTCTTCTGCAAGTAATATAAAACATTAAAATATATTTTTTTGAAACGTGCGTGTTCTCTGGTAGATAAAAGATACTTTACTACCAAGCCAGAATTTTAATCTGACAAGTAATTATGATTTGAAATTTGCATACATGACGGAACAATTAAGTTTGAGTAATTCATGTTACTAATTTATCTATTCTATGCATATAATAAAAATGAAGTGTCTATATGTAACATCAAAATAATAAGAAATCACTGATTGGGAATGAAAGTATACACGCTTTTATTAACAAAAATGCAATTTTTAAAATTTTTGTCTGTCTGTTTGTTTGTTCCGGGTAATCTCCGGAACGACTGGACTGATTTTAATGGGAATTTCACTGACAGATAGCTAAAATTACAGCGGGTATCTTTCGGGCTTCGTCTGCAATGCTATCTCCAAAACGGTTGGATCAATTTTCACGGAACATTCACCAGCAGATAGTGGATATGATAATAAGTAAATTAGTTTACTTAAATTTAGCTTAAATGTTAACCGTGGCTTTGCCTGCAGTGCTATTTCCAAAACGGTTATACCGGTTTTCACGAAATTTTTATTTGCAGATAGCGGACTTTATAGAAAGTAATTCAAGCAATTTCAGTCTATACTAGCTGTCAACCGTGGCTTCGCCTGCAGTGCTATCTCCAAAAGGGTTAAACCGTTCTTCCCGAGACTATCACTGGTAGATAGATGACTTTATAAAAAGTAATTTAGGTAATTTTAGTTTATACTAGCAGTTAACCGTGGTTTCTTCCACAGTGTTCTCTCCAAAACGGTTAGACAGATTTTCATGGGACTTTCACTGGTAGACAGCAAAACTTATAAAAAGTAATTGACATTATTCTATTTTACTCTCGACTTAGTCTGTATGAAATTTAGCAAGATTTCAGCTCATTCTTTATTTTTAAGTAGGGAAATAATTATCAGCTTATTGTTTACAATTCCACATTATAATTATTAGTAAATTTGAAGATAGAAGAGGCCTTCCTAGTAAACTCTGAGACCATAAACATATTATGTAAAGAGTTCCATAATACAATTTCTTGCGGAACAGACAAGCATTTATTTTTTGTATAGTCACAAAATCTTAATTATAATGACAATGTATGTTAAATATAATTTAAAATTATTAAAATTTTCAATTATTAAATCTTTATAATAATATTTTAAGTTATTGTTTCATTAGTTCCTTACACTGAGTAAGTGAGCACTGAGGTAGTTATATGGTGGGTTAAAATTCCATATATGTTGCTGATGGTAAACCTCATTAGGCACACTGTTAGTATTTATATATCTAATGTACACATTACATGCAACTGTATGGTAAGTGGCGTGCGTATCGTACTTACAATTGTTTCTAAAGAGCATTTCTATAATTGTACATAGTCTCACAATTTTATAATTGTTTAATACAATTTAAGAAAAACGCGTGCGGATCTGCGCGTACAGCTAGTATATAGTAATTTTATCTGCTATTAATTACATAGTATTATAGAAACGAACATCCGCTAAATAAAAGTTTGCTACACGCGCCTCTGCTCGCAGGCTTTGTTGGAGAATGTAAGGATTAATTAATTAGACAGATAATATTTATTGAAAACAATTAATGTGACACCGAGGGTACGAGTTCTAATCGCTGTGGATTCAGTTTTTTTTTATCTGGGCACAAAAGTCGGACAACAACGACCTATTTAATTATAATACGCATTGATTTATTTAAAATTTTCCAGAACATTAATTACAAAAATAAATTTTATTTCATACCATACTGGCCTATTCAACGAAAAAGTATATAGTAAAACGTGCTTACAAAGTTCTTTATTCCTGCTATAAAATCATTTTATAACATTTAAACTGCGAGAGAAGGAAATGTATGTTATTAGACATTGTTCTGTCTTTCATTAGAAGAATGTCTGCTTACTTAGTTTATGGCTTAACTGTAGTGGCCAAAATAGTATATAAATTGTGTTAATTATGAATTTAAAAGTGAATTGGGTAAACAGTTCCTCTACCAAATATACTTTCAGATATAAAAAATCTGAAGGAACTCATAAGTAAATATTAATTGTAAATTGTATATCTTTTTATTCTGAATCGAAAAAAGTCTAAAGAAAACTTGATAGTCAGAAACGTCAATGATCATCTAAATACTAATTCTTCGATGTTTATAACTGTAATGATATTTTTTTTCTCAAACTCACTATGCTATTGATCCAGCAAGGGCTTAACAGCTTCACCGGACTACTAAAAATGACACTAAAATCAATAATATTATAACTATAGATACGTCAGAAGCGCTGCGACAGTGCCTTGTTAAAACTTAGCTAGATAGCTTCTTTTTAACGGCTGTCTTATTAATCCACCCGTCTCTAAGCAATATATAAGTATTTATTTTTCACTACCGATATTGCGAATATGCCATTTTACTTCCACATTCTATTTAATACAGTTTACGCATCTGTTTTTTTTTGTCAAAATATCCCATTTGTTTGTTCAAAATATCATGTATGTAATCTATAGTATAGACATAAATAATTAGGAAAATATAACGCCATATAAATATTCTAACTAATGAAAAACTTTAATTAAGTCTTATCCTTGGGACCGAGTGATCTCAAGGGACACTGTGCCAGGGTAGCGGACTGTACGGCATACTTAATTAAAGCTGTTGATGCTTTCTTCTTTTTCAATCTGTTTTGCATCTCAAAGGGTATATACTTTTTTTTCTCATAAAATCCTTTTGCGTCTTGTTCATTGTGTTGTGAAAACTAAGGATCTACAACACAGTTATTATTAATTTTTCATCCATTTAGTTAAAATAGTCAACTGCTCAACAATCCCAAAATTTTCCAAAGACCACTACAACTAACAAACTTGTGGTGCTCCTATCTAGCGAGATCCAGTAATCTTTAGATTTCTCTAATAGGTCATATGGAGCGTGGTCATCACTATAAAGAAATGTGTGTGTACTTATGTACACGCGTTAGAAGTTATACTTCTTTTGCGTTACAAGATAAAAATCTTTTCAAACATTTTATCTTTCGCCTTATTCTAACGTTTGTAGAAAAAACGACACTAACAATAGAAAAAGGTATTGAATACATTGAAAGTTTTAATACAAAGAAATACAAACAACAACTACAAAGAATCAAAATGTTGACTATAGCTAACTCAGCGTGTCGGTTTTTGGTGAAGGTGTGCGCGCGCATCGTTAGAATTTACTCTCACTATTTTTCCCTAACGCGCCGCCAAAACAAGTATAACTTCAAAATTTTCGGTCACATTTAACATCGTTCTACTATCAATATGCCTTGCTCTCTACGATATAAGTTTAGTCATTTTGGGGATAGGTTCATAACTTTAGCTCTTCTGCGAATCTATCACCCCATTTCTGATTAAAGCATGCAGCGACTTTGGTCTGAACATAGCTCGCTCGATTGCCTTCAGAATCTTTTCAACCTGTTGTGAGGAGTTCTTTTTTGTTTTTGAAATTCTATATAAATCATGTAGCAAAACTTTGTTTTTTTATTATTTAAATCTAAGGAAACAAAGTTTTTTTTCTCGAACTGACTACGCTTTTGGCCTTACTAGGCCTTCACAGCTTCACCGGACTACTAAGGCGAGCGCTTAAGGCACTCAGCCGATTTTGTTTAAGTAACATGCTCAAGGGTGAACGGCACACCTCGGCTTCGGCTGTTATAGGAAATAACCCGATCTGACCTAGCTAAACTATGCTAAGCTATACATGTATTCATTTTTTAATCATACAATTAAAATTGCATGGTTCAAAAACAGAACATGTAAATCGGAAAGAGAGGAAACAAAGTGTCTATACTTATATATATATATAGTAGGTACAGTATAGGCCTTTCTCATTTTTCAATGGTCGCGTTTTTGTTTCTCTGTGGGGATATTAACTAGAAATCTCTCTGCCTTTGAATTGAATGGGAAGAAGTTTGCTTACAAAATAATATATCACACTCGACTTAAGATTAAGCTCCGTATAAGAAGATATATTGTGGGCTTAATACAAGAATTCGGTGTTATTTATCTATTATTGGGGCATGCGCAAAATGGTACGATACGGTAATTAAATTTTCTGCATATATAAAAAATATAAAGAATTAGTAAATATGGTTACTATTCATTAAATTTTCCCAAAGATAAAATTATCTTAATCGAAATTTGAAATTATATTGCTGAACTATACCGAATATACTACTTATTATATTTAATAGTGACATCAAATTCTAATGAACATGTGAAACTATCAGGTAACTATGCGCGTGAAATACGGAGAGACTTGTTACCGGATACATTATATTATAATCATGTATGTGTTTCATATCCATATATGTCCATACATACAGGTGTTCATTAAGTTAAGGAATTATAAGTCAGTTTGTACTGTAAATAGTCTATAACAGCGATTCTCAACCTTTTTTATTTAGCGATGCATTAACATACTCTTTACAAATTCCCGACACCTTGACCATACTTCCATGTAAAATTTAGGATAATCTAAATTAAATGAAATCGTTACATACGGTACAACATTTGACCTGACATTTTTTAAAATTAAAATGGATAACTGGTTATACCTCTAAAACCGCGCTAAAATAAAGGATACTCTTGTTAGCAAAATAAGACTAAAAAAGTTGCTTAAATTATTTAAAGCCGATATAATATTTCTTACTTTGTATACCGATTACTGTGTTGATTAAGTCAAAATTAATACATTATATATTAATTTTGTATGTCAAATGTTTTGGTTTCATTATTCTTTTGCATTTTCTTATTGATCTATCTCCATCAGGAAAATCAGTAAGTAGCCTTGCAATTTTCTTTGACGCCAGACTCGCTTCTTGTGAAGGGGAGCGCTTCTAAGCTTGACTTATTCATGTATGTTAATGTGCATACACCCTAACGCGGTGTTAGCAATCACGAAGTGTTGTATATTTCATTTTGCGAAGCTTTTATTGTGTAAAAAATAAAGGAAGCATTTTTTTTTCTTTAATGTGCTAAACTCAGAAAGCTTTATCAGTAAAAACGCGTAAAATGTAAAAAAAATATTATATGATCTAAGAAATCCAATTTCAACACAGATCCGATGTAACACTGAGAGTTAAAAATATGTGTGCTGTCAGAAGACCTTGTTAGGAACGAAGTTCTTTGACGTAAAGGAATCAAACAAAATGTTTCTTTTAAAATTTTAGGAAAAATATTCGAATATTAAAAATAGTGTCTTAAGGGTCTTAAGGGTGATCATAAATATGCTAAAAAAATGTTAATAAAATTCCCACGCGCTGAGCTATACGATGCTTGTATGCTCGAATGTCGATATTCTCACACTGACTCTTGTTTACATTAGAAAAATAGAGGGAAAGCGCGAGTCCAGTCGAGGGGCATAACGCTTTTTGCTTACGTGACGATCTCTACCAGTCAATTATTACCGCAAGCCGCGTTAAGGAATTTCATTCCAAAACTCTGTACAGAAGTATAACATTTTGCTAGGATGAGGTAATAATAAAATGATTAAATAGTATGATTATGAAAGATATTATGCTATAAATTCCGGACAATTATTCTCAAACAGTAGATAGTTTAGTAGTCCGGTGAAGTTGTCAAGACCTTGCTGGGTCAATAGCGTAGTCATTTCGAGAGAAAATAAAAGTAGATACGTGAAGCTAAAAACGTTTATAAAAGTTGTTAAATAGATTGCAAATATTGTCAACGTTCTGAGACCTAAGATAAATTCTTGAATTGTATAAGGTGTTTCTTACTTTATTTATTTAAGGTCCACAAAACTGAGCTCAGTGAACATAATTGGACACGAACTCTACTAAAGGTGAACACGACATGTATAAATTAACAAGCCAATTATATGTTATTAAAATTTAATTAAATTAAACATTTAGATAAATTATTTTTCTAGTTGAGGCCAAAGAAACATTAAAAAATTTATCAAATTTGATACGTAAACTATTACAAAATGAAAGCATACGATATAAAGGGCAATGTTAACCAACATTAGATTTTGCTAAAGGGAGATGAAATGTTTGCCGGTTCAATAAACGACTTCCTATACGTGGGACACTCAGGGGTATTCTTTGAAGAAAATCTGAACATTCTAGGAAGCCGTGTATCAATTTGAATATAAACATAATATCAGCCACCTTTCTACGAGTCTGTAATGGTTTCATTTTATAGTGCTCTAAACGTTTGGAGTATGAGTTTAAGCTACTGTTATGGTGTTTGTTGTCGTAATAGGAAAGGTAATAAAAGAAACGTTTTTGTACTCTTTTTATTCTATTTATATGAACCTGGTAACAAGGGTTCCATACTGGACTACAATATTCCAAAATACTACGAACTATTGAATTAAAAATGATAATGGTTAGCATTGGTTGTTGAAACATTTTTAATTGTTTAAAGATAAAACCTGACAGATGGGATGATTTAGGAATAATATTGTTAATATGTGGACGAAAAGATAGTGCGGAATCCATAATAACTCCTAAATCACGGATAGTAGTGACTTCTACTAAAATACCACTGTCAATATTGTAAAATACATTAATGCTATAAATTAATGCTATAATGCTCTATATTTACATCACTACACATTAAAGAAACAAATTCCTCTGCCACGACTGCAAACACTACTGAACGGTTTTTCTTATGGTTTTCACAAATAGATAAAGGTTTAGCTATATCATTTGTCCAGGTTTTTTTATCACCAGGAACGGGAAAACGTTCTCGAGGTCTGCCACTAGCAAGATAATTCATACTTTCAGGATGTAAGTTATATCTTCAATAGCCTTCTTAAAACATGGAATCGAAGGTAATCTTGCACAGTGACATGTAACCACATCCTTTAAATACTCCAATTTAAACTAGTGTCAATAAAGAAATCCATGCAATTTCTAGTAGATAAAGTGATTCACGAGGAAAGGTTTGCTGTATAATTTGTCAAGATTTCTTTTTTATTTTTACGGCAGGACAACCTCCACCATGTCATATTAATGACATATTAACATAATTTACACTTTCCTTCAAAAGCAGCTAAAGGATTACCTATTAGATACAAAAATTATCTTAATTTGAATAACAATTATAATCCTATTGATGCTCAAAATATACACATTAAAATGGTATCATTAAAAGCTGATAACGAAGCGAAATGGCTCTCTAACGACATTTTAATAGTAGTTCAGAAAGCACTAAATACCAATGATAAGCATAACACCGCAATTCATCCGTTTTGTACAGATTTGAGCGAATTATTCCTTTATACATTGAATATACGCTAACTAAAGTTCATTAACGAATCACTTGTTCGGAATAAAAGCTGTTTGGGTATGCAGTTCGAATGGGTTTTATTGGCTTGCAGTAAAGATTAGTATGAGTCTAAAAGAATTAACAATTGTCAATTATGTAATATTAATAGTATTAGTATGTTTCGTGGTATCTTCATTTTGAAGAAAAGCTTAGATATATCGCTTTGTAGTTGTTTATAATGATTTTTTTTATATGACTAACAGAATATCTCTAACTCCATTTTTCGATTTACTAAAAAGTGTAGAACAGAACGCAGAACATTTTAATTAATTATATTCGATGTGGATTGTTATTAAATCTATACATCTATCTGTAATACATTTAAACGACCAATAATTGTATATTTTTATATATTCAGGATCTCTGAAACGGTGTCATCTATTTCCCTGAAACTTAATATGTAGATAGTTTCGGGGACGCTAAATCGATCTAGCTAGATTTTATTCGTATAAAACTTTTTTTACTGAGTTCGTATAAAACTTTTTTTACTGAGTTTGCAGGCAAATATTTATATGAATTTAAAGGCCAATTTCGCCGCCGCTGTCAAACCAAAAATAGATCCGATGGAAATCGGCTGCTTCGAAAATCCGAGTAACCCTAGTTCGTGTCCGAGTGACAGCAAAAGAGATATCTAATTTTTTTTTTTTTTTTTTTGTAAAAACTGTTAAATTGTTGAGGCAGCGTTTTTGATTTAAAAATGTTTTTAAAGAACCGAGCTAGGCGCGGTCGCCCAGGTACTATTCTTTAAGACGGTACAAGTATACAATTATACTCACCCAAAAGTACGCGTCCATTTAATACCGTTATCTTATCTACGAGTTCCAAACTTGCATTAATTATTCTGGAATATCAAGAAAAAAATGTTTGAATTCATGGTACAAATACGCTTAATGTATAAGTTCAATGGAGCTCATATAGGAAGTATAGATTACAAGAGACCGTGAAATTCCTCGACTGCTCAATTATAAGAAAGTAATATGACGGAATTAAAATTCCATTGAAATAAATGTCGAAAGATATTATCATTAGAAAAAGATGTTACGTTTATTTTGATATTTTAAAGTAACAAAACATCTATTTCTTTGGTTGTTTGTTGTTTCAGGGAACATGTCTTTATCTAAACTTATTGTGAATTGGCCTTAAGTTTT
Organism: Antheraea mylitta; assembly: GCA_014332785.1. Taxonomy (NCBI): domain Eukaryota; kingdom Metazoa; phylum Arthropoda; class Insecta; order Lepidoptera; family Saturniidae; genus Antheraea; species Antheraea mylitta. The sequence continues at coordinate 1,936,717 of JACEII010000064.1, read as the reverse complement.
TTAATTGTAACTTAATTATCACTACTTAACTCTAATAAGATCTTTTTAACTTACCTCTGTTAATTTTTAAAATTACTGTTTATCCTCTATTGTAAAGCCTGATCATACAAACCTGGAAACGACTTTGAGTATTTTTGCCCATAAGTTTTATTAAAATATCTCAAGCCTTTTTCGAAGATTACTCATAAAAACAACACATAAATCAACTGTATTTTATGTATTGTCTTAAAACAAATATTATCAAAAAGCAACGAGAAAACTAATATCTGTATACTACAAATTATAGTACGTCTCGCATTAATATATTATATATATCTTACTTTAACCCTTTATAATATTCAGATTTCAAATACCTTCGTATCTTCGGAAACACTTCAAAAGGAGGCCCATTATACACAGATATTTGTGGTAAGAGCTCTTGCCTAGATTTGAATCCTTTTTACGCTATACAGCGTATGCATTATCGGAACTCTTTAAGTGGTCTTGGAATTCCAGAAACGTCTGCTTTCCATAAAATTCCTGATAAGGGATGTATGCCAAGGACCTCTACGCTTCTCTTGACATTCCGAAATAAATGAGATGCTTTCTTTTAGAATATTACTTGGATTATATTTTGATCTAATAAATAGTAGTAAATTTAACTTATATATTATTGAACTGTAACAGACTCGATAAAATAATATGTCTGAATTTATAAGTTATCTCTATTTTGCTTGCTCTGTATTACTCTGTATAAATAAATGTTTTCGAAGCGTACGATTTGTTCTGAATAGTTAATTTATTAGATTAAATTGCAATATACATTTTTAAACTAGAGTGCAGAATTTCGCAATATAAATTCCTGATTACTTACAAAAATATTGGCTATTTATTTCCGAACGTTCCACGCGCTAGTGCATTATAACTTTATAAGTGTATTTTTTGTTTATCAAATATTATTTTTTATATTAAATATTTAAGTTCAACATATACAACTGAAAACATGTTTATGTGTGTGCCTTTGGTTTTTCAAAAATAAAATGACATACATATTTGTTCCGAAAGAAAAAAGTAGTATAAAATAATAAAGGCGTATAAAAAATATAAATAATATATTGTTCATTGTTTTTAAAATCCAGTGTCCCAGTGCGTTAGTACTCACCTATAAATAACTACAAGAGTTCTGATAGATACATAATCTTCTACGGACGATAATAATAAGAAAAAAATGGACTTTAGGAAATATGGTCACTTCGGTTTCTACGTAAACGATGACAGGTCACACAAAAAACTATACTAAAGGAAACATTTGTCATTTATTTTTATAGGACGGCCATCAACTTGTGTTTAATCTGTTTCGGCACAGTATAAATACAAGAGACAGTATGGAAACTTCCTACAAACGTTCGTACCGGTACACTCACACAAACATCTACGAGAACCCTAAGCGGTTTGCGGGGTGCTTTTCATAGAGTTTATTGAGTGTGCCATGTCGGTACGAGCGTTTGTAGGTAGTTTCCGTACTGTTTCACATGTTTATACTGTGGTTTCGGCGAACATGATTTGCTTCTCAAATTACACTTTATTAACAACACACGGTGGATGAGTCTTCATACATATTACTCATTTTTGTTCGTTTTTAACTATATAAAGTGTGTAAAATATTGTACAGGAGTAATGAAGGTACTTTGTTTGATTGCTTTTTATATCATAGTTAAAATGCACAACTCATTTGTTGTGTCTCACTACCGTACAAAAATTGGGACAGCGCAAATAACTTTTGAATTATTAATAGATTTCTGTTGAAAGTTTAAAGAATGTGCGTTGACGTTGTCGCAGCAAAAATGTACCTGTAACCTCTTTATTCGTTTACGTAAGTGATATATTTCAATGAAGAGAAATTTCTTTGGCGACGTCGTGAGAAAAAAAAGGCATTACCATTACGATTTCTGTTTCGTAATGTAATCATAATAAGTAACGGTTACGTGCAATTATGTATAAATGTAAAAATGTGTTATATAGATTGTACATTATAAAGTGTAGTACCGATGCTACTGAAAGGTGTTATTTTTATATCATAGGAGGCAAACGAACAGGTGGGTCACCTGATGTTAAGTGATCTCCACCCTTGCAACACCAGTGGAGTCGCAAGTGCATTGCCTGCCTGTGTTGGGGGTTTATGGGCGGGGGAAGGAAGAGGAGATGGGGAAGGTGAGGATAGGTGTGCCTCCGGCGTTCTAATTTACCGAACGAAACGCAACAATGCAAGCACTGTTACTTCACGTCTGTTTTCTGTGAGAGGGTGGTACTACACCGAGCGAGCCGACCCATTCATACTGAAGCCAGTAATAGCTTCAGCGTCGCTCTAATACCTACTAAACATACAGTCAGATCTGAAATAAAGTGTACATTTGGTAATTATTTTAAGAACCTTTTATAAACAGTGAAACACGTGGCCACATTTTCTTTGCTAAATTATATTGTACTAGTCTTTGCCCGCGACTTCGTGCGCATGGAATAGTTTCTTTGGGCTAACGCTAACATCGAGCGGAATCTTTCAAGAAGAAAAAAAAAACTATTTTGGAACATTCTTCATTGGTGCTCCGCTCCTATTGGTTTTAGTGTGATTATATATAAACTATAACCTTCCTCGATAAATGAGTTATGTAACACTGAAAGAATTTTCCAAATCGGACTAATACTTCCTGAGATCACCCTCTACAACTTCACAAACTCACAAACTTAACCTCTTTATAATATTACACTAATTACATTTACACACTAATTTATACACTTCTTTTTTAATACAAGGCATAATTGTTACAGGTAATGATATAGGAACTGGGTATAAATTGTGTGTGATGTTCCTATATTTGCGATTCGTTAGAGGGCATGCGGGTCGGATCTTGCAATTTCATGAAATTTTTAAACTCACCGGTTTTATATAAAAGATGATCTCTGCCTATTTTGTTTGATTACACACGCACCTTGAAAGCATATGTATATTTGGTGATATCTAAAATGAGAAATTAAAATTGAATATTAATATAGAGTTTGTGATTTATAGGCATACAATTTATATCTATTTATCTGGAAGAGATCGCTCTAAGCCAGTGTTTCCCAACGTGGGGTTCAGGAGGCAATCTAAAAGTCGACAAAACTTTAACCCTTTCGCTTTGGGTTATTTAAATGCAATGCTATTTATCAGTGACAAATTTAGCAAAAATGGTAGATTTTTAAAAAAATGCTGTTAATAATTATTCGGTATAATTTCGTTTGACGTTACCAAAATGTCAACTGCGTAATTAGATTCGTCAAGTAAGTTTTTCATTATATGTTTTGAAATGTTACTTATGATATTTTGATAACAATTCATAGTGATCTCTTCCTAACACTTATCATTTATATTTCTTAAGGGAACAAAACAATTTTTTAAGGTTAAAAATTATGTATAGGGGGTTGGCGTGCATATAAATTTTAAAAATGTTAAGGTGGAGTATAAAGTTGTTTGGGAACCTCTGCTCTAAGTGATAAGGCTGCCTAACTGTGCAAATATTTAAACTGATGTCTAATTTTGTATACATTTAATGTGTGTGCAATAAAGAGTTTTATTATTATTATAAAACCTATAATTTAAATTAAAAAAATACTTGTATCGAATTTGATTTATGTATATAACAATAATAATATGTCATATAATATACAGTACAGGTGGTAGAACGCAGCCAACATTCTTGGCACGGTGCCATTCATTGGCTTTGTGTCCACATGAATAACATAACTCGAACAAGTTTCTCAAGTATGGAGGTTGTTCTGAAGTCCTAACAGAGCTTTCAAATTTTCTATTAAATTTCTTTTTATTTTTCTATAACAGTTTTTATTTTACGATAAATAAAAAAGTGATCAATTTTTTTTTTTCTAAATGACTACGCTATTGCACCAGCAAGGTCTTAACAGCTTCACAGGACTACTAAGGCGAGCGCTTAAGGCACTCAGCCGATTTTATTTTGGCAACCAGCTTAAGGCTGCACGGCACACCTCGGCTTGGCTGTTGCCTGTTGCATGCAAAATCGCGACCTATCTTAGCTAACCTAGCTAACTATTCATATATGTATAAGTTGTTGAAATGTATATGTGTACCAAGCATACACGCCTCAACAACTCCTCCATATATTTATTATCGAAAAATTGAGAGTTTTTCAGTTCGATAAGGGAAAAAAAGTAAACCCTTCCACTTTCATGTGTAAGCGTGTAGGCGTGCACGTGTGTGGGGGTGATCATGTAGTGTTGTAGCGGTGATGTATATTTGTATGTCACCGTATCGCGCAAACAACGCACTCAAGGGCTCCATACCGAGAGATCGAACCTAGGCTTGAGCCGCTGCCGTGGGAGGCCTAATCGGGTGTGATCAAATTTAATTGAGTGTACGTGTAGGTTTCTAAAAGTTAGGTGACAACTTAAACGAAAATAATGTGACTACATACAATATCTCGTCTTCTAGACGTAATTTGAAGTAATAGGTGTTGTAATGAAGGTTATATACGCGGAGTTCTGTCTAATCTTATAACCTTAAAACTGACATTTACAACTTTAAACATTAAGTTAAAGTAACCTAACATATCACGGTTACCTTCCATACTTAATTGCGATGTACCACTGTTGAATTAATTAGTCACGTTTACTCTTACGAATTATATTCATTTTAGTTTGATTTACTTAGCTGTAAAAGTGTACATTATTACAATTTTAATAATAATTCATACACATATTGTGAAGGTCAAGGTTAGTTAATATCTTGAAATATCAGTCATATTTGAAAAATTATCTTAGAATATACGATAAAACAAAGTGTAAATAGCAAGGTACATCTAGTATAACAGTTAAATTATTATAAATTACTAACTACCCGCCAACTTCAAAGTTTTCACTTTTCGTAGATTTTTTTAAACATTTCCTTTCATAGAAACCTTGTTGTAATAATTACATACATAAAATGTATTAGCCCAATAGGTGCAGCAGTTATAAAGTGATACGCTTACATAATTCAGTAATTTATTTCTATATATGAATATATCAAGAAAAATAGTAAACTATTAAATGTAATCACAACTTAAGAAATAATATTTTAGTTACTAAATACGCCAAACAAGAACACAGTGCAAACCGCAGGCCATGGCTTTATATTATGGTATAAATATAAAGTATACTAGCTTCTGCTCGCGACATCGTCCGCGTGGAATAGTCACTTTGGGCTAAAGCTATCACGCAACGGAAGCTCTTAAAAGGAAAAAAAAAAAAGATTTTGAAACATTCTTCATTGGTGCTCTGCTCCTGCTGGTCTTAACGTGACGATATATTCTTCTTCGATAAATGAACTATATGACACTAAAAGAATTACTGAAATCGGAGCAGTAGTTCCTGAGATTAATGCGTTCAACCAAATTAGTTAAAGATTACTACTCTTATGTCGTACTTAACTCGAGCCGTCATTAAAATTGCAATAACTTTTGATAGAGTGGACCGAATTAAATGAAACAAAGACTAAGTTACTCTCGAGGAGATGCTATATGATTTGTTTTATTGTAAAGGCATAGCTTAAGCAGTGATGCGTGTTTATACAAACAGACAGACAGACAGACAGACATTTCTAAAGATGATTGAAATGTATTCTATTACTTATTCCGAGACACCTGCATCATTTTGTTTCACGAAAATCCAAAAGTACAGAAACGTCCCATTTACAGTTTTATTATATGTATAGACTCTTCAATTACATTATTTTAATCAAGTCTGTACGTTAAACTGTTGTATGTTATTAAATATATGAACTTAGAAATCATACAACACGGTAATCAATACCATATTTTATATCGCATAATAATTTGAACTCAATGATGATCTTATTATAAGAGGACAAGGCTACATAAGGACATGTGTGAATAAGGTTATGTTACTGTACGAATAAAGTCCGCTTATTTTGATTGACATGTTTTGGGTCACGGCGGGCCACCGACTTTATAATAACATAGTTTATGCATCGATATCGACGCCCATATCTCAGTAGCATTCTTGAACGAATGAAGGATAAAAAAAATAAAAATTGATTATTCAATTGTGAACCTTTTTGTTTTGCATTAAAGGTTGCATCTTTATTTGGCATTTTTAACAAAATATCTGATTTACGATCAGGTGAACTCTCGTCATCCGTTCCTCCCATTCAGAGCTTCCACAAAGTGGGACGCCTTTACATTGGCGGTTTCAGATAATGCGCTTCATTTCATATTCTTTTTGTATGTTTTTTAACTTCAACGGTCGCGGTTTGCTGAATTATTTAGTTTTACTTTATCTATACTGATATTATAAACATAGGTCAAGTTTGTGAATTTGTGACGTTGTAGGGGTTAATCTCTCGATCTACTTAAACCGATTTTTAATATTTTTTTAACAACAGAAAGCCACGTTATTTGTGAGTGTAATAAGCTATATATTAACCCGAAAAATTTAAAGACTTTTTTGTGGTAGTCGTATTTGCAAAGTAAGTCGGAGAAGAAAGGTCAAATGAAAACTTTTCTTACGAATGCTGCCTTAACGATGAGAGATATATGATTGAGTTCTAGAGAAAAGTTGTAGAGCTTGATAATGCCTACAAAAAAGACACCGACAGCATATGTCTAACTTCAAGATTTTTTTATTATCAGAGTGGGACAACGTACGCCCTACCCGCTAGTACTCTCATAAATGCACACAATTATATCACTGCCCTATACCCGATTAGGCCTCCCACGGCAGCAGCTCAAGCCTAGGTTCGATCCCTCGTTAGGGAGCCCTTGAGTGCGTTGCTTGCGCGATACGGTGACACACAAATATACATCACTGCTACAACACTACACAATCACCACCACACACGAGCACGCTACACGCTTACACATGAAAGTGGAAGGGTTTACTTTTTTTCGCTTCTCGAACTGAAAAACTCTCAATTTTCCGATAATAAATATATGGCGGACTTGTTGAGGCGTGTATGCTTGGTACATATATACGTTTCAACAACTCATATCTATATGAATAGTTAGCTAGGTTAGCTAAGATAGGTCGCGATTTTGCATGCAACAGGCAACAGTCAAGCCGAGGTGTGCCGTGCACCCTTGAGCTGGTTGCCAAAATAAAATCGGCTGAGTGCCTTAAGCGCTCGCCTTAGTAGTCCGGTGAAGCTGTTAAGACCTTGCTGGATCAATAGCGTGGCCATTTAAAAAAAATATCACTGCCCTATTCTTTTCGATCATGATGTGTATGTGTAAAGTCCTATTAAGTCCTTATTATTTTTGTAAAACATATGCTATTTAAAGTATAGTAACGTAATAAAAAGAAAACAATATAGTTTTCACATGGTGCAGCCACTGTTTAACTGTATAATATTCATACACAATTGATAAATATCTTTCTTCATTACAAATAAGTATTTCGATAATTTACCTTATATGAGACACTTCTAAGGAGCTATTACTTTTTATTATAAAGCACATTAAAAAAAATAGATTAAAGTGTAGAACATAAAAAATCTAAAACAAAAATACGAATTTAATTTTGTTTATCTAGTAAAAGTCTAAAATATGTACTGCTAAAAATTGTTAATGGAGTAATGAGCAAATATATTTTAAAGACAAACCTCTTAGAGAATGTGCGTCACAAGTAATAATTATGGAACGTGCAACGTTTCGCATTCTTTTGCGAGAGAATTTTTATGTGTGCATTTTTCGGAATGAGGTGTTGGGAGGTTAGGGTGGGTACTGTTGGGTGCTTTTAAACAGTACTCGGTGGACGGCGCGGCGGCGTCACAGCCAGTTCAGTAGCTCATTGCCCTCGGGAAGGGATGGTGGCGCGCTCATCCGGGATGCCGCAATACGGCCTCTTTCGATACGCCCGTGTATTTAGTGAAGTTTTATCATGACTCTTTCAGAATATCCGTGAGTTTTGCACCGACTGAGAAACCTTTGAATTGTTTTAAAAATATTATTAAATTCAAGTTATATCATATAATTTAATTTGCATAGTTAATCATAGCTTAATATTTAACAACAAGAATAATATATCGTGAGGTGTTCTCATAATCACATATTCAACTTTAAACGAATTTTAATATTTTTTATGACGTCGTAACTATTAAATAATCGAAAGTTAAAGTCATTCGAGAGATTGGAGAGCAAAGAAATATCACATCCTGTGACCACATGTTCATATTGCCACTTGAAAAAGGGAATACTAACTTTTTTATTCATTTTATTATGTAGCTATTCGTAGATTGTATTTAAAATTTATGTAATATTTCTGACTGTAATCAAATATATAACTTTTACGCTATGATAATATTATCTTGATTTTTTTATTTATATGTCTTATTTATATGTATGTATCTTTTGACAATAGGTAGGTGAACCAATTTTACGTAAAAATAAAAAAATATTTTTAAACATATTTATTGTATCTATGTATTTTTTTACAACTAAATTTATGTAGACGATGTGTATTCACAATTATATGTATTATACGATACAATAAATATAGTTTTCAATAATCGTACTTAGTTCTATAATTGGAACTTACTATTTTCGACATAAACAAGAAATTTGCTGTCTTGCCTGCTTATTAATTTGATTTAAAATCATATTTTTTAGTAATATTAAAATAACTTAACTAGCGTGAAAAATTACAAATATGTATAGTCATTTAATATTTGTGTTATGCATAACCTTGGTTAAATAATATGCTAAAAGTGTTTCTAGATTGATCGATATATTTAATTGCATATCATATAGTACTCCTTATGCAGTTTTAATAATGAAAATGATGACAAAAATATGTCACTAATAGGAAAACCAACCCAGGTAAAGAAGGTGCTAATACGGCCAGTTTTATTCCAATTTGAATGTAATGAATATCTTTCATATTAAAATTGCAAAATGCAATACTTTTTTTTTTTTTTCGAAATGTCTACGCTATTGATCAAGCAAGGTCTTAACAGCTTCACCGGACTACTAAGGCGAGCGCTTAAGGCACTCAGCCGATTTTATTATGGCAACCAGCTCAAGGGTGCACGGCACACCTCGGCTTGGCTGTCGCCTGTTGCATGCAAAATCGCGACCTATCTTAGCTAACCTAGCTAACTATTCATATGTGTAAGAGTTGTTGAAACGTATATGTGTACCAAGCATACACGCCTCAACAACTCCTCCATATATTTATTATCGGAAAATTGAGAGTTTTTCAGTTCGATAAGGGAAAAAAGTAAACCCTTCCACTTTCATGTGTAAGCGTGTAGGCGTGCACGTGTGTGGGGATGATCGTATAATGTTGTAGCACTGATGTATATTTGTGTGTCACCGTATCGCGCAAGCAACGCACTCAAGGGCTCCCTACCGAGGGATCGAACCTAGGCTTGAGCCGCTACCGTGGGAGGCCTAATCGGGTGTGCGGGAGCGAAATTAACCCCCAGACCACGGCGGCGTGATCTGTGGTTACGCGGGCGTGGGCATGAGCACGCTCTGTTTCGAGGGACAGGCTGGTACTGATCGTTCGCTGACGTGATTAAATCAGGAGGGTCGGTAAAAATGCATCGCGGACGTCTTTTAAAACGCGCAGCGTTAGGTACGGGTTCATAGTTTGCGGCGGATACCACTAACGGATTGGGATGATTCGCGGCTTTTTCAAAATAACTAATCGTAAGTGATTTTACGTACGCCCAGATAGAAGGGATCTCTAGGTCTCTATGGAGATCGACTCTCCGGATGTACCACGGGGCACCGGAGAACCTGCAGCTTATCAAAGTTATCTTTGGACATATGCGCAAAAACGGGGCAGCTATATGACATCACGGGACGGATACACGTCTTATACAAAGTGAGCTTGTATCTGAGGGACATCTTACTCTTATGACAAAGCAACGGATGGAGGCGACCCAAGACCATAGCGGCTTTGTTTCGCACTCTGTCTATATGTGAATTGAACTTTAAATGTTTATCTATTGTAACACCGAGATATTTGACCTCTTCGACCCAAGGGATATCGATTCCGTATAGCCTGATGGGCTCAAATTTATTAGTGCGTTTCGTGGGATCGAAGAGTATTGCGGCACTCTTATCGGGATTAACTTCTATGCGCCATCGACGAAACCATTCACCGAGAGTATGAACGGCTTTTTCGATGCGCTTCCTAAGAAAGTCCGACCGCCAGCCGGAAGTGTAAATAACGGTATCGTCAGCGTAACAACCTACCTCGACCCCCCGAGACCGAGGTAGGTCACTGATGAACAGATTGAAGAGCGTGGGCGCGAGTATGGAGCCCTGTGGCACACCTGAGCGTATCGGGTGGGGCAGCGATAGTTCTATGGAGCCCTGTGGCACACCTGAGCGTATCGGGTGAGGTAGCGATAGTTCACCATCCATTCTGAAGCGGAATATCCTATCAGTGAGATAATCGCGGATAATATGAATGAGCCTATCGGGTACGCGAGATTTACATAATTTATGGATGAGTCCTCCGTGCCAGACCTTATCGAAGGCCTTGGCGATATCGAAGAAGACTGCAATTGTGGGTTTCGGTTTACGTTTCGGATCGGCGTTAAATTTAGAGAAAATGTACTCCGTGAGGCGGTGTACTTGATTCGTGCAAGAGTGTTCGGCGCGAAATCCGAACTGCTCAGGTGGTATTAATAAATGCTATACACTTTTAGTCGAAAGTTTACATATTATTTTACTACATTCCCCTTTTGTCAAATTATGTTTAGTATTCTATGTCAGTTTTCCGCATAAGTCTATTTGTTTCGAGAATATTCGTTTTTATATTGGTTCGTATGACGGCAAGCGACCGTGGAATCTCACACCTGGGACCTGTAGTAGGTCAAGGCATTTGTTATAGACTTACCTTCCTGGCCTTCCGGCATTATGTCATTTTTATGTTTGTTGTTACCCATTTTATATTTGAATATAATATGTAGATCAAAATGGTTAAACCAATTATGTTCTTCTTGGTTTCTGTAAGCATGTACAATGTACATATGTAATGTACAGATATGATAGCATTACTACATACATATTATAAAGTAAAGTTCTCTGCCACGTCTGTCTGCGTAGTCCAGTGAAGCTGTTAAGACCTTGCTCGGTCAATAGCGTAGTTAGTTCGAAAAAAAGGCTGTCTATCTGTTCGCGATATACTCAGAAACTACTAAACGGATTGTCATGCGGTTTTCACCACTAGATAAAGTGATTCATGAGGAAGGTTTAGGTATATAATTTATCAAAGTTGTTTTTATCACAACGGCGGGACAACGTCTGCCGGGTTCGCTAACTTAATATATTTTTTGGTACTAAAGATATATTTGTATTATGTATAAAATGTTTGAATGCATTTACCAAATGTATACATAAACTTAATCTGTAGGCGGTTTAATGCCTATTCATATTTAATCAACGTCTATGTTTGCAATTTATAACTTTCAACATCGTCTAACTAGCATGTTTATTAATCCACTATTATACATTATAGCAATACCAATTATAATTAAAATACGTACAATTTAAAAAAAAACTGGCAAAATATTATAGAATTCATAATTTTTCTTACGGCGCGGCGGTGCAGTGTTATTTTTTTTTTTTTTTATGTTATTTTATTCTGATTTAGGATCATGTTACGATACGGATTTTACTAACATTTTCATATGAATAAAATAAGTAGGCAATAAAGATATATATACGGCGTTATCGAGAAAGACAAACAAACAATTTTTATGGTTTAGAAAAAAGACTAGCTTCAGATACGGCACGCTGAGTAATCCGATACTCGCAGCGAGCTGATATTGACTTTTGTGGTTTTATTTTGTGCTTTTATTCCCTACGCTCGCGGATTATATGCTTTTTGACATACGATTGAGAAAGTTGAATGGGTTGTTATTATTTAATGAGTTACAAATGTGTGTTGAGGGTGCGGTACCGTATGGTTAATAATTGAACTTAATTAAAGTAAGACGAAGTTGTTCGACACACGTTGGAAAACATGGAGGTTAGAATGGAGGTCTCTTGAATGAATGGTATTGCGGCCGTATGAGTTTAAATAACTGCCGTTACAGGGCTCTTCAATGATAATATAAATAACACCTACTAATAATATGTGAATTTATACCAGTTTAGTACAAAATAATTTGTTATAAAATAAAATTGTTTTAAGATACCTATTAGTAATTCTTACTAAGCATGTTCTATAATGTATATAATAATTAATAAATACTTTTTCCATAGTTAAAATTATTAATATGCTAAATGATGACAATGGTCAAATAATTAAGACCCAAAAATATATAGAAATTTAATGTACAACTTCAAATTCTAAATTTAATGCAACTCTAAATTATTATTTCAACCCGTTTTAAAACTCAGCATCTATTTATGTATTATAAACAGATATGATATGTCGATGAATATATGGAACCCTACTCGCTAAACGAAATCCTTACATTATAAAAGAGAATGTGAGT
>JACEII010000064.1:1896270-1919215 GCA_014332785.1 Antheraea mylitta | reverse complement strand
TTTTATATTTGAATATAATATGTAGATCAAAATGGTTAAACCAATTATGTTCTTCTTGGTTTCTGTAAGCATGTACATATGTAATGTACAGATATGATAGCATTACTACATACATATTATAAAGTAAAGTTCTCTGCCACGTCTGTCTGCGTAGTCCAGTGAAGCTGTTAAGACCTTGCTCGGTCAATAGCGTAGTTAGTTCGAAAAAAAGGCTGTCTGTCTGTTCGCGATATACTCAGAAACTACTAAACGGATTGTCATGCGGTTTTCACCACTAGATAAAGTGATTCATGAGGAAGGTTTAGGTATATAATTTATCAAAGTTGTTTTTATCACAACGGCGGGACAACGTCTGCCGGGTTCGCTAACTTAATATATTTTTTGGTACTAAAGATATATTTGTATTATGTATAAAATGTTTGAATGCATTTACCAAATGTATACATAAACTTAATCTGTAGGCGGTTTAATGCCTATTCATATTTAATCAACGTCTATGTTTGCAATTTATAACTTTCAACATCGTCTAACTAGCATGTTTATTAATCCACTATTATACATTATAGCAATACCAATTATAATTAAAATACGTACAATTTAAAAAAAAACTGGCAAAATATTATAGAATTCATAATTTTTCTTACGGCGCGGCGGTGCAGTGTTATTTTTTTTTTTTTTTTATGTTATTTTATTCTGATTTAGGATCATGTTACGATACGGATTTTACTAACATTTTCATATGAATAAAATAAGTAGGCAATAAAGATATATATACGGCGTTATCGAGAAAGACAAACAAACAATTTTTATGGTTTAGAAAAAAGACTAGCTTCAGATACGGCACGCTGAGTAATCCGATACTCGCAGCGAGCTGATATTGACTTTTGTGGTTTTATTTTGTGCTTTTATTCCCTACGCTCGCGGATTATATGCTTTTTGACATACGATTGAGAAAGTTGAATGGGTTGTTATTATTTAATGAGTTACAAATGTGTGTTGAGGGCGCGGTACCGTATGGTTAATAATTGAACTTAATTAAAGTAAGACGAAGTTGTTCGACACACGTTGGAAAACATGAAGGTTAGAATGGAGGTCTCTTGAATGAATGGTATTGCGGCCGTATGAGTTTAAATAACTGCCGTTACAGGGCTCTTCAATGATAATATAAATAACACCTACTAATAATATGTGAATTTATACCAGTTTAGTACAAAATAATTTGTTATAAAATAAAATTGTTTTAAGATACCTATTAGTAATTCTTACTAAGCATGTTCTATAATGTATATAATAATTAATAAATACTTTCTCCATAGTTAAAATTATTAATATGCTAAATGATGACAATGGTCAAATAATTAAGACCCTAAAATACGCGATATTTAGAAATTTTATGTACAACTTCAAATTCTAAATTTAATGCAACTCTAAATTATTATTTCAACCCGTTTTAAAACTCAGCATCTATTTATGTATTATAAACAGATATGATATGTCGATGAATATATGGAACCCTACTCGCTAAACGAAATCCTTACATTATAAAAGAGAATGTGAGTTTGTCTGTTACGCGAGTCTTAACTACTCAGTCGATCATCATGAAATTTCGCATGTTCATTATCAAATATACAGGAAAGGACATAGGATATCCTTCATTTAGAAAAAACTACTTTTCCCGAGAGATAGGTCAAATCTGTATTGACGTGAATGAAGCCGCGAGCAAAAGTTCGTAAACTGTAAATATGTAAAATTACGATCATATTGTGAAGACCCTCTAATACGCAATATTTAGAATTTTCATTTCAACTTCAAATAAACTCATACGGTGTTATTCCAAAAAAGTTAAACACGTTTTGAAGGTTTGCTTTAAAAAGATCTCTCGGTGAATGTTCGCAGTCTTGCTCTTTTGTCTCGCTTTGGTTAGGTTAGGTTACACTTGCGAGGGTAAGGCGGTCGAGTGCCTCCGCGGCAGGCGGACGGCGCCTGGGCCGGACGGGGTCCCGGGCCGGGTGTTGGCCCTCTGCATGGGGCACTTCGGGGAGCGGCTTCGGGGGCTGTTCGACCGCTGTCTGGCGGAAGGACAGTTCCCGAAGCCCTGGAAGACGGGGTGGCTCGTCCTTATCCCTAAGGCGGGCCGCTCTCCGGACAGCGCGTCGGCATACCGGCCCATCGTCTTGCTGGACGACACCGGGAAGGTGCTCGAGAAGGTGATCGCGTCCCGGGTCGTCCGGCACCTGGAAGACGTAGGGCCGAACTTGTCTGACGCGCAGTTCGGCTTCCGGTCGGGGCGTTCAACACTGGACGCCCTGAGCCTCCTGAAGGAGCTCTATGCGCAGGCGACCTCCCGCGGTTAGAGGCTGTTGGCGGTGTCACTGGACATCGCCAACGCCTTCAACAGCCTGCCGCACGGAGTAATACGGAAGGCGCTCCGATTTTTCGGGGTGCCCCCGTACCTGCGGCGGCTGTTGGAGGCATACCTCGAGGGAAGGGAGGTCGTCTACGCAGACAGCAGAGAGCGGACGGTCCGACGTGGGACTCCTTGCGGGGTCCCACAAGGCTCGGTCCTGGGGCCCTTGTTGTGGAACCTGGGCTACGACTGAGTGCTCCGCGGCGCGCTCCCTTCAGGAGTGCGTCTAATATGCTACGCGGATGACACCCTAGTCGTAGCCCAGGGAAGGGAATGGACAGAGCTGGTGCGCCTGACCACGCTGGCTACGACCTTCGTGGTCGGGCGCATCCGCCGACTGGGCCTCAGAGTGGCCCTCGAAAAAACCGAGGCCTTGTTGTTCCACGGGCCTCGGCAGGGGTCACCCTCTGGGGCCCATATAACGGTGGGAGGAGTACGTATCAGGGTGGGGTCCACGATGAAAAATCTGGGCCTCACCCTGGACGGGCGTTGGCGGTTCGAGCCCCACTTCAAGGGGCTCGGACCGCGTATAGTAGGGGCGGCGGCGGCGCTCGGCCGCCTTCTCCCGAACACGGGAGGGCCGGGCGCTGCCTGTCGCCGTCTTTATGCTGGGGTTGTGAGGGCCATGGCCGCCTACGGGGCGCCGGTGTGGGCGGACTCCCTCAGCGCCACGAATGTTCGCGTCCTGTGCAAAGCGCAGCGCACAGTGGCGTTGAGGGAGATCCGCGGATATCGCACGGTGTCCGCGGCGGCGGCCATGGTGCTCGCGGGCTCTCTACCCTGGGAGCTGGAGGCGGAAACTCTTGCCGCCGTGTACAATTACGCGGCGGCAGGAAAATCCCGAGGTAGACCTCTGGCGCCCAGGGAGATCGCTGCGCTGCGGGCTACAGCCCGCAGCCAACAAATAGAGAGATGAGGCCGACACCTGGCGGACGAGCGTTATGGAAGATTTACCATAGACGCCGTCCGCCCGGTCCTGTCGGCCTGGGTGAACAGGGGATGGGGCTCCCTGACGTACCGTCTGGTGCAGGTGCTGACCGGGCACGGATGCTTCGGTTGATACTTGCACTGGATAGCGCGCAGGGAGCCCACCGTCGCATGCCACGAGTGCGGCGCTGAGACGGACACCGCGCAGCACACTCTCTCGGAGTGCGCCGCGTAGGGCGATCAGCGCCGCGCCCTGTTTGCGGAGGTGGGGGACGATCTCTCGCTGCCGGGCGTGGTTTCGGCCATGCTCGGCAGCGAGGACGTCTGGGCTGCTGTAGCCTCCTTCTGCGAGACCGTCATCTCACAGAAGGAGGCGGCGGAGAGGGCCCGGGAGGTCGATCCCAGAAGTGGTCCTTTAAATCTTGATTTTGTCTCGTTTTAATCTATTAGTTCATTTTGAACTATAGATACGTTTTAAATAACGATCATATAGTGTAGAAGACCCTACAATACATGTGATTTAGTAATTTAAAGTTTAACTTCAAATAAATACATTGTATAATTTTAAATTTTGATTTTGTCTTTTTTTTATTTTTTATTTTTTTTTTTTTTTTTTTATTTATTTCACATAACTGGTTAACAATAGGGTTCATTTCTGTTGACATCGATACAGTGATGTTGTTACTAATGTAACCTACTAGATGTGAAACTAGCATGCACAACATATGAGAGCTTAGAAATTTATGTTGAAGTTAAAAATTCAAACAAAATATATAAAAATTAAGTTAAAAGTCTAAATATACAAAATATATGAAAATTAAGTAAAAAGTCTAAATGTAATACAATTTTTTTCTATTGAGATTTTATTGAGGCTAAAGAACAATGAAAAATATCAAATTTCGCTTGTATATTGTTGTATTTGTGACACATTCGGTAGAGAGGCGAGTGTTGTCCTACGTTTGTCGAATACTTGGGTAGGAAGAATGTTTTGCGATTCTGTAAGCGGCTGTTGTTACGTGGCACTGATATACCTATTTGTCCTAATAAGAATGAACTATCAATGTGGCTATTCAAAATCTTAAATAAGAAAGACAAATCTAATATGGTTCTACGGGATTGCAACGTTTGTAAATTATAATGAGCTAATCGTGACTGATATGACTGTAAAGAGTTACATTTGTTAGTAATAAACGTGAGATGGTATAGAAAACGTTTTTGTACTAGTTCTATCCTGTTTGAGTGCACCTGGTAGGTTGGATTCCAGACAGGACTACAATATTCCAAGATACCTCTTACCAGAGTATTATATATTAACAAGGATATCTTGGGTTCTCTAAATATCTTTGTCTGTCTTGCAATGAATCCTGACATTTTTGAGGCCCTTTTTATCATGGCATCGTAGTGGGAGCGAAAACTAAGCGTGCTATCCACTATAACACCTAAGTCACGTATACATGTTACTTCTTGAAGTTGGGAACCATTAATGAAGTAGGACGTTTGGCGCGGATTTCTCTTTTTTGTGAACTTTATATGTATGCATTTATCAACGTTCAAAATCATATTATTTCTAATGCACCAGTGCTGGATATAATCTATATCACATTGTAAAGAAACCACGTCACTATCGTTATTAATTGTGCGATATATTTTTAAGTCATCAGCGTACATTTTAAAGGGTGATGAGATATAACAACACAAATCATTCACAAATATCAGAAAGAATAGAGGCCCAAGATTCGATCCCTGAGGAATTCCCGAAGGTACAATTTTTTCCACTGATTTATAACCATGTACAGACACCAGTTGTGAACGATTACGCAAGTATGATTCGCACCATCGCAATAATGAGCCGTGAATACCGGCTTCTTCTAGTTTGTTAATAAGTAAATCGTGTTGAACCAGGTCAAATGCTTTTTTAAAATCAGTATAGACAGCATGTACTTCATTCTTTTTGTCCAGTTCCTGCACAATCTCGGTTACATATTCTGTAAGATTTGTTGCAGTAGATTTTTAGTAGTAGTAATTTTTAGTAAGTAGATTTGATATAGGACGGTACTGAGTCACATTACTGGGATCTCCTGTCTTGAAAATTGGTGTTATATAGGCGAGTTTCCATTTATTGGGAAAAACACCTGTCAAGAGCGATTGATTAAATATTTTAGTTAAAGGAAAACTTAAATTTTTTGCGCATTTATATAAGAATAATGGAGATATTGAATCAGGGCCTGGACCTTTATTAAAATCAATTGCAAGTAGTGACTTTTCTACCTCCTCTACAGTAAAAGAACAATGACTAAGTGTAAAATGATTATAGGGAGATTTATTTAAAATAGAGTCTAAAACGGGTATTGGAGATGGAGAGTTAAATGTGGCCAAATGTGTTGCATACACAGAATGAAAATGCTCAGAGAATAAATCACAAATCTGTTGACCGCCCGATACAGTTTTGGATCCTAGGGTCATTTCATTGGGGATAGCAACACTGTTAGACCTTTGTGATTTTAAAAATTTCCATATGTATTTTGGATGTGTAGACATATAATTAACGGCATTTCTTTTGAAATTATTGTAGCAATCCCTAATCATTGCGTCACAACGTTTGCGCAGTAAGTTAAAAGTTAATTTATCTCTAGGATTATTATACTTCTTGAAGTTAGAATGATATTTAGCTTTTTCTTTTATAGTTTTAATGAGTGGTTTACTAAACCATACAGGATATTTGTCGCTCTTAGATGTATGTTGGGGTGTATGTGCTTGTATTATAGGCATAATAGAATCATAAAACGCAAGTAACATTGCATTAACAGACATTGTATCCGTCAGCATTATATTCCAGTCAATTTTACGGAGTTCTTCATTTATTACATCATAATTACTTTTATGGTAATTTAGTAATTTAATATTTTTTGGTTTTATTACTCGAGCTTTAAAGAAGTCAACTGTAATTAATAAGGCTGGATGATGTGTATCTATATCGACCAATGGATTGTTTGTTTCCATAACAGATAATTTTTCGGGCTTATTTGAACAAACTAAATCTAATATGCGATTATTCATATTCTTAATTGAGTTACATTGACATATCCCCATAAATTCGAAGGCATCTACTAAAGAGCTTTCAGTTATATTTGTGGTGGGTGATGACATCATGGTCTGCGTGTGAGGGTCATAAGTTCAAACAATATTGCCCAAATTAAAGTCACCGACGATCAAGATTTGCGAGTCGAGTGACAATTTGGTTACCACGACATTATTAAGATTGTATAGAAAGTCGTCTAAACACTGTTGTGATACTGGTGGAGGTATATAAACCACACAGATGTGTAGAATAAAGGTCTGAATTTTTATAGTTATCCACAAGTCTTCAATAGATGACTCCCATGATATCTTTCTTAGCGCGTCATATTTTTTAATCGAGGCTATAGGTACCCCCCCACCATCTTTTTTGTATTGACATGTGGAGGTAGCAGCCCTATCGCGGCGAAAAATATTATACCTCTCATCAAGAATCTCATGATCAAATACAGTATCATTGAGCCAAGTCTCGGTAGCTATTAATAAATCAAAATCATTCCTAAGTGCTGATGTATAAATAAGCCTCTCACATTCTGGTAATAAATTTTTAAATGTATGTTAGCCATTAGTACCAAAAAAAGAATATTAAAGAAACATGCATAGATAAGGTATACAATATTCGTAGAAGAGGAAAAATATTACATCTATACACAACGTATTATAAATTATTTAAAATATTACTGTTTTTAATTAATTTAGCAGGAGATTTGGTATCCTTGCGAACATATATACGCCCATTTCTCACCCATACAAATTCATACTTCTTGTCCTTTGCAACAATTCTAGTAGCCGCGTGTAACTTTTTGTTGGCTGGTGAAAGATGCTCAGTAACAAATATCGCTTGTCTCTCTCCACCGATGCCCAAATGGGAAGTGCAAAGTTTATTGTCACTGTGTTTTTTATTAAAGTTCTTCACCGAAGCCAAAAATTGGTCTCTAACACGAGGACTTGCTAATTTTACTATAATGTTGCGAGGTCTCTTAGATTCCGTGTTAAGTTTAGCCGCCCTATGAAATGCTAGTAAATGGTTACTAGGCAGATCTATCCCGATGGTTGCTGCCAACTGATGCACTATAGTAGAGGTATTTTCATTGTGATGCTCGGGTACACATTGTATCTCTAAGTTATTTTCACGTGCTTGTTGCTCAAGTTGATCGAATTTATATTCTATATCCGTTATCTTTGCATGTAAGTTTAAATTTACAGTTGTAAGTTTGGAGATAGTATTTTTCATCTCAGTATAAAATTTTTGCTGATCGTCGTGGCAATCTGACAAAAACTTTATAGTTGTTATAGCTTCATTGAGTTCGCTTTTGATCGCAGAAAACTTAGAGTTAGCATCTTGCAAACCTTGCTGTACACTGGACAGAGTAGTATTGAACTTATCCAAGGTGGATTGCTGTTCTGTGAGTCTCTCATTGATTTCTTTTCGAAACTGACGTATTTCTATTATTATGGAGGAGTCAGAAGTGTTACCTGATGGCGAAGGCATTACTTCTCCTGATACTAGTTCTTCGTGATCTTTGCCTTGAGGATTACTGTAACTGTCTAGTTTTATTTTTGTACACAAAGGACACACCCACTTTACACGCGATGTTGTGGATTGTGAATAGCTGACACATTCCTGGTGAAATATACGTTGACAGCCATCGAATGTACATTTAATCCTTTTTTGGGTCACAGGGATAACAGCATCGCATGCTGAACATTTCATGGTAATTAAGTTAGGTATTAAATGCCGCTATATCGTTGACAATGTTTTGTGCCAATAGGAACAATAACAATAATGCAAAATGTTATAAGAAACAATAATTGCTATTTACTTGTAGTAGGCGCTCATTATTTGTCGATGACACAGCTCAATGTACTTGGATCACAAAGTGGGTAGTTAGGAAAAAGTTTTTTACGTATATAACATTTACTGTGTTATGTACAAAAAATAACACCTTTTCACTGCCAAATTACACTGTGAACCACTTATAAGTCACGTAATGTATCCACTTGTATATTATCTAAGTAAGTTAAACTCTTAGAACACCATTAAAAGTAAAAAAAAAATTGACTAGCTATGCAAACACGTCTGCTTACTCTCCTGTAGGTAGTAGGTGTAGGTCTTAGTTTAATAGTTAATTTTAGATTATAAATATGATTTAAATAACGGTCCTATAGTGAAGATCCGACAATACACGAGATTTAATCATCTAAAGTTCAACTTCAAAGAACCTCAATGAATCATTTTAAATCTTCATTTTGTTTTCCTTCTCGCAACTCTCAAAAATATAATAAACAACAAGTCGAAAAATATATAAATCATTAATATATTAATATGTAATTAATAATAAACAAATTTATATGAAACGTAAAACTTTTGTAAAATGGCGTTAAAATCTCTATAAAATTTACACAACATTTTAGTGAAGAATGTGCCCCGTATTTTGCTGACAAATTTATTTACATTATCGAATCTAAGCTATCGTCTGACGGCGTTCCGTGACAAGAGTGTCTTTACTAATTACAGACTTTACAGAGAACACCATATTTAGTTAGTAATACAAAGGAAGCGGCATTCCTCGTTACAATGCCTTTAAGAAATGGGTTGCCATCAACGGCGAATAAAATACCGTCTGGGAAATTACGTTCAAGACGTCAACTATTAATTTATATATACCTATAGATAAAATTGAAGTGTTTATTGTTTGCCCCGATTTAGATCCGGAGCGGTTGAACTCTTTTGACTACACTTTTACCAGAAAACTGATGACTTTTCAAAATATTATTTAACTACTAGCTAATACTCGCGACTTTGTCCATTTTTTTTATTATTAGGCCCAAGCCGAGGTGTGCCGTGCACCTTTAAGCTAGTTGCCCAAATAAAATCAAGTCAGTTCGAAAAAAAAAAGATTTAACAGAGAAAACTGAAAATTGATAAGAGGGTTAGATACTACTAACAAAATTACAATTGATGACACAAAAAATTCGAAAAACGATATTGCGGAAAAATAACTAGTATAACAAATAAAAAAAACAAAAAAAAAAACATATGACATGTTTTCTTATGTTTCCTAATAAACTGTTTGCGTAAATACTAAATTTCTTTAAAACAGTATTATGTAATATTTTTCTGCTTAAACTAAAAACGTTAGCAAAATAAAATATTATTGAATTCGAAGAGTATATTTTAAAAGATATTAAATATAAATTAAAAATATTTTGTTCTTAGAAACCTGAATCGTAACATCGGGAGCATTGTCGGTTAGTGAAATTGACACGAAGTACAGTGACATTTTTTAAAGTATTAAAAATATTTACATTATACATACAACCTTAATATTTGTCTTTAATTTGACATTTCATAGTAATTTGGTTTCCCTTAACAATTGCACATTTGTTATGTTCAACTCGTCCAAACTTAGCTTTTACGTTATGGTTTCACTTCGGACATTAGTACAAACGGCGAGGCTTCGTCGAATTAATTATTTACTCGGCGCTATTTACTCGTAATGCCTTTTAGAATAATTAAATTACTGCGACCCGCGTAAATAATATTGAAATGGTTTATTATTTCAATACTGGATAAAAATGAAAGTTAGAATTGAAATATTTGTGAAACAAAAGTTCTTTCTTCTATTTGTCATCTAATCTTCTAGTAGATTATGACTGCCATCGTCGAGTAGGTAATGATATTAGTTTTTTACAATTATTTCAGCGAACTAACAAGATGGTGGCCGTCTAGTTAGAACTTTCTAGGGAGTTTTTGTGGCATGTCAGAATCCATCCAATCCGTCGTGGATTGCTTCCGATCCACTTCACTTGTGCAAAATAATCAAACTATGTTATGTAAAAAACCATCAATTTTACAAAATATGTTCTATATTTACATAAATAACACAATTGTAATGTGCTCTATTATTTTCAATTCGAAATTTAAATTGTAGACAACATAAAAAAAAGTACAGTTGAATTGAGAACCTCCTGCTTTTTTTGAAGTCGGTTAAAAACTAGTGATCGCCCATCATATCTATCTATATATAGTATATTTAATACCTTTAAACAAGCATTTCTTGTATATATCTATATTTTTGTATATATTCAGAATCTCGGAGACGGCGTCATTTATTTCCGTGAAACTTAGTATGTAGGTAGTTTCGGTGACGATAGATCGATCTAGCTAGATTTTATTCATAGAAAACTTTTCCCCTGAGATGCCTTACCAAAGGAAGGAAAAAATACAGCTATAATATGAAGGTAAATTTCGCCGCCGCTGTCAAAACAAAAATAGCTCAGATGGAAATTGGTTGCTTCGAAAATCGTGTAACCACATTTCGAATCCGAGTGTATAATATTTTTTTTTATGTGAAAAAATGTTAATTTTGTGAGGTAAACTCAACAGTTTATTTCAATTTAAAAATGATTTTTAAAGAACCGAGCTAGGCTCGGTCGCCCAGGTACTATTATATATATACATCAAATAAAAGAACATCGTGCTAATCACACACGTAGATGAGGTGATTAAAGAGATTTGTGAAGACACGTTTTCGAACTCGGAAAAGGTAGCAAAAAAAGTGTCTATCATTTTAGGATTACTAGCAACAGTAAATACGCGTGGAGCCGCAAACACAATCGTAATAATCAAGAAGATATTCTATATATGAAACTAGCGGGCCCTGCCGCCGCTGTCTTGCCCTGATAATAAAAAAAAAACTTGACAAATTATATACCTAAACCTTCCTCATGAATCACTTTATCTACTGGTAAAAACCGCATGAAAATCTGTTCAGTAGTTTTTGTGTTTATCGCGAACAAACGGACGTGGCAGAGGAATTTGTTTTATAATACGTAATGATTTAGGTTTATTACTAAACACATGTGACAATTGATATACAGTTACACATCCAAGTTACCTTCAAAGATCATTTACTGTTAACATTTACCGAGGGAAAATAGCTCGGATAGCTTCCTTTATGTCCGCTCTTTGACGGCTTCCCCGCGGGGGCGAATGTTACCTATCTATTGGATTTACATAAAGACAAGGATGAGTTCGACGTGAACTCCCATATATTTGGGTCGATAAGATGTAATAAGAAAAGTTTACTATTTACCAACTTCGCGTAGTCGTAGCAACCGTTTTTGGACTCATATCCTAACTAATACTATAAATGCGCTGATAAGGTGGTTTGTAAAGGTATCGTGTCTTAAATACTCAACCGATAATGATTTTTTCCATATGTTATCAGAAATACCAAAAGTGAGATGGATTACCTTTTATACAAAAACAAATGTTTCCCGATAGATCAAATTTCAAGTCTTTTTTTTCTCGAACTGATTACGCTTTTGACCTATCAAGATCTTAACAGCATCACACGGATTACAAAATTTCAAGTAGCGAACAAAGTGTAGTAGTACCCATAATATCAGTATAACAGCTGTGCACACAGATCGTCCGCGTGAAACCTTGTGTCAAAAAACAGCGATTAATAAAGTCATTTGAATATATTAAGTCAAATTACTTATCTACTTTTGTCTCGTACTTAAGTCGCGTCGTTATTAAAAACTTTTTTTTTTATAGTAGCACGGCAAAGTGACTGCACTGTGCCTGATGGTAAGCACAGTGCAATCCAAAAACAAAGGCGACTGCCGAGAGATATGTCATCCTTCGTTGGTCGTCGCTGTCATGCCGGCCTGCGTAAATGCCTCTTCAAGTTACGCTTGAAAGACCTCATATTATAGGAAGGAGGGAACACACTAGCCGGGAGATTGTTCCACAGCTTCACGGTACGGCAAAGATAGGATGTTGCGAACTTTTTAGTTCGTGCCCAGATAGGATTTACCGTAAAACTGTGACTCCGTAGACCAGCGCGCGTGGTTCGGTTGTGAAAAGGAGAGGAAGGGATTAAATTGAACAACTCTGCAGAACACTCGCCATGATACAGACGGTAGAACACGCTCAGTGAGGCAATATCCCTGCGCAGTTGAAGCGGCTCTATAAACTCTGTAATGTCTGCATCATTAACAATGCGGACAGCCCGTCTCTGCAACCTGTCCAAGGCATCCAGTAGGTACTTGGTGGAACCATAACTTTTTGTTATAGACCGAATCGATTATAATGAAACAAAAATTAAGTGTTACTCAAAGGTATGTTTTTTGATTTTTTAAGACAGGTTTCATCATAAACGCACTATTTTAGCAGTAATTCATGCTCATGCAAATAGACAGACAGATTTTTCTTATATTGATTGAAGTGTATTTTATTACTTATTCCTAGACACCTGGATTTTTTTAAGGGAATCTAAAAAGCACAGACACTCTAGATTTACATCCTTATTATATGTATAGATATAATAAAATATAGATATTTCTTCTTACATAAAAGTGCTTATTCGAAGAATATTGAAATTCTTTATTGCTTTTTTAAATTTGCAAACACATAAAATATACACTAAAAGAGGCTCGTAATCCATTTTAACGTTTTGTAATTTCCGGCAATGGTGACTCTTAGGCTATGAAAGTGACATTAATTAAACAAGAACCTTCACTTCCGTACGACAATTTAATTTCCTATGTAGATGAAACATACACTAATATCATACGCGTTCCTTGTGTCTTTATATATACATATATATTATTACAAATTAAATTATGCCAAACGTTTTGAAGTTACGTCTGAACATTGGTAATGAGCTTTTCATTCCAAATACATAATATAATCCATTCTATTTGTAGCATTATCTAGGTGATAGAAGAGCCACGCTGAAGCTATTACTGGTTTCAGCATGAATGGGTCGGCTCGTCCGGAGTAGTACCACTCACTCACAAAACACCGACGTCAATTAACAGTGATTGCATTATTGCGTTTCGTTCGAGCAGTGAGAGAGCCGAAGGCCCATCTTCTCTTCTCCTATTCACCCTCCTCCGTCCCTCTTCCTCCTTTCCCCAAATATAGGCTTGCAACGCACTTGCGACTCCTCTGGTGTTGCTAGTGTTTATGGACGGTGATTATCGCTTAACATTAGGTGATCCGCATATCCGTTTGCCTCCTACGCTATAAAAAAGCAGTTCATAGAACGTGTAAAAGGAAAATACATATCGACAGGAATTCGACTGTGAACTGTGAATCCTATATATAAAAAGTGTAAAAGACATCATATAAAGATTCGTGATATGTATAAAAATTATTTATATAACGACTCGACGGTTTTTCTTATCTTAAATCTTATATTTCTTTAATATCAGAACGTGTTCGCTCCGCGTATAATGTAGGATATGAAAAGTGTAATTCAAAGATATAGCAACTTGTATCGTTTCTTCTATTCAGTGTGCTTTACTTCTACAATCACATTTAAGTTTAAAAAACCTTTGAAATCTGTGTTTTATAAATGCGTCCTCGTTCGAATCAATTGTTTGAGAGGAAAAACTATACATAAGATTTTTAATGCCTTTAGAAACATCGAATTTTGTTTTGTATAAGTTATATACATAAAAGGACAGATTACGACAGGAATCAGCTATGGAATAATGAAAAGATAGAGCATTACAAATTTGCTTCATAAAATAATGACTGTTTATTTATTTTATTACATAAATATTCATTTTTATTAAATACAAAAATTTAAAAAAAAAAAACCTCTAAGCGCATGCGGTGTGTTTGACGCCATTTATCAAAAGACGCTAGGTCGTCGGCGTGTGCCGTGTAACACTAATAGAACGAGTGACCGACAAAATAATTTGAATCATATGTTAAAACAGATAGGGTTGCAAATGGTTTTGAGTATTTCGTTAATAGTGCAAAATTCGTGTTTTGTTTCACCACGTATCTTCACGCCAACAATCAGGTTTACCCTCGGCTATAGATGTTTCACACCAAAAAACTAGCTTTTGCTCACGGCTTCACTCGCATTAATGTAGATTTAACCTATCCCTCGACAATTGGAATGTATTCATTTGATGGTATCGATTACTAGAATTATTCTGAAACATTTCGAACTCACGTTATTCGGTTAAAAGGGAGCATTAAGTTAATGATACACATCCAACAGGTAGTGTCTCTAACCTTTGTATTCGCCCACAGACCGAACTTGAATAACTGGCATTTCGCAATTTTATTGCTGTAGCGTTTGAGATAGCTTCTAATTTATCATTTTGGATTACGCCAGCTGTAAATTTTATTACAAAGAAGGCATACGCTGTTAGTTTCGAAATTGGTCTAAAAATAAACTTGTTATGTTAGGTAATATATATGCTGCTGTTAGGTATAAGTACCTGGACGACCGAGCCTAGCTCTGTTCTTTAAGAAAACAATTTTAAATCAAAATAAACTGTTAGATTAGTCTCACAAAAATTACATTTTTATAAAAAAAAAATATATTAAAAAAATATCTTTTACTGTCACTCGGATTCGTACTGGGGTTAGAGGGATTTTCGAAGCAGACGATTCCCATCTGAGTTATTATCGTTTTGACAGCGGTGGTGAAATTTGCGCCTTTATATTCTAGCTATATATTTTCATTGCCTGAAAACTCAGACAAAAAGATTTCTGTGAATGAGATCTAGCTAGATCGATTTATTTTCCCCGAAAACACCTACATACTAAGTTTCACGGAAATCGCTGACTCCGTTTCTGAGATCTTAAATATATAACAATATAAATATATACAAGAATTGCTCGTTTAAAGGTATTAGATATTTTATTACTTTGACTTGAAATATAGCATGCGGACAAATAACAGCTAGCGCTACCTAAAGGTGAGATTCAGTATACATTTGTTATTCTAATATCAGCTTCTCAATCTCTCTTCAAGGATTCTAGATTGAAGGTGATATGTTATAAAGATTGTATTATGTTAACTTAAAAAAATGACGGAGTAATCATAAGGACTACCAACATAAATAAAAAATTTAAACAATTAAATACCTTCGTTTTTTCAATTCAAGATAGTCTGGCGCGCGCGTCACGAGAATGTCGAAGTTATCGGTTTCGCATCATGAGCATGTCGAGGTTATCGGTGACGTGTCATGAGTATGCCGAGGTCATTAGTGACGCGAATCTATAAGTATTTATACTAACGAAAAAATTATCAACACGGTGAAAAAAGGCTTTTACTTCATAAACTATAATATAGTAGCCATAAAAAATAACATATCTTCAACAATTACAAAATTCTGATACCGAGTTTTGAATTAAAATTTAACTTGCAATAAATACGGCAAAATGTTTACTAATTTACTAAATACTTCAATAGGTTTTCCTTTTTATATGATACAAATAATGGAGCGGGCGGAAACAAGTAACCATTTATTACTAATTTGACGTATTTAAAGATAATTTATTGGGATATTAAATTATAAGCACATACCAGGAGTCAAGTTTATATAATGAACAACACATTAAATTAATCGTACCAAATGATCGTAATGCGAAATATTCCAATAGTTATTTGTGTATTTACGAACCTAAATTTTAATAACTTGGATTAACATAAACTCACCATGCATATAACTTAGACTTTCTTCTCATAGAGATTTTTATGTTACATAATTTATGTTGTGAAGTCTCGTAAATATATACCAAGTCGGGGTGATTTCTACAAAAGTTGCTTTTCCGATATTTCGTGATCAGAGTATTTCTTAACTACTTTCTTCTAAGAGGTGTTTAAAATGTCAGTATCATGCATAATGTAATTACGTATTCTTTCACGACAGTGGTTGTATTGCCAGTTGTGAGCATGATCTTGGCGTGAGTAGATCATTTCTAGTCCATTCCTCTGCTAGAATTAATCCACATTCTTGTAAGAGGAGCTCGGAACGCAATGTACTATGAGCACTACTTAATAGAATTTACGACGATGGTGTTTGTAAGTTGCGAGCGTAATTCTTTTCTTTGTTAGGCTATCACATACTTCTAAGATGAGCTCGTATCGTGATATATTGCATAGACTAATTAGTTAATGACGATAATCCCTTTGTCAATTGTGAACACGGCTTTAGCATGACCAAATGATATTATTTAACAAACCAATTAGAAAATTACTAAAGATATTCTCAAGAGTTTTCGAAAACGCAATTTGTACCATTTTAACCAATTACATGTTCTTGCGAATAAACGTCTTGATTTACGGTCCGAAGAGTCAGAACAAAAAAATATATAGAAGTTTCTTTGAATCATTCATTCCTTTTCATTGTAGCATCCTCTTACGGGTAATAAACATAAGGGTAAAATAAACAGATCCGCAACAAACTTTATCCTCGCATTGGCTCCTAAGACCTCGTAATTTGGATTTAACGAAGATCACCTTATGGGCGGATTTCTTCCGTACGAGTTGTATTAAACCTGATTAGGGGCTTGGGTTTGTCGAAATTGATTTACGGCAGTTTAAAACTAAGCCCGTTTTCTATTAGATTATTTCGGCCTAATGGTCCTCCGATTATCCGTAAACGCTCTCTGGTAGTCGTAAAATGAATTATTTATTAAGTTTCCAAGTTTGAGGTGAGATGATTATAGTGTTAATTAATTACGTCTCTTTTCAAGCGCTAAAGGTTTCTCGTAAATTCTTTCTATTGTTAGGTAAGTGTTATATAATTATTATTATTTTATTGAGTTGTATTTAATAACATTATAGTTTTGTTTTAATCATTCTGATTTTTTACTTGCGTGATTATTAGAGATCTGTATGTACTAAACATTGTCCCATCTTTACGATTATACTTATATTGTGTGATGGATGTGATTTGGTAGCATAGCTTTGTATCATTCTTAGAAGTGGAAGATTTTTTGCTAAAAGTTAATATCTGAATTCAAAATCTAAAAATAAAAGGTACAATAATAAAAAAACAACATTTCATTTCAATATCTGTATGTATGAAACAATATTCAGATTATATCCATTTGCCGTGACCTTGTAACTTCGTCTAATATACCTAATATAGTAGTACCTGGACGACTGAGCCTAGCTCGGTTCTTTGAAAACCATTTTTAAATTAAAATAAACTGTTAGGTTTCCTTCATAAAATTAGCATTTTTATCAATAAAAAAAAGATATCTCGTTTGCTGTCACTCGGACTCGAACTGGGGTTAAATTGATTTTCGATGCACCCGATTCTTATCCGAGCTACTATTGTTTTGACAGTGGCGGATAAATTTATTTTATATTCTAGATATATTTATCATAGCCTAAAAGTCCAGATAAAAAGTTTTCTATGAATTAAATTTAGCTAGATCGATCTATCGTCTCAGAAACCACCTACATCCATACATACCAGAAATCGCTGACGCCATTTCCGAGATTTTGAATATAAAAATTGTTCGTTTAAAGATATTAATATACATATATTAGATAGATAGATTTTTCCAAAATATTTTGGTGTATAACACTATCTCAATTCGCAGACCTGTCTATCGTCTTATCCGTTGTTATTCAACTCTCAGATATTTTGTAGTCTCTTTAACAAATTATTCTCGATTACACTTAATAGAATTTTCCTCGGATAATTTAATAGAGATATAATATAATCAGGTACTTGTAAAACTCTCGACGTATGGAAGAAGATTGTTTGTAAATATAACTTGTAAATTATCAAAATGGTAAACACATTTATTTTTTTAATAATCAGTTTATACATTTGAAGATGATGATATTATAAGATGTTAATTGGGTATAAGAAATAAATGCTAAGTTAAAAAAAAAGAAACTTTCGATGCAGAAAATGACATCAACACCGTTTGAGTATAAAAAATTGTCTATTCATATATTTTGACTCGGCCCAGCATAGCCAATAAATAAAGCTACCTCCAGTAAAATACCTTACAGCGTTAATAAATATTTAATGGGATGTCACCTTAGCACATTGTCAGAGAACGATATTCGTCGGCGAAGTTAATGCGGGCACGATAATTAAATCTCAGTTTAATTGAGGCGGGATCGATGACTACCCTCCGTAATTCACGAACACACTTCTGCCATCCGCACGTGCGGTTGCCCTCTTTAGGAATTATTATCTGAACGAGTAATATATAATCATCTTATATTAAGCGTATCAATGTGTTTGAAAGGATGACAATAATACATACAACATATATTCTCCAAAAACCCTTTGTTATTCAATTCATCTTAGCCCGAGTTAGTACCAACGAATCATAAAATAAAGTGCATTACAATTGTTTCAAATTGATACAATATCCGTAAATGTAGTATCGTATTTTTTACTGCTAAACGAACGTCGATGTATATTACGGAACATTGATTCATTTTCTGTATGCTACAGTAAGAATGGAATTCCTTTAAATCTGCAAAATGATTTCGATGCTAGATATAAATATATACACACTGTTTCCAGTTATTTTTAGGTTCTTTACCAATTAGCGCTTTTTAAATTCCATCTACATGTTATGTAACTCTCTCATACTCATTAAAAGTGTTTGTGTCTACCAAAAAAAAAAAAATGTATTCAAAAGAGTTTAATAAAACACGACTAAGAAGACCTTCGAATTTTCTCTTAACTTGAAGTACAACTGTAAACTTTGCCCTTGTGATTCCTGGCGTATGAGGACTGAAAAGGGTTGATATTTGTTTATATCTTGTATTCTTTCAGTTCAGTTTTCCCTCACCTACTTAGTATTATGAAATTTGTTAGGTGTAAATATTATTGTGATAAAATATATACGTTTATTTTGCATATATTTTTTAGAAATTCTTAAGAAGCTAATGAGTAAGAAGATATAGTTGTCTTCTATTGTAAACTTCAGATAGAATATTTTATTGGTTGTTAACTATACTAAATTGATTAATAATAATATTTTCTGTTATAATAAAAATATAATTTACACACTAATGAGTAAGTTAGCAGTTATTGTTTATTTATCTCTAATTAGTTTTTTTTTTTAATTTTATTTTTGGCAACCAGTCTTCTAGATTATGAATACTATTGTGGAGTATTTAATAATATCACAAGTGTCTTATCATAACTGTAATAATCTAACAAAATGGATATCTCCTTACTAGAACTTTTCAAGGAGTTTTTATTGCATTTGGGAATTCATGCTCCGTGGTATTATTCCCTATCCACTTCACTTATACAAAATAACCGACTTAAAATGCCAATAATATTATATATATATAAAATATATAGTAAAACACCAAAAGGTTATGAATAAAATATAAAAGTTTTGTCATAAACCCACCTCTAGTTAGTTAAAAATAGAGTTCCAATTTTGGAAAAAACATCCTTTTCCCACATCCAGAGAAGCAGCGTTTCACGGACGTAACTTTCATGATTGATGTCACAGTTGAACTACGGATTTACAAGCTTTATAGAATAACCATTGTGTTGCGGGATTCCTCTTAATTTTCCGGCGAGTGTTGTTATGAATAATAACTCCGTTTTAATGGGCTCTCGCTGCTCTTTCATTTCATATGCGAACAGTTTCAAGCAGATCAGTGGCGTTTTCACGAATTAATGTGGTGAGAAAACAGAAAGCTTTTAAATTTTTTGTCATTAAACGAGACGGCTTTTTACTTTTTATATAATACAATCATTAAAGGAACATTTGCTATTATGAGATTTGTCTCCCTTGTGATATTAAGAAAAGACAAATATGTAAATTTTGTTTTGTATACTTACATTGTAATTACGTCTATTTCTAATATATCTACTATTTACTATTATGTTAAATATTTTTTTTTCCATAACAAAAAATATAACATGCCGAAAGTAATTTTTTTTTTATTAAATAGCTGTTGACGAGTTTTAGTATGGAAAAATGTCGTTCATTATTTTCTTGAATATTAAAAAAATATATATCGAGTTTGGTCGACTTTCTACCAATAGATAATCAACACTAATAATTGCACGTGACATAGTAGAAGTTGGGCATACATCTTTTATTATTTAAATTATATTAATAAGTTTAAGTGTCTGAGTGCCAAGAAGAGACTTTACTATCGCGTACCTACAACTGTGAAAAATGTCTTAGGTTCCTGAGAAAAGACTTACAACCCAACGGTGTGGTAGCTAGCCGGCATGCATTAAACATTCCCTGCGATCCTTTTAAAATCCAAATCATTAAGTACCTACAAGATTAGGAAATAGTTTTTCTTTGTTTTATTTTTTTATGTCATAGGAGGTAAACGAACAGACGGGTCACCTGATGTTAAGTGATCACCGCCGTCCATAGACCCTTGCAACACCAGTGAAGTTGCAAGTGCGTTGCCAGCCTTTGTTTGGGGGGAAAGAGTATGGGGGAAAGGAAGAGGGAGGGGCGAGGGGTGGGGAGGTGGTCCACCGGTACTCTCACTAACCGAACGAAACGCAACAATGCAAGCACTGTTACTTCACGCAGGTTTACTGTGAGAAGGTGGTACTACCCCGAGTGACCCGACCCATTCATGCTGAAACCAGTTACAGGTTCAGCGTCGACCTTCTGAGTATTTTACAGTCAATAAATATAAGGGTAATATGTTAAATAAATAAATTTGTATCCCTTCTAGATATAGATAAGCTATTTTCTTTGATTTTACGCTTAATTGAAAGTTAAATCTGTTTCATAAATTTTATTATGAGAACTTTTAAAGTACTACGGAGTAATCAGTAAAGTTTCAAGAAGTCTACGTTCAAAAGAAACTAAAGTAGAACAGTCAATATGAAAGTTAATAGGACAGATCGCGCTTCGTAAAGGGGAGACTTGTGTTCCCCAGGGGCTGAAGTATCGGGTTGTTTTTCCAATTTTAACTCTTTAAGGGGTTTTGAAACAATTCACGCTATAGGGCCGTGTTTGCCGTAGGAATGTTGATTTGATGATTAAACAGTAACGTTTTCAGATGTAGTAGAAGAAAGAAAGTATTTAGAAAGGAACCCTATTTACTTTAAATTTATACTTTATATTTATTTTATATCTATACTTCTGTACTAACACATATAATAAAGAAGTTGGTGAGTTCATGACGTTGTAAGGGGTAATCTCAGGAACTACAGGTCCGATTTGAAAAATTTTTTCATTGTTATATAGTTTATTTGTCGAAGAATATATATACATATAATTACGCTAAGGCCAATAGGAGCGGAGCCCCAATGAAGAATGTTTTAAATCGTTTTTTTTTCCTCTTAAGAGCTAACGTTGCGGTTTTTTTATAACATAGGAGGCAAACGAAGAGACGGGGCACCTGATGTTGAGAAATCACCGTCGTCCATAGACACTTGTAACACCAGGGGAGTCACAAGTGCGTTGCCAGCCTGTGTTTGGGGAAAGGGGTAAAGGGGAGGGTAGGAGGGAGAGATGAGAGGAGGGGAGGTGGGTCTCAGGCGCTCTCACTGACCAAACGAAACGCAACAATGCAAGCATTGTTACAACACGTCTGTTTTCTGTGGGGGTACTACCTCGAGCGAGCCGACCCATTCATGCGGAGACCAATAGCTTCAGCGTGGCTCTACCTCCTACAAAAACGTGTTAACGTTAGCCAAAGTAACTATTCCACGCGGATGAGGGCAGAAGCTAGTATTAAATAAACAAAGTAATGATCACTAAACAGGCAGTATGTATGTAGGTTTTAGTTCATTTATAGGTATGTCAGTTTAGCACACAACGGTCGTGGACTAAATTAGTGTTTTATGTGTGTAAAAGCAAACATCGTAAGGATGTCTACGTCGTAGGTTGTTTGAATTAGTAATGTCTAAAGTTCTAGGTTATTTCGTTCACTATGCGGGTACTCAGTAATTTAAAAACATACTAGGTGTATACTTGCGCTGAAATTGAGTACACTTTTTTAAATTTTGATATCGTACTATGTTTTTTTTACAGAAAATCTCTTTTCAACGTTTCATTGTCGCTTTTAGAAAATGTTAAATTACTTTCTAATAATCCTGAGGATGATTTGATCCTACGAATTTTACGTCTTGTTCAGTTGTATATAGATCACTCAATTTGAATTGATTTGTTAGCACATAATTGACGGTTACTATATGAGTATGTCGCATTTAATATTGTAATTTATTGACTTCAACGTCTTTCGGTAACTATCATCTTTGATATTTCATGTATATGTCAAATGCTCTACGATGGCTTTTTTAGTTTTTCACATATTTTTTGAGGTATCAGATTACCATTATTATCATAGCATAGAAAGGAAAGTTTTATGTTGAATGATTCTAAAATATTAAAAATGTAAATTGTAATAATTGAAGACAATTTTTTGTAGAGGAACGTAGGCGTTGTTGTAATCTCGCTACGAAACTTTGCATCTTTCCCCGATTAGGCCTCCCACGGCAGCGGCTCACGCCTAGGTTCGATCCCTCGGTAGGGAGCCCTTGAGTGCGTTGCATGCGCGATACAGTGACACACAAATATACATCACCGCTACAACACTACACGATCACCCCCACACACGTGCACGCCTACACGCTTACACATGCAAGTGGAACTGAAAAACTCTCAATTTTCCGATAATAAATATATGGAGGAGTTATTGAGGCGTGTATGCTTGGAACACATATACGTTTCAACAACTCATACATATATGGATAATTAGCTAGGTTAGCTAAGATAGGTCGCGA
>JACEII010000064.1:1836783-1894680 GCA_014332785.1 Antheraea mylitta | reverse complement strand
ACCGGCGTAAGTCGTTCACTAAACCAACTAGGTATTTGTTTGAGTAAGTCGCTAAATTCTTTGTCGTCACAATTGAAAGCGGTGGCGTTACTATAATCGGGTTCTAGGTTTTCTAATATTTTGCGAGTTTGTAAATACAATTGGAATCGGTAGGTAACCAATTTCACGCTAACGAAGTTGGGCGGGTCAGCTAGTATGTAAATAATATTTGACTATTTACAATATTTTACAATTTGCGTATGATACTAGAATTAGCGTAACTTATATATAATCGTTATATGTAAGTATATATAAAGATTCTCTTATATCTAAAACGAGATCGCCAATATACCAAATTTTCATACATACCATCTAAACACTGAAATGCCTTCTAAACTTTAAGTCTAAATGGAAAAAGGATTATGTGAGGTAAAAATGTACATACAGAGTTTTTACTTTGTTCTGTTTTTAAAGGATTGGGACTACGACCTTCTACATACTCTTCATAATATATTTTCATGAATAATCTTTATGAATCACTGTACCAAGTAGTTGAGATAAAATCTAATATATTGCTATAGATATGACATTTACATTCGCTCAGCTAGGAACAATGACACGTAACTCTTTACATCAGGGGGAGATTAATATCACTGTCAGACGATGTGTGGGATGCTATATTACGATTTATGATATTTTAAGTAGACCTACAGCGTTAACTTTGCTTTGTAACCTCTCATTAAACTTATACAAAGTAATCAGAGTTCAAGCCATGGCAATTTGAATGTAAAGGTTTCTCAGTCATAATTCTATGTTGTTATAGATATCATAACACCAAATATGTGAGTGAGAATAGTTTTAAATAAATGACTAATTGAAAATGTTAGCTTGTGTGTGTCAGCCAACGGAAACAGCTTTACTCTTCAAAGGAGGACCACCCATATCCATGGGACCACTCGGTACAAATCGAGTACGATACACCACCAACGCTATGAAAGCCCTAAAATTTATTCAACGAGCTGATTCACAGTTTAATAGTGATTTAAAAAGTAGTTCTGCTTCGTTTACGTCATCTCCGTCACTTATCAGCAGTGGCAGTTTGTTGAATTTAAGAAAGATTGAACGCAAAGCGAAATCGACTAAAATTCTCGTGAACCCTGTTTGCTCCGACAGCGTTGAGTCCAGTGATGATAGCCATCAACCTAAAAACTTATATACTAAATGGAATGGTAAGAAAAAAAGACTTAAGTCTGAAAATAGCAAAACGTTAAAAAAATTGGATCTCCAAAGTGATAAAAATGATCCAATTAGTAGAGACGGAGCTAGAGATGATAAAAAATCGATATCTTGTTTCAAAATGAAAAGTTCTGAAGATAAATCATGTTTGAACGAAGATCGAAAATTGGGCAAAGAGAATTGTTCAAACGAGAACGCTAGTAATTTGTTGAGTTCGAGAGAGACCGACATTATTAATCATCCGAGGAAAAATACCAAGGAAATTTTAGTAGATGAAAGTACTATGACGGACAAGACCGCATTAAAAACAGACCAATTTGGTACAGGAAAGACTGATAGTGCTATAGTAATTAAGGAAATTGAGGTGAGTGAAATGTTTTGTTTGTTCTTTTACTCTCAAAGTTAACTTACATTATAATAAAACTGTTGAAGGATAAATATATTAATAAACATTATTGGATATTTTCCGATATAAGTAACTAGTCTCATGAAGAATAAATTGATTTAGAGATAAGACAATAATCCTCAGAGTGCCTGAAAATGAAATAAGTAACAAAACAATTTATTTATTTAGAACATTATTAAATTTGAATAGATATTTGATAATAAAAGTTTCTTAGTGTTAAACAAGGAAAATGTTAATGATTAAATTCTTTTAAATTTCACAATACATCTGCTTTGTTCTGGACAACAGTGTATTCGGATTTCGCAGCACCCAGTTCGTATTCTTCGATTACTTTGTGATTCAATCTGTATGCTAATGATCTTGAGGACATTCTGTGATAGTACCCTTTTCTTCTCTACCTCTATAACCCTTTTAGATACACTTAATAAACATTAAAGTAACGGGGCAGCTCCTTAGGAAGTGGAACTTTCAAATGACGTTGATTCAATTCATGATTTGTAATAGATTTAGGCGTTATCAAACCATAACGTACACAATTTTCTGATAGAGAGACAATTGCTCTCCACTTTGAGTTTTGAACGAAAACGTATTTGCTTCATTTATTTAGCCTTGCAGTAATAAAACAGACATAGAAATTGTAACTAAAAACGTGATTTAATATATCAGAAAAGAATTATACGTCACGTTAGATATAGTTATTCTTTCAAAGATGTTGTGGGTATACAAATAAGTGTTTGTTACCAAACAGATTGTTTACAACTGCTTTGGTAAAATATTTTTGATATAAAACCCTCTCAAACCTTCTTTCAGTAAATGCTTTCATTGCTTTCATTTTCACTCAACTTTCAGTGTAAAAACACCATAATCTCCGAAGAATTATGTAAATTAAAAGCTGTAAAGAAATGCTTACGTTTTCTAATTCTCCATTTCGTTTAGAATTAAAATAACGTTATCTATATTTATATTTACAAAGCTATTAGGATTATTTGATCGGAATGTCATTGTCTCGTTCATCTGCGTTTAATATCCGCAGAACACGGCTCCGGGTAATTTTATTGCGGCTTTGGTAGAAGTCCTATTTACAATAAAATAAAGAACAGTATACCCGTAATAAAACATCCGTTCATTAAATACCACCTTTTTAAAATATTGTCATCAGAATCCCTTTTGTCTTTAATCTTGATTATCTATGTTTTATTCTTTATGTAATAATTTCATTTATATTTCTATTTTATTAAAAACTACTCTAATTTAGAGTAGCCTAAGTAATCCGCTGTAATTTTAGCTATCTGCCAGTGAAATTCCCGTCAAAATCCAGCCGTTTCGGAGATTACCCGGAACAAACAGAACGGAACAGACCGACAAAAAATTTAAAAATCGCTTTTTTGTTATCAGTAAGCGTGTATACTTTCATACCCAATCAGTATTTTTTTTAAATATTGATATTACATATAGACACTTTATTTTTATTGTGTATATGTATATATATAGACTAGCTTCTGCTCACGGTTACGCTCGCGTCATTGTTTGACCTATTCTTTGGTGATAGTACATTTTTTCTGGATGAAAGGTTTTTAACAAATAACTCATTGTAATAATAAGCGATAACGTTCAGCATTTAGTAATAAATAGATTTATATAATTTACGGGAATCGCGAGCACTGAAATTTTCTTTCAGAATCTTAATCATAGCTGAACAACACATAAAACATAGGAAAAAGACAATTTTTTGACCGATAAATAATAGAAATTTCCATTTGTAAATTTAAAAGTTAATTAATCATATGAAAATTAAAAGATATTATTAGTTTTTAATATTTGTAAAATACAGACATATAACCTAAAAATCATAAAAATTTAAATAGGTCATCTGAAAGTATTGAATCGGAATCGATTTATTCAATGAGAAGTATGCGAAATTTTCATCATATATACTTATATATTTATTCATTGTTGCTAGTGACTCCTTTATTAAAAACTACATGAACCTAAATTCTGTGATCAACTATGAAATGGGAATTCACTTGACGTGATCTTTCCTATTTGTATTTTGTTCTACCATAGAAATACTCTTCCTAAGATTATTAAGAACAACTGGGACCATAATGTAGCTTAGTGATATAGTCAGTTTGTATTAGGCGTAGTATTTTTTGTAACCATCTGCCCCTACTGTTCTCCGTACATTGCGTAAACCGGTAATCGATAAGCGTATCGAAAAGGTTCCCGCGCGTTGTGAATTTGACGCTTCAATAATAGTTTTTACCATGAATTCCCCTACATATTTAACTTATAATAAGTAGGTACAATTACATTTGAAATTGTATTCTATATAGCGCGGCAAAACAATAGGTCGATATGTAAGTTTTAAAATTAAATCATAGTATGTCTTTTTGAAGCGAGAAATACTTTAAGCGCGTTGAACGATATATTTATGGCAGGAGATATATTTGTAATTTCGCGTCATGACATGCTAGTAAGAGTGACCGATCGTATTGCGCGGCTTGGGCCAGACTAGCGACGCGTAGTATAAGAGCCAGCCAGTATACATCTAATATTGATATTTTGTATTTAGATTGTGCATTCCATCATATATTTGATGAATTAATAAACTATTTAAAAAATTATTATTATTATTCGGTGTGAGAATAAATGTGAAAAAGAGGCTAATTTTTATAATTTTAATTGACAAATCAAGTAAGTCGCGCTACAACTGTTTCGAAAATTAAAAATCGAACACAGTTTACATTTCATTATTTCGAGTTTTCACATTTGTCGCCAGTTTTATGATTACCTCGAGTTTTTTTTTATATGTTTTAGTGACTTACCACAAACTTACCTGATGCCAGATGACGACGTGAACTAAGATGGGAAACCTACTAAACTTAGAAGGATTAGCTCTCTAATTCAATTTGAGAGTGGTTATCACTGTATGCTATGACTTCATCACTTTAACGATGCTCAATGTTCTTTGTAACGATTTAATAAAGAATATCATATGGTATTGTTTTGGAAAGATCTGTTTTGTTTTTTGTAAAAATTATATAATCCAAAAATACAAGCAACCATCGAGAAATTTACTTTCCATAGACATTCGTCGTTACGGCCTAATAATACCACCGTAGTAGAATTCCACTGTCGAATCCCGAAACGAGATATGTTAAAATAGAGTTACTATAACCAGCTCATCATTATGTGTATATGTGTAACAATCCGATCAGGTATAAACATCCTATTACTGCGTTTAATTACTATATAACCGCAAACTATTGCCACAAGGATTGTTGTTGTACCTAATTTATAGTGAACCTGATTAAGTCGGACATAACTGGGATAGGTTATGTCTTCTTACGCTGAAGTTATTAATGGTTTCAGCATGAATGAGTCGGCTCACCCGGGGTAGTACCACCCTCTCACAAAAAACCGACGTGAAGTAACAGTGCTTGCATTGTTGCGTTACGTTTGGTCAGTGAGAGCGTCGGAAGCTAACCTTCCCTCCCCCCAGCCCCTAACACAGGCTGGGAACGCACTTGCGACTTCCTTGGTGTTGCAAATGTCTATGGACGACGTGATCACTTAACATCAGGTGACCCGTCTGTCCATTTGCCTCGTATGGCATAAAAAAAAGATAGCATAAAGTCCGAAAATCTTAACTAATTTCGATTTTATCATGCAAAGGTTAACATCTTTATTTTTATTTAATTAGTGGCTTTATTATTTTAGAAATACCTGTCCCACGATAACTTATATCTACTTGCAATAAGTAACATAGATCAAAACTAAAAAAAAAAACAAAGTAAAAATATAGAGAACATAAATAAAGAACACGGCATTTTGGAAAAGTCCGAAGTCGGCTTTGCCGGAATGCTGTGCGAATCACCCA
This sequence comes from Antheraea mylitta, assembly GCA_014332785.1. NCBI lineage: Eukaryota > Metazoa > Arthropoda > Insecta > Lepidoptera > Saturniidae > Antheraea > Antheraea mylitta. The sequence continues at coordinate 1,889,179 of JACEII010000064.1, read as the reverse complement.
TATCGTTGTGGCTGTCGACGATTTTGGATTGTACTCTGCTTACTATCAGGCATAGTGCAGTCACTTTCCCATAGTACAATAAAAAAAATGCGCTCTCTGATTACGAATCCTGTGACATTCCATCAACAAATGACAGGCTTAGTCGATCTTGCCACACTCGTTACAAAACAGTGACTCTATACTTCTCATTAGAAATTTCCATGGGGGACTGTATGCATAATCTAAAAGTACTAAGGTTAGTTAAAAATATACATTCTACCACAATTTGTATTACATCTAAGCGAGTAAAGTAAGAAGCAACTGATCACATACATTCAGAATAATATTTTCCTATGAAGTTAAATACTAAACACTTTCTTTCAATTTAACGAAAAGTAACCGTTTCTCTTATTTATTTCTAACAATTACTTTTCGTGTATAACACAAATTGATTCTAACGTACGAGTAATTAAATATTTATTTGTTACAGGTAAGCATTTGAATAATTGTTCCCTCGTGAGTCAACTTCGTCCAAAGGTATATAGTTATATAAATTTCCATTTTCTAGTTATTTGGCAAAGTGGTTCAATGGCTTCTATTAATAATGCATGGAAGTCTATGATGCGGATACAATATTAGCATGCGTATAATTATAATTTGTGGCATATAATTACTATGGTAATAGGACACTTTCTAGTGTTCGCAGAGTAACTATTATTAAGTCGATAGTCCATGAGTTATCGATGAGTTGCGAGAACTCAATTTCGGAGGAAAATTGTATTGAAATTATATTACTAAATATATTGATAATAAGCTGGTTCTTGCCCGCTTCGATATGAGTATCATCTATATTAATATTATAAAGAGGTAAAGTTTGTGAAGTTGTAGGGGGTAATTTCAGGAACTACTGGTCCGATTTGAAAAATTATTTCAGTGCTATATAGCTCATTTATCGAGAATGGTTATAAGTTATATAATCACGCCAAGGCCAATATAGGAGCAGAGCGGGAAATGAGAGCTTGAGAGCTTCCGCTGCGTGTTAACGTAACTATTCCACGCGAACGAAGTCGCGGACAGAGGCTAGTATACGATATTGTGCTTAGTGATATATTTCTTTTCGACGTAATTGTTGACGTGGCGATATCGTGGTGTGTGTGTGAGACGTGGTGACGCGATGTCATGCGCAATTTCTCTTGCCGTACTGAGCTCGCATACCTATAGTGTAATTTAGGAATTCGAGAATTAGAGATTCGTTCGATTTTAATAATTTCGATGTTTCACATCTGCCAGGCGCCCCGTGATGGCTCATTTTTCTGATAAAAGTTGTTTTTTTAAAATCATTAAAATAACTTTGGATTATTTATTCATGAGGCATACTCTATGCCGTGTCAATTTATTACTTTTCGTTTAAATTTTAATCATTTATCTTCAAATATATAAAAAGAAAATAGTAAAAGAAAATTCAAATATGTTTTACCTCGTCTATGACAAAGTAAAAGTAAATTTGTTTTTGTCCTTGGATATAACATAATAGAGTTCTGATTTATTTCGTTTTACGCTTCAACAAGTTTAATGTGTTCAGAAAATTGGATTACAAGATAAAATGGACGCAACCTGTAACATTAGGTAAAAGAATACGAGAAACGTAGAAAATTCACCAAGGCTAACGATCGTCTACGCTGGACTGAATCACTCCAAAGTTACCTGCTTTCGTGTGCTGGTCTCTCTTTAATTAAGATTATACTCTCGTCTCGGTTGCTTCTATTTTTATAACTTATTTTTTTTAATTATATCTAATTATTAAGCTTACTTTCTTGGTCTGTAAGCGGATTAATATAATTGCGTTGACTCGGTTTTGTTAGATAAATCAAATATAATGTCGTTGGCCACGTTGAGTAATTAAAAAAAAAATTAAGCCGTCTTCTCTCTTTTCCTAATTTTGAGTTGCTTCTGTTAAATGCATAATTACTGCTTAGCTCTTATAGTATAGCGTAACTTTATGTAGGTAATATATTAGTCTGAAAAAAATATTTATCTTTCAGCAAAAACCTCGTCAAAATCAGTTCGACTGTTTCGAAGATTTGCCAGGATAAATAAAAAACACTGCAATTTTAATTATATGTATAAATTTAAAAAAAGCTGACAATCATTCTCGTGTTCGTAGAGTATAAATAGTTCATTTTATACTAGATTTTTTTTTTTATTAAAGCATGAATAAATTGCTTCGTAGATGTTGTCCATGCATTATGATTTATTATATAACTACCTTCTGCCTGCAGCTTCGTCCGCGTGGAATAGTTACTTTAAGCTAATATACAACGAAAGCTCTCAAAACTAAAAAAAAAACGAGTTTGAAATATTCTTCGCTTGAATCTGCTCCTGTTGGTCTTAGCATAATAATATATAACCTATAGCCTTCTTCGATAGATGAGATATTTAACATTGAATGAATTTTTAAAATCAGACTAATAGTTACTGAGATTAGCGCGTTCAACCTACTAAACAAACAAACTCTCCAACTTTATAATATTAGTATAGATTACTACTATTCTTCTCTCGTACTTAACTCCAGTCGTCATTCAAATTACAATAACTTTTGATAGAGTGAACCGATTTTAATGAAACAAAAAATTAGTTACTCCTAAGGATATGTTTTATGATTTTCTTGCTGAGGTTTTATTGTAAACTCAGTAGTTTAAAGGGTGATTTGTGGTCTTACAAACAGACAGACAGGCAGATATTTCTAAAAATGATTGTAATGTATTCTATTACTTATTTCTAGACACTGTAACAATTTTTTTCACGGTAATAGAAAAAGTATATACACTTGAGATTTACGAGTACATGTATAGATAAAACATTTCGATAGTAAGTTATTAATGTTCAAAAGTTCATGAAAATGGTCACTTCATAAGGAGAATAAACATAAATGTCCAAGTACACAGTGGGTGAGATAACGAAATTGTTGTGCGGCACTCCCGCAAACTGTGTTTACGCCCAGGAATAGCCACTAAAACTGTTTACACGCCTCTGTTGTGGCTAAAATCGTTACCGGCAAACACTGTATAATTCTGCTAACTCAAATTACAAGACAATTCCTCTTTACACATCTTTGTAAGCGTTTAACTTCAAGTTCTCTCTTAAAACTATATCTAAACATTAAGTTTTGCAAGGTTGCCGTAAAAGTTTATGGTCTATAAACAAAAGATTTTATTGTATCGAATTGAAACTTTAGATAGTGGGTTACATCAGATATACTCCTAAGTGAAGGCAATTTTCTTTATATTCACTATATGAATTAATACTCTTAAGTGGTTTAAATCGTAGCTAATTATTAGAAAGTATTAAAATTTGCAATTATTTTTAAAATTTAAATTTACTGTCAACGCTGTGTGGTGAGCTTAAATAAATTGGTTACTAAATCACAATTATGCTTAACATTAAGAAGCTAACTACGCGGTCAAACAGTAACTTTTTTTTATAACATAGGAGGCAAACTAACAGGCAGGTCACCTGATGGTAAGTGATCACCGTCGTCCATAGACACAAACAACACCAGGGGAGTTGAAAGTGCGTTGCCAGCCTGCGTTTGGGGTATGGGGGAGGGTGAGGAGAGGGGAAAAGGAGGAAAGGTGGGCCTCCGGCGCTCTCTTTTACTGAACGAAACGTAACAATGAAAACAATATTATTTCACGTCGGCTTTCTATGAGAGGGTGGTACTATTCTGGTCGAGCCAACCCATTCATACTGAAAGCAGTTCTAGCTTGCGTGGCTCTACCACCTATGTTTTCTCTCATAGCGCCATACGGTCTATCCCCGTGCCATTACTATTGCTACGTTCATGCTTAGTATATTTTTTGACTTATAAATCGGATTGTTTCAGAAATTCGTCTTGAACGAATATTATTAGTAAAACTCAAAATTAATAATATTTTATTTTATTTAAGCCCTAAAAAGGCGTTTATTACACTACCACTGAAAAACGACCTAGTTGTCGAGAACAACCTGCAAGCAATTTGATCGCGCTTATGTTTTTAATATACATAATTAGCGGGCCCGGCGGACGTTCTCCCACCGTGATAATAAAAAAAAAACCATGACAAATTACTAACTATACTAAACCTTCCTCATGGTGAAAATAGCATGAAAATCCGTTTAGTATTTTTTGAGTTTATCGCGAAAAGATCGACAGACAGACGTGGCAGAGAACTTTGTTTTATTTGTAATCCTGATACATATAACGTTGTAAAAGTAGTATACACTATAGATACACTATTTATAACAGAATTATTTTCTTAAAAGCTGTTTTAATCCGGTTAAATTTATGTATTGTGCTTCAATTTTTTTTAATATAAGCTATAACGTTTCACATTATCTCCGTTTCTATTGAACTTATAAAAACACCAGATAGTCTTAGATATTTGGGTTGAATTTTTTTGTATAGTTTCGTAACGTCACCGCTAGCCCATTTAAGTGAACGTAGCGTCTTTTTTAAAGAAAACGCAGAGTCATAGCTTTTGAAAATGTAAAAAGAAAACGGGGCGCATTATGAGTGCTAACATTCGTGTTTGTGGGTCATGGGCTCGTGTGTAGCAGTTGGTCAAAGGTTGGACATTTAAAAACACTATTTACTTACACGGCTATAGAGACAGTCGACTAACATTTTTGTTTTAGCTGTGTACTATTTGTACAAAGAAATGAGTTGTAACTGTTGATAGAACATAGCAAAACTTTTGAAGTTAAATAGAGATATGGGTCCGATACTGTAAGATGTAATGTAGAAGATATTTTTAAAATAAACTATTGTAAAATAAAACATTAAAAATCTGTAAAGTAACAGTAGTTATGGAATTTAATATACGAAAATTATCTATACTTATCTATCTATCTAGTTTGTGAGTTTGTGACGTTGTGACGTTGTAGGGGGTAATCTCAGGAACTACTGGTTCGATTTGAATAATTCTTTCAGTGTTATATAGATCATTCATCGAGAATAGTTATAGGCTATATATCATCACGCTAAGACCAATAGGAGCGGAGCACAGATGAAAAATGTTTCAAAATCGGCATGTTTTTCCTTTTGAGAACTGCTGCGTGTTAGTGTTAGTGTATCTATTCCACGCGAACGAAGTCGCGGGCAGAGGCTTGTAAAGAATATGTAAAGAGGCAAAGTTGGGAGCTTGTGACGTTGTGAGTTTGTGACGTTGTAGGGGGTAATCTCAAGTACTACTAGTCCCATTTGAAAAATTCTTTCAATGTTATATAGCTCATTTATCGATGATGGTTATAGGCTATATATCATCACGCTATACTAATAGGAGAGGAGCACCAATGAAGAATGTTTAAAAACCGGGATTTTTTCCTCTTGAGAGCTTCCGCTGCGTGTTAGCGTTAGCCCAAAGTATCTATTCCACGAAGTAGAACGGGAATGGGTAGAGGCAAGTTTGTAATATATGTCTCACAAATAAAAATATTACAGTTTTTAGAAAATAATGTTAATAATACCAATGATATTAATAACTTAAATAGTAATTTTATCGCAAAATCGCTAATATTTCCCTATATAACTTAAAACAACGATAGGTTACATTTAACTGGAGGTTTTTATCTTATAAGTAAAGGACAGCGATGTCAAAGTTAAAATAAAACGCAAACGGTGAATAAAAAGACCTGGCAAACAGTTAATTTAAACCTACCGACCAGAAAAAGAAGTCTTTGTCAGAAGAATTTGTTTTTCAATTAAAACTTTCCATTTGTTTGACAAATTAAGTTTTATAATTTTTTTTTCTTTCAATCATTTCAAAACTCGAGTAACCGAGTGACTGAGGTTTCTTCTATTTACAAAGATTTTCTTTTACGTACACTTTGCGAAAGATTTACATTTTTATTTACCCAGCTTATATAAGGTAATGTTTTGATATGAATTATAAATAAATGTAATAGGACATGAGCGTTCAATATTATATAAATCTACATGCACGTTCCTAATGATTACATCCTGCGGTTTCACTCGAGTTTAATTTTTCCTGCAGGCACTATAGCATCCGATACCCTGAGACGTGGCACATGCCTGTCCTCACACCGTTTTTTAATGTTTGCTGTCCTTTCTGGCCTACAACTTGAAGGGTAATAGTTTCTCTTCCAAAGCTCGTAGAATGATACCATATATCCTATTAGTTTCTTCAATAAGTAGACTATAACATACAGTATCTTTAAAGATCTAGTTGGTATTTCCAACATTAGCAAGATCAAACAAAAAATAAGGATAACAATCACTTGAGCTTATAAAGATTATTTAGGTTAAAATTATTTTAGCTATTTTAAGTTGTAATATAGCTCATTTTCAAATATTTTAAATTCTTAGGAAACTTTTAATAATTTAAATATAAAAATTTTGTAACAAAATTTATGACAGATACTTCTGTCTGACTGTAGAAAATGTATTTATGTATATACGAGGATATACAAGAATCGTCCTGAATTAATTTATGTACTTGAATAACAAAAAATACAAATTTTAAATTAAAATCCTTGTAGATTTTATAAGGTATTACGGAAGCATGTATTTATAACTTAGAATTAAAGTAGGCATCCCGTAAGAGCAGTTATTCCGAGGGTACACTCATTAACATCCAGCCCAGCTGTCTGCTTACTTATTCAAGGCATTAGGCCGGCTCCAGATCGACATTGTAACGTTACCGAAAACAGCAATTGTCCATACCTTACCAGAATATAGTCTGACCTAAACAAAACTCTTGTTGAATATTAATGAGAAAAACTCACGCGTATCACATTGTACATTATTGGAAATTGTTTATTTAGTTTGTGTATTGTATTCAGTTTTGTTTATACCATACACTAATATTACTACCATACCCTACCATACACATATACTAATATTATAAAGAGGTATAGTTTGTGATTTTTTTTTTCGAACTGACTACGCTATTGACCTGGCAAGGTCTTAACAGCTTCACCGGACTACTAGGGCGAACGCTTAGGGCATTCAGCCGAATTTATTTGACAACTAGCTCAAGGGTGCACGGCACACCTCAGATGGGCTGTTGCCAATGCGTGCAATTCGCAACCTGTCTGAGCTGATCTAAGCTAACTATTCATACATATATGAGTTGTTGGAACGTATGTGTACCAAGCGTACATACCTTAACAACTCTTATATATATTTCGTATTGGATAATTTTCTAAACTATTTCAGTTCGATAAGGGAGAAAGTTTGTGACGTTATAGGGGGTAATCTCAGTAACTACTGGTCAGATTTGAAAAATTATTAAGGTATTATATAGCGCATTTATCGAGGATGGTTAAAGGCTATATATCATTACACTAAGACCAATAGGATCGGAGCATCAATGAAGAATGTTTCAAAATAGGAGTTGTTTTTCCTCTTGGGAGCTTCCACTGCGTGTTAGCATTGGTCCAAAGTAAATATTTCACGCGAACGAAGTCGCGGGCAGAGGCTAGTTTATTTATAAGCAGACGTGGAACATTATATTGTAAAAAACAATAATAATACATTATCATTTAGACTAAGTCCTCTGCCACGTCTGTCTGCCAGTCTCTCTGTTTGCGCAAAACTCAAAAACTACTAAGTGGATTTTCATCCAGCTTTTACCAGTGGATAAAGTAGTTTATGAGGAAGGTTTACGTATATAATTTGTCGACTTTTTTTAATTATCAGGGCGGGATAACGTTCGCCGACCTAGTTATACATAAGATATTATTGAAATGTCAAATTATACTGTAGATATAAATATTCTGATGTTGCTTATCCGTTGTTCGTTATTATTATTTGACGAAGAGATGGTATCGTAAATTTTTGTCTTTCGAACTAACTATATTGGCCTGCGTATCTTAACATACGAACAAACGAACATTATGCAACCACCAGTAGGTGTGTTAGAGAGAGTAAGTACGTACTTATTCAATATATCGCGGCGATACAAATAAGAAATGTTCTGAATCTACAATTATAATTCTTGAACGCACGTCATAAAGTTCACTATTCTTTTTATATCTTACGGTAGCTTTACGCAAGTATTATTACGAGTTTGTGCGTTATTCCTAATTAGAATAATGACATGTAATAGTTTTTTGTTATGTTTTGATTTTTAAATAAGTTGTAACACAGTACAAAACAGCAAGTAACATTATAATTAACGATATTTTATAGAAACTGTTATTATTAAAATATAACACAGCAACCGTTTTTTCCATCTGTATATTTTATCAAAATACTTTAGTATAAGCAACTTTTTACAATTATTTTTTATGCTATCTTTATAGAAACTAAAATGATTAAAAAAAAGCTGAATTTTAATCTATATATTAATAAAAATACAAGATAGCATATGGATAAAAATGTTCTCCTAATTATTTAATATTATTATGTATACAAATAAAAAAAAACTGTGTAAATTTGAAAAGAATTCCGCATAAATAATAAACCCTTTCCTCTAAATACATACGTGCTACAATTTTTAACCTCTATAAATAGGTTCTCATCATAGCCTTATAATATATTCAATTCGTGACATAATTACTGATTATACATTACACACACATTTCTATTTCGTGGAATTCGAGTAAAACAAAACACGCACGAATACTCAACTTTTAGTACAATCGAGACAGCACACTACATTTGGAAGTCTAATTTCCGGTGAGGTATGTACTTAAGTGACTTCGATGTTAATAATTCATAGCTAACCGAGTACGCCTACGCATAGGAAGTCAAAAATAGTAAAAGCTTCCTACTTTTTCATTCCCCGTGGGTAAAACTTGATATATATTTGTACCTTTTGCATTCAATTTAATAAGGATAAGTTAGTATGGCGGCTGTTTTTTGCCGTTGTATACAGCGTGTTTACTACAGTTTTTTGACCATAAGAACGTAGAAATACTGTGAATATGTTGTACTAAAGCAGTAGCTATAAATAATGTTATTATTGAATAGATTTTCGTAGCCTAAAATAGTTAGGTATGGATCTAGTAGGCCTATTAAAATTTTAATTAAATCGTGTTTTACGCCCTGTTTAATGGACGTCGTTTACAGAGATTTCCTATCCAAATTTTGTATAAACAAGGCCGGGTGACACTTTTGTAGTCATTACAATAATGTTTAATTAACAAGCCTGAATTTCGGGATTACGTTTAATGTCGGTATTTAGGTTGATGTCGATCGTGTTATATACATCGATATCAGTTAGCGGCAGCATTTTGATTTGTGTTAATTAATTTGTCAACATGGAGAACATCTGAATTATTCTGTGTGTGGTTTACACCAAATATATACAGACAGCCTTTCCACTTTCTATCAGACGTGTTACAATCTTGAAGTTACTAAATTCATCTTATAAATTTACAGATTTGTTTTTGATATGAAACATTTATAGGCGGAGGGTAAACCTGATTGTTCGCGTAGCGACGCAAAACAAGAACTTTGCACCATTAATGAAATACTCAAAAGATTTGCAACCCTATCTGTGGGCGCCGTAGAGGTGTTTTTTGTAATGATGTAACTTTTATATGTTTAATAGTTCATATTTATTTATATTTATATATGTAAGGTACACAATTTATATGTGCTCATTGGCGAGCGATACGATAGTGAGCGAGGCGCCGCACAACCCGCGCAGATCATGCGCCCGCGCAGCCCCCGCCCCTCCGTGTCATATATTCCACTCTTTCTCTTTGTCGTGTGTCGCAGGGTTGTCGCCTTGACGGTAGGGTTGTCGCCTCGACACTATCTGTATATACATAAGATCCACACGGTTTTGTCTGCCACTCGTTTTACTAGAAATACGCGGCACGCGTCTTTTTTTTTCTCGAACTGACTACGCTATTGACCTAGCAAGGTCTTAACAGCTTCACCGGACTACTCGGACGATATAGCGTCCTTTGATAAATGCCGATAAAAACACCACACCTGCGCCTTGTTGAATTTTTGTATATTATATTCAATGAAAATGAGTATTTATGTAATAAAATAAATAACAGTAATTATTTTATGGAACAAATTTGTAATTATATTTTATCTTTATCTTTTCATTATGCCATAGCTGATTCCAGACGTAATCTGTTATTTTATGCATTTAAATTATACAAAATAATTTCGATGTTTCACATCTGCCAACATCCAATGACGGCTCAATTTTTTATATATTTGTAATTAATTGCAAAAGTAGGCAGATTAAAATTGTTTGTTTTATTATAAACAGTAAAGTAAAATTTTGCTATTTTGACACCTTCTCTAATTCCAAATATTAATCTTCATCGTTGTAATTAATAACTGTCCTTAAATGGAACCAATGTTCTGTAACAAAACCTCGATTAATGCTTTTAAAGATAAATTCTGTTGAGATAGCAGAATATTCGCATAAAATATGCATTTTAATGAATTGTCATCGGAATTTCATAAATGTTCGTTTCATTTCAATTTGATATGTGGTTTCGGCTTGTGTAGCAGTTTCGATAGGTTAATCTTTGCTCACTGATATTCTTTTTTTTTTTTGGTGTCATTGTTATCTACAGGTTTTTGTAGTGGTAGAGCGAAGCTGAAGCTATTATTGTTTTCAGCACGAATGGGTTGGCTCGTCCGGAAAAGCATTATAGTGGTAGAGCCAAGCTGAAACTATTATTGTTTTCAGCACGAATGGGTCGGCTCGTCCGGGGAAGCACCACCCTCTCACAGAAAACCTACGTGAAGTAACAGTGCTTGCATTGTTGCGTTTCGTTCGGTCAGTGAGAGAGCCGGAGACCCACCTACCTTCCCCTTCCTCCTTCCCTTCCTGTCCCCTCCCCCGCTCTCCTCCCAAACACAGGCTGGCAACGCACTTGTGACTCCCCTGGTGTTGCAGGTGTCTATGGACGGTGGTGATCACCTAATATTAGGTGACCCATCTGTTCGTTTGCCTCCTATGATATAAAAAAAAAATCTATGTACTTATGGAATTTTTCAAAGTGAAAGTTGTCTATATATTGTATAATTTTATTAAAACCTTATGGATGTTATCGCAAAAAAGTTAAATACGTAGTAAACGTATTGCGTATAGCGTAAAGTGAGGCAAGTTCGCGTTGTCCTTTTTTCGCAAGTCTAACCTAACCTAACCAAAGCGAGACAAAAGAGCAAGATGGCGAACATTCAACGAGTGCAGTGCAATTAAAAAGTAACCTTGTTGAGTACAATACGTATTTAGCTTTTTTATAATAACACCGTATGGGTTTAACTTTCACCAAAATCTCATCTGATTTTAAATTAAAATGTGGGTTAAGATGGTAACCACGCTAAAGTTAGAGGAGATTGGCTGTGAAGTACGGCTGTCGAAACGGGGGTGTGATTCGGTGTTAAGTATTTGGCGACTTATTCTCAACTATAGTGTGGTAGCTGGTCAGGCGGTTTTTGAAAAAGCCGTATCACCATGCTATAATTTCATTACGACGTTTTCCTACACCGAAAGTTCCGACTTGCAAGGATTCGAACTACGTCAATCGATGCGGTTTCCGAACACGCTACCAAATGAGCCATCGTCGCTTTAGGGTAACGTTTAGTATTATTATTGTAAAGTCTAAGGTACGCATTTCATGAGTTTGTTCTTCTTTACTATTACAAATTGCATTCTAAAATTCTTCAATTATTTTGCACAATATCTTATTGAAATTATGTTTTTATGTTAACTCTGATGGTATTTTTTTTTGAACTGACTACGCTATTGACTTAGCAAGGTCTTAACGGCTTCACCGAACTACTAAGGCGAGCTCTTAATGCACTCAGTCGATTTTATTTGGGCAACTAGCTCAAGGGTGCACGGCACACCTCAGCTTGGCTGTTGCCTGTTACATGCAAACTCGCGACCTAACTTAGCTAACCTAGCTAACTATTCATATATGTTTGAGTTGTTGAGACGCATATGTGTACCAAGCATACACGCCTCAACAACCCCTCCATATATTTTTTTTTATCGGAAAATTAGAGATTTTTCAGTTCGATAAGGGATAAAAATAAAACCCTTCCACTTCCATGTGTAAGCGTGTAGCGTACACGTGTGTGGGGGTGATCGTGAAGTGTTGTAGCAGTGATGTAAATTTTTGTATCACAGTATCGCGCGACCAGCGCACTCAAGGGCTCCACACCGAGGGAACGGACCTAGGCTTGAGTCGCTGCCTGGGGGGCCTAATTTGGTGTGCGGGAGCGAAATTTACCCCCAGACCACGGCGGCGTGTTCTGTGGTTATGCGGGCGTGGGACGCGGGAACACGCTCTGTTTGGAGAGACAGGCTGGTACTGATCATTGGCTGCCGTTATTTCATCGGGAGGAACGGTAAAAATATGTCGCGGGCGTCTTTTGTAGCGAGCAGCGTTAGGTACGGTTTCATATTTTGCAGCGGATACCACTAACGGGCTGGAATGATTCGCGGCTTTTTCGAAGTAACTACTAGTAAGGTATTTAACGTAAGCCCAGATAGAAGACATCTCCAGATCCTTGTAAAGATCCTTATTCCGGACGTACCATGGGGCACCGGTAACTTTACGTAGAACGCGGTTCTGGAGAACCTGTAAATTTTGAAAATTATCTTTCGACATATGTGCAAAAAAGGGACTGCTATATGTCATCACGGGACGGACACATGTCTTATACAAGGTGAGCTTGTGTCTGAGGGATATCTTACTCTTATAACAAAGCAAAGGATGGAGGCGACCCAAGACCATAGCGGCTTTATTCGCACTCTATCTATATGTGACTCGAACTTTAAATGTTTATCTAATGTAACACCAAGATATTTGACCTCGCCAGCCCACGGTATATCGGCTTCATATAGCCTGATGGGCTCAAGGTTATTACTACGTCGCGAAGCGTCGAAAAGTATCGCGGCACTCTTATCAGGTTTAACTTCTATCCGCCAACGACGAAACCATTCACCGAATGTGCAAACGGCCTTTTCGATGCGCTTCCTAAGAAAGTCCGACCGCCAGCTGGAAGTGTAAATAACAGTATCGTCAGCATAACAACCTACCTCGACCCCCGGGACCGAGGTAGATCGCTGATGTACATGTTGAATAGTGAGGGCGCGAGTATGGAGCCCTGTGGCACACCTGAGCGTATAGGGTAGGGCGGGGATAGTTCCCCATTCACTTTAAAACGGAAAGTCCTATTAGTGAGATAATCGCGGATAATATGAATTAACTTATCAGTCACGTGAAATTTACATAATTTATGGATGAGCCCTCCATGCCAAACCTTATCGAAGGCTTTGGAGACATCGAAGAAGACTGCAATTGTGCGTTGCGGTTTACGCTTCGGATCAGCATTAAATTTAGAGAAAATGTACGCCGTGAGGCGGTGTACTTGATTCGTCCAAGAGTGTTCGGCACGAAATCCGAACTGCTCAGGTGGTATTCAATTTAAATTTGTAATAGAAACCTGGAGACGATTCAAAAGGAGCCGCTCGTATAATTTACCTAATGTATCTAACAGACTAATCGGGCGATAGCTATCGGGAAGCGTAGCTTTTTTGTCAGGCTTGTGTATGGCTATCACTACGGCCTTCTTCCAGGCGGCTGGAAAGTGGCCCTGTGACATGGCCGCATTGAAGATGCAGACCAACAAAGCTATGATGCGTTCAGGAAGGAGTCTGAGTACTTCGTTCCTAATCCCATCGGGATCTGGGACTTCCTAAGCTTTAGACGCTTGATGGCATCAGATACTTCATCAAAAGTGATAGAAGTTAGTGTATCAGCCGGCGGGGACGCTAACGCGTGCTCTATCGAGGTGTCGATTGATTCAATATGTATAGGGTCAGTGTTTGCTGTGTTCGGTGAACATTGTTTCTCTAGACTCGCGGCGAGACACTCCGCCTTGTCTATACTATCGAACGCGGGAGGTAACCCGGGGCCTCTATCGAAAGGGGGCATCGGAACAGTCTCGTCTGACTTAAATGTTCGCGCGAGTTTCCAGTACGCCAGGTGGGATAGCCGGATGTCCTCCAGGAGCGTATCCCATCTGTCGGCCCGGATCTCAGAAATAGGAGTCCTAACCTTCTTTCGTAATAATCGTAACCGATTGCGATTCTCTACAGACGGATAAGTGTCGTGAGCTCGAGTCGCGGCGTTCTTTTCCGTGATCAAATTTCTTACGTCGTCCGGGAGTATAAAGCGGCGATCGTTCACCGCTTGTACCTCTTTCGAGGTCTCCCTGACAGCGGTCTGAAGATAGTCGACCAGGGAATCGATAGCCAGATCCGCGTCGGCTTTTGACACCAACACGTCCGGGATCCTGTCTAAACTTAGAGACGTCGGATTATCTTTAAAATAACGCGCGAGTTTCGCGTAATCGGCCACCCTGACCGACGGAGGGGTGGCATACGAGCACGATCCTAATAGCAATATTACTGGGCGGTGATCTGAGTCAAGTTCGTGTACGACTTGTATGAGTCGTAACCGAAGCGTGACATTTTTAAAAAGAGCTGCGTCTAACACTGTCGGACGACAGTTATCTTGATAGTGAGTAGGTTCCGGAGGGGCTATGACGTCAAAAGCTAGATCGTTGCCTAGTCTGTCCATTGTCTTCCCGTTACGAGAAGTAGTTGGACTATTCCAGATGACGTTCCCGCTGTTGAGGTGCTCCGCTATAATGACGGAGTCTTCTAATTCGAACAACGCTTCTAAATCGGATTTTAATAACTCTTTATTCGGCGAGAGATACGCGGATACTATTATGATCCCTAGTCTGCACACTGACACTTCCATTTTGGATAGAGTGGGTGGATCTACTGGCAAACAATATAAGGAGCATTTAAAATAGATTAGGGTGCCACCCCCGCGGGTGCTACGGTCATTTCGAATTATATTATAATTCGCGATTCGCGGGCTATGCATTTTCGGTTTTAATAACGTTTCCTGTACGAGGAAAATATCTATTTATTTATCGCGCAAGAAGGCAGCTACTAGATCGCGCTGTGTTGAGAGATTCCTAGCATTAAAAAATGAAAGAGATAGACCGCGCGGTTTAACGCTATTCATTGCCGCAAACATTTTTATACCGATTTGTTGATAATGAGCACGGGCGAGTTCGTTCATTGTCCTAGCAAGAGCCGGGAAACGTGCGAACGCTCTGAGCATATCCTGACTTCTCTTCGTCACGAGAAGCTCGGCAAAAGGTAAGACGTCTACTACGTCGTGCACGACCATTAACTGGCTAATCCAGTCAACGCCGTCGAAAGAAAAGGTGCTGAGGCGGTCGTATTGAATAGGTTTCGCCTGCGGAGGCTGAGCCTGAGGTTTCGGAGACTGGGGCTGAAGTTTGGGAGCCCAGGTGGTCAGAGGGGCCCGCATGGGTTACGGCGCGTGCGGCACAGAGGGTGGCACGCGTGGGGCGGGGCGCTGCCGGGGTGCGGGAGGTATCCGGCAGGCCAGGGAAGGCCTCCACGGACATGAGTGGCGGAGGCGGAGGGCGGGTGGCGGAGACAGGAGCTCTGGCCGCCTGTTTCGCTTGCCGAGGGCGTTACGTGCGCGGTGCGCGGGGACAGCCGCGATAATTCGCGGGATGACCCGCGTTCCCGCACGAAAAGACAGCTCGGAGGTTCTGCTGAGGTCGGGGTACGCGAGTACTCCCTAGTGGAGTGATCCCCCAGACATTTTACACACCTGGGACGCAAATGGCAGTTTGTAGCTGAGTGACCGTAACCCTGGCAGTTGTGACACTGTGAGGGCGCGTAAGGCTTACGCAGGGGGCTCTACGGATACGCCCGTGAGACCGCACACGGACGTGACGTTAAAAATGTCCTTGCCTTCCTTGGTGCGGTCAAGAATGACCAACACCAAGTTGAATTTGACCTTTGTATGCAGGTGGTACATGCGGTGTACCTCCCGGATGGGGAAATTTTTGTCCTTAAGGGACTCTAAAACCTCCTGCGTTGAGATCTCGACTGGGATGCGTCTGAGTATAACACTGAGGAGACGCTCCTCCTCTAATGCATACGTAAAATATTCTATCTTCTGCCTACGGAGGAAATCGGTTAGTTTACGGTGATGGTCGGTGCTGGTTACCTTAACTTGGATGCCTGCTTGGGTGTTGAGGGCGGACTTGTAGTGTATACCTAGTTTTTTTGAGTTCGGTGGATATGAACATCCACCGCGATTTGTCGTGATTGGGGGCGGTGGGCGGGGCTTTTGAGCCGACGCTGCGGAGCCGACAGCGTTAGGCTGGGTGAGTGGAGTAGGCGTAGACGTGGACGGGGCGGGGATGGGGCTGGTTCTACCCGAGCGTGACCTCACGCTTAGTGACGTAGACGCGTTAGGCACCCGGGCGCCATCTACCCTACTCTCTATGCAAGGGAGTTTTTCCGCCGGGCTTCCGGAGCTCGAGTCGGAATCGGAAGAGCGTGAACCGCGGCGGAAAAGTTTATTATACGTAACGGTTTTGTAACCGTCATCGTCATCTTCAATCGCAGAAGGCGTGGGAATCGCGGTTGACTCGGAGGTCGCGGGCGGCACGGCGGACGCCGCTACGTCGAGCTCCATATCGGAGCCGGTCTCCGAGCTGGAGCTCGGTATGGGAGCTTCTAACAGGCCCATATCGGTGTTGTGCGACAGAGACTGTAACGAGTGGGTCGCGAAAGAGTTCGCGGTAGCAACGCGTGGCACATATTGAGCGTCCTTCATGGACGGAAAACAATGTCGCGCAAGAATGGCGTCGATGGCATTTTTGTCGACGCCAATGGCTAGTAAATCGTCACCGAGTCCTGTGAAAGTTTCATTTTGGGCCATTCCGTGGCCTGAGGAGAATGCGAACCAACCTCCCTGCCTTAAAGGCAGGGGGCACGCCAAACGAAAAACTACGAGACTATCCCGAGTCCAGATCAAAAGAGCTATTTAAAACGGAACAAAATAGGTGAAAATGTAAATATATACGTGAGCGAGACAGGGGAAAAATAACATAAAACTATATAAGTAAACAAATATATTAAGAAACAAATGAAGAGTTAGAGAAATATGTAAACAAATAGATAAAAAAGAGTAAACAAACGAATAAATAATATATCAAGAAACAATTAAAGCAATAAATAAATAGAAAGGAAGGGTCTCACTTAGTTCTAAGAAACAGAACGCAGCTGTGGCACAGGTGTGCGTGCAGGTGTGCCCGATCGGAACAATGAGAACGAGCACTTGCGAAGCAATAACTAACGTCACTAAATCACGAGTATCGAAATCGATGCGAGCTGCAAAGCTGACAACCGCTCGGGTTGAATGCCCAATCGGAACTCCTGATGGTATTTTAGTTTTAATATCAAAACTATTTACGTCATGATGAGAACATATTTTGATGGCAAGGCACTTATGCTTGACATGCTAGTTATTTTTATTATTATTATTTTTATATTAGTTTTAGTTAATTTGTTTCGACAGCAGTATTTCAAAGCCAATTATTTTAGAGTTAGCTTTATATATACCATCTTAGGTTATATTATAGCTTGACATTAAGTAAGATTGTGATCAATTGCTAACACTGTAGAATATTTAAAAAAAATCAATGTATACTTGAATAACAGATAGAACCTCCATTAACGTATTGTGTGATAAAGCAAATTTATCAAGCTATTTCTAAATGGCTTGTTTGCCGACTCGCCTCTATTACCTTCGTGTCGTGTAAAAGCAAACAGCCATATAAACACGTGCAAATGAAAATAGTCTATAAATTTTGTTCGGTGCTAATTTATGCGTGTAACCTTCGTTACTTCTCCAAATATGTAACGAATTTGAAACTTCGTAAATGTATGTATATTACTTTTGGAGCACGTGTGTTGATAAATGTAAAGATTGATCTCTTATTACGGGACTTTCAAATAAATAATTTCACGTTATACCAGGTGACTGTTTAAACAGTAGTAATATTTCTGGAGGGCGCTTTGCACTCGATTCTCGTTCTAAATCAATTATTACATTAGGTTCTTAATATTTAACTTAATTATCTAGAAAAATACAAAAATTAAACAATCCTCTGTGTCTATGTTAAAACACAGTGTCAACGATCGTCTAGTTTTTATTTTCAAACTGTCTACGCTATTGACCTGGCAAGGTCTTTACAGCTTCACTGGACTAAAGATCGTCAGGCGATTTCACTTTCATATGAAAAGGAACGTGGGAACGTTAGGAACAAAACAAAAGAGTTTATTACCCGTTTTCCTATCGAAAGTTATAAACTCCGGGTCGCCCATTGTTACTTTTGGCACCGGTCATTGCACTTGTATTATTTTGTTTATACGTTTGTAGCTATCTATACTTTTGAAAGTCTTATAACAAACTCTAATTTAGGTTTTCTTTTTTGTTTATTAGTGTTTGTTTTAATAGTATTATTTTATATGTTAAATCTGACCATGAAGTGTCATATTCTAGAATACGGAGATTGTCTAACTTTTTACCTGGTATATAGTTAGAAAAATTATACGGAAATATTGTGAGATGAAAAACGTCGTTAACTAAATAAACATAGTTCACGGTACATGCTTCTAGTAGTCCGGTGAAGCTGTTAAGATCTTGCTAAGTCAACAGCATAGTCAGATTGAAAAAAAAAGGTACATACTTCTAAAATTTTAAGTTTAAATTCCTTTTTTACTGATCGAATGATAAAGCGAATGTTATATGTATCTATTTTAAATAAGTATACTATAATAGCAGTATAACTAGTATGTGTCATTCTTCTATGTAAATAAAAAATATGTTTCATAATTTATATAAAATATATAAGAAGAAAAAAGACAATATTATTTCGTTGAAATGGTTTAGATAATGAATTTTAAATAAAATACTAAGACAATAATATCAGTTATTTAATAATAGATACCGTTTGCAAGAAATAATAATTGGGATATATGTGTGTGTGTGTGTTTAAATATTATGGCACATAATTACAAATTATTTCTATACTTTTACCTATAGCTTAGTTTATGTTAATATTCACTTTGATTATAGTTTCCGTTTATTTATAATTGTAAAACTTTCTTAATTTTGACTTACTTGTACTTATTTCATTTTACTTCAGCAATACTTTACTGTATATTATATTATTAACAACAATAAATGCCTTTTATATTATTATAGTTTTCACACCTCGTCGTGTAACTTGTAACTTTGTAACTTTGTATGGAGACTATTATTACAGTTTAGTAACTTTAATTAGAAATATAAAACTTTTATATAAAAAATATCAGACTCAGTTGCGTGAAGGTATGACAGATTACGAAAGAAAAATATGCTCGTAAATGTACGTCATATAAGTCTTTCTCTAATTGCATCAAGAAAGGGCTTTATTCTGTCACACCAACTTGCCAGAGTTAAGACCATCGACCGACGCAATATATTTTCTTGACAATAAAAGCGTTCCCATTTTTCTCGAAACGAATTGCGGTCACACAGCGGCCAGCGGAGACGTATAGTATATGTTTTCAGTAAAGCTAAGTGCAGAAAAGTGTTGAAAGTTAGGAGGCTTTTGATACGAATGCGGTCAAATATACTCCGCAATAGAGCTTATAGTTTACACATTTTATTGACCACTGGTCGTGAAATTTTATCTTCTTTGAGCTATTTTGTTTAGTGAGTTCTATATATACAGATTATTAAATTTTTGTGATAAGATTAATAAGGTCGTACGACGTAATAAGTATGTCCGTGAATTCTATACATTAATAACAATTGGAATACTTGGATATGTCTGAATCGTTCGATGTAAATCGAATAAATAGTGGAGTTGTAAGGACTTTATACTATATTGCGTTGCGACTATCACACATATGGTGATGAATCATAGTGATTTTCTTTTGTTCGTTACGTTTCGGGAGCGGCACATGTATATTACAGTTTCTGAGAGATTTTAAATTCCCTCGTGACAGTGGCGACTGCTGAAGTATTATTACTAAACAACGCAACGTAGATACTATAGAATTGTTCATCGAAAATGCCTGAAGAGAGTCCATGATGCTGTATGGTCTACCTACATTATTTAATTATATTAGGTATTTAAATTAGATAAAAACTGCCCATTACAGTATATCATTTGAATGAATATATTAGAAGATATCAGAGATTTTAAATTACGCGCAGCAAAAATATTGGTTGTGTGAAGATCCTTATGTATTTTCTACTACTTTGATGCGTTGTAAATATCACAGTGGTGACATTGGGTCTAAATTCTTTAGACACTAACTCCGCATCGAGTACATTGCACACATACGAAGCCGGGTCGGGTCGCTATTAATATATTAAAACTGAATGCATCACAGATATGTTGTAGGTAAAAATACATTAACCGTTTACTATATGCGTATTAAATACTTTAATTGGATTACTATTGGTAATCTTATACCTTTAAACGAGCAATTCTTCTATATTTTTATATTTGTATATATTCAGGATCTCGGTAACGGCGTCATCTATCTCCGTGAAACTTAGTGTGTAGGTTATTTCAGGGATCATAAATCGATCTAGCTAGATTTTATTCATAGAAAACTTTTTTAACTGAGTTTTCAGTCAATGAAAAAATATAGCCAGAATATAAGGGTAATTTTCGGCGCCACTGTCAAAACAAAAATAGCTCAGATAGAAAGTGATTGCTTCGAAAATCCGTGTAACCCCAGATCGAAGCCGAGTGACAGCAGAAGAGACTCAATTTTTTTTTTTCGAAAAAATGTTTGTTTTATAAGACAAACCTAACAGTTTATTTTAATTAAAAAATGTTTTTTTAAAGAACCGAGCTAGGCTCGGTCGCCCAGGTACTTTAGTTTAATTAACTAGTCTCTTGATATGAAAATTAGGGTCTAATATTTTATACGAATTTTAACTCTGATCATCGGATCAGTTTAAATATTCATCAATTTCTATTGTCATAATACACAGTGGGGGTTAAATGGTCTTAACATTACTGAGGACTAAAATAGGAAAATCTCCTCTAACTTTTACAGTATCCCTATTTTAATTCGACTGGGATAAAGCATTACAAAAATGAATATACAAACTGGTAGTAAGGAATTAACGAAATAAGCCGTAGTCAAAGAAATATTAAAAAAGCTATTTTCGCTAAAGCTCTTAATGTTTTTTTTTTAAACATGAAATGAATCCCTCTTGTCCCCGGTGGTTTGCCGCACTTAAATTCTGCTCGGAATGACGGAACAATTTACATTTGCATATTTTATAAGCTTTTATGAGTAACTAGCGGATATTTTGGATATAAATTCTATTCATATAACTTTTTTATCAACGTTGTCTAAGTTTGGCAGTTATGAGATTTTTTCTATTAGAATATATACTTTATTTTTGGCAATCATTCTTCCAGAATATTACTGCCATTGTCACGTAGTTAATAATATTACAAGCGTCGTACGATCATTTCAATATTAAGCGTCGTGTCAATCAATATCCTAACAAGATGGTGGATACCTTGTTAGAACCTTCCAGGGGGTTTTTGTGGCATCTCAGAATTTTATGCTCCATGGTATTATTTTCCATTCACTTCACTTATGCACAATAAACTAACTTTATTACGTAAAACACCACCAAATTTACAAAACATATAGTGAAATAACACAAGATTATGGAATAAAATATAAAATTCACTACATGACGGACTAAAATCCCGCCAAAAACTCCTTTGACTTTTTGTATGGATTAAATTTTGAAGTGTTGTTTTTAACTTGACAATGTCTTGTACATTTTTAACATGCTTCTAAAGCCGTACAAGACAACGGTTAGACAAAAAGCGGAAAGAGTGGAGGCAGAACAATACATACTGAAGTGCTGAGCCAGGGTCGACCTTTTGTTGAGAAAAGATATTGCAGTCAAGTGCTTGTACATACATATTATACACGTATGCCAACAATCACACTCAAACCCTTAAGACCTTGATTTACTTTTAATCTATACTAATAGTATAAAGAGGTAAAATTTGTGACGTTGTGACGTTGTAGAGGATATTCTCAGAAACTATTAGTCCGATTTGAAAAATTCTGTGTTATATAGCTCATTTATCGGGCAAGGTTATAGGCTACATATCATCACGCTAAGACCAATAGGAACCGAGCACCAGTGAAAAATGTTTTCAAAATCGGGATTTTTTTTTCTCTTGAGAGCTTCCGCTGCGGTTTAGCGTTACTTAGCCTTTTTTTAACATGGGGAAAACCCTAACAGATACCTATCCCGTGGGACAGCTGAGGATGGGTTATGTCCGATTTGCACGGACTAAAACCCCATGGTGCCTTCATAAACCTTATTGGCGAGGGAGCAGGAACTGCCGACTGGCACTGTGTCTGCTCCGCCGACAGGTGTGGGCCCTCTAAGAGGCCCTGACTGCGGTCTGAGAGGTCAGAGATGGTAGACCCTTCAAAGAGGAAGTGGGTGTTAGACCCCTCCCCCCCCCTGACGAACTATGAGAGTCGCATCGGCACAATGCGCCTCCACCACATGGGCCTGTGTAGTTTACACTGCCAGGGCGACGACATTCCCGTGTCCATCGCCCCCAGACCCCATCTACGGCGGCCGGAGGTCATCCCCTACCCATCGCCGCCATGTGGTTCGTCGACCGCGGGAAGGGAGCCTAGTAGTCCGCTCCCTCTCCCTCTCCGCCGCCTCTTTTGCAAGCATGACTGTTTCGCAATAGCAGGCGACGGAGAGCCACCCGGCCTCGCTCTCGACCATCTTACTAACGATGACTGGGAGCGAGAGATCCAGGCCAATGGCCGCGACCAGCTCGCGGCGTGGCACATCCCAGGCGGGACATTCACTCACTGTGTGCTGTGCGGAATCATCCGCGCAGCCACAGTGATGGCACCCTGTAGTCGGCTCCCGGCCAATGCGACACAGATATCGCCCGCAGCAGCCATGCCCCGAGGGCATCTGCGTCAGCCAGAAGCTTAGGGTGCCATGCCGCCTGGTGAGCCATTCGACCATGACTGGTCGAACAGCTTCGATTGTTATCACGCCCCAGCTGGGTCGTTCAAGTCGTCGAGACCACTCTTCCACCACTAGGACCTGTTGAAGCTGGGACCTTAGCGTCTCGATTTCTCGGGGCGCTAGACGTTGCCCCAGCTCCAGCGCCTCCACGCGTTGATGATACAAAGACGCATGGGTTCTCGCTTCCAAGTCCCATGGTGGGAATCCGGCAAGTAGGGAGGCCGCTTCAAAGAAAATCGTGCGGTAGCCGCATATAGCTCTGACGGCCATCGCCCGCTGCGATCTCCGTAGGTGAGCGTTGTTATTGGCCGTCAATTTAGGCGCCCACACGGGTGCCCCGTAAAAGGCCATTGACCGCACGACCCCCAGGTACAATTTCCGACAGGCAGGGTTCGGCCCCCCGAGGTTGGGTAACAAACGGGCGAGGGCGCCCGCTGTGCCCATTAAGCGAGGGTCAGCTGCCGGAAGTGTTCCTTGCACGTCCAACGGCTGTCGAGGAGGAGGCCGAGATACCTCATACTCGACCCGACACCGATGGATTCACCTCCCACAAGAATCTGGGTTCTTTAAAGGGGCGCTTTTCGAGGGCCGTGAAACCACACGTCCTCGGATTTACGCAACGCCACCTCCAATCCCAGGCGCCGGATCCTGTCAACAACCTGAGCGACGCCCGCCGTAGCTATCGTCGCGGCCTCGCGGTGCGTCCTCTCTCGGGGCAGCACCAGTGTGTCATCTGCGTAACAGACTACGCTGACACCGCGGAGGAGTACACCGCGCAACACCCAGTCATATCCGATGTTCCACAAGAGAGGACCCAGGACAGACCCTTGCGGAACATCGGATACGACGTCTTGTCGACTTTCCTTACCATTTTGATCTGGGAAGGTTACGTACCTCTCCGAGAGGCACGCCTCAACTATGCGGCGGAGGTATTGAGGCACCTCATGATAACGAAGTGCCTATTTGATGCTAGCCCAAGGCAAAGTGTTAAAAGCGTTGGCGATGTCGAGGGACACCGCTAACACCACTTCGCCCCGAGCAATTGCTTCCTCCGCCTGAATCTTCACTCTCATTACGACGTCTATGGTGGAGCGCCTTTGGCGGAAACCAAATTGGTTATCCACCAGATCCGTCCAGACTCGTGTTAGATGCTGGACGAGACGGATTGCGATTATGCGTTCATACATTTTCACAACCTCATCCAACAACACAATGGACCGGTACCCGGAAGGACGGTCTGCTGGGCGCCCCCCTTCTTCAGCAAGACCAATCGGCCGGTTTTCCACAAACGCGGAAACTGGCCCCGCTGAAGCGACACAGTGAAAATCCTCGCTAGTCTGAGTTGAAGGGCCTTGTAAGCCAGGACCCATGAACGGCCAGGTATGCCGTCTGATCCTGGGGCGGTGTTCTTGATCCGTAGGTGTTGCACCGCCGCCCTCGTCCCTTCCAGGTCACCTCGGGTATCGCATTTTCGTCATCGTTGTCGTAGTCCTCAGTCGCATTGGCGCACTTGCGGGCTGAGACGGAGCCATACTAGGAGGCGTATACTCTGATGCTGAGGGAAACAGAGCCGCCAATACCTCTGGGAGAAGCTGAGGTTCGAGACTCTAGGTTACCGGGGGGGCCCTGTGATATAATTTGTCACGAACTAAACGATATGGGCGCCCCCACGGATCCCAACTTAGCGCCTCAAGCGGTTCCTCTCTCGCCAGAGCCTTACTGCGCTCTATGGCCTTCCGAAGCGCCAATCTAGCAGCTCTGTATTCCTCATAGAGCTCCTCCTCCACGGCCAAAGCGGTCTGTTCGTGACTCCGCCGGCGTCGATGTTGGGTGTACCGGCGCTTGACTGCCACACACGTAGCATGCAGCTGCGCAATTTAGGCAGTTCACCAGTACACCTGACGTCTGGCGGAAATCGATCCCCTAATACGGGGCATTGCGTCGTCACAGACACGCGTCATCGCCGTACGAAGATACTCCGCCTCTATGTCGACGTCAACAGGCCTGTCTCTCTGATGGTTCTCCATTTACCCAGGCCTGTAAGACGACGGCCTCTAGAAATGCCTCCCGATCAAGACGGTTTAGTGCCTACCGCGGCCCTTTAGTTAGCCTAAAGTATCTATTCCACGCGAACGAAGTCGCGGACAGGTGTTAGTGTATGTATATATATACACACGTAGGCCTATAATCACACTCAAACCTTTAAGAACACCTTGATTTCCTTTTTAGGGCTAATAACGTAAAATATGAAGTAAATAATAATGGAGTAAACAATTTAAGTTGTACTTTTTTCCTTGTATTATTTCCTCGTTCGGATGTCGCGTCAAATGAAGTTTCGAATTCTATCGAAAAAATAAAATATTTCAGTAAATAAGAACAATGTATAATAAGTGATTATTTACTAAATAAATGGATAAATGAAATACTAATATCATTGTTATTGAAAAAGTGAATTACAAAAATCTATAGTGGAATGATAGGCATATCTGCTTATTAAAACAATCCTATACCAAAGACACTTATTTAAATAAGATCAAGACAATGCTACTTACACTATTCTCTCTTTGTTTTGTCTATTTCGAGGGCAGGGATTAGTCCAATTACAACAATCTACGGTGCTAAGCTAGAGTTTTTAAGACATCACTGCTTTATTTGGCTGTATAGTCGTACCTTATCTTGTGCAGGTATTTAGTTTACTATGTTTAAAATATATTTTATTAGTATAAAAATAAAAACACCATTTAGTATATAATCTTAGAATGATGAAAAAATAAACAACACTCGGGACAATTAGTTCTTTATTACAGTGAATGTAAAATTTAAAATATTTAGTTACATTTTTACTCTTCCATAAAGAAATCAGGGAATCACAGTTACATATAAACCTTTGTATGGCCACGAAGGCATTCCTTATTGTTACCGTACCGTGAAGCTTAGGTATACTGTTCCGGCTACCATGTTCCTTCCTTCCTTGTAGGGCCCTCAAACTAAACGAGAAGATCCATTTTAGGAGGCCGATATGGCATATAAATGATCCTTTGCTGTGTGTTCAGTAAAAATAGGACAATAAAACCTTAACAATACTATTTATTTTTAATTTATATAAATATATAAACTATCGGTGTCTAACTAGTTGAAATGCTGAATTAAAAAATTGAGAACTGAACAAGTAAATATTGTGAAATCTCAATGTATTTGAAATCAATTTATTCGTAAAATTAGTATATTTGAAACTTCACAACAAAAAAATCTTATGAATGTCTTCAATTGTAATAATTTTGTAAATTTCGGAAAACATAAAAGTATAGGTTTTCGAAGGCAAGAAAAATCAATAGATTCTATAAAAATAAAATAACCGAATTAAGCACAGGTACAAAAGAGACTTGAGTAGTTATTTTTAGTCTACATATATGGATGATATATATCATCAAAAATACTTAACTAGATCATACTTGAAACATATTTTTCTTACCTTTTGTAGGAAATTTGTTGAATAAAGCAAAAGAAGCAGTCTCTTTCGTTCCAGAAACATTGTTCAAACTCGTGTCTAGATAGGTGAGTTGTTCCCACGATTACCGATTTGTTGTCTTAACGAGACAGACGATTTAGTTTCGCGTCGGAACGAAATACATTAGATTATTCACCTTTGTACATATTTCCTCAGGCTATGTGCATTGTTTTCATTGTAAGCCATGTAAGGTATGCTTATAACAAATTATGTGAAGATTGCTAGAGGGGTGATTATATTTGAAATTTGGATTACATCTATACTAATATTAAAAAAAGGTAAAGTTTGTGAGTTTGTAACGTTGTAGGGGATCTCGGGATCTACTGGTCCGATTTGAATAATTCTTTCTATGTTATATAGCTCATTTATCGAGAATGGTTATAGGCTATATATCATCACGCTACGGCCAATAGGAGCGGGGCACCTGAATAATGTTTCAAAATCGGATTTTTTTCCTCTTGAGAGCTTCCGCTGCGTGTTAGAAATAAAGAATATCTTTATTCCACGCGAATTAAGTCGCGGGCAGAGGCTAGTGTTTAAATAAAACAAAAAAACAATGAAATTTGTTATCGGCTTGGATACTCAAGATAATTAGCGATTTTAAGTTTCTAATCTATCTAATATCCTTAAACGACCAATTCTTGTATATTTTTTTATTGGTATATATTCAGGATCTTGGAAACGGCGTCAGAGATTCCCGTGAAACTTAGTATGTAAGTGGTTTCGGGGACGATAAATCGATCTAGCTAGATTTCGTTTATAGAAAACTTTTTTTTAAATGAGTTTTCTGGCAATGAAAAAATATAGCTAGAATACGAAGGTATATTTCGCCGCCGCTGTCAAAACAAAAATAGCTCAGGTAGAAATTGGTTTGTTTCGAAAATCCATGTAACCCCAGTTCGAATCCGAGTGTATTTTAATGATAATTTTGTAAGTCAAACCTAACAATTTATTTTAATTACTTAAATAGATGGTTTTACTATTATGATTATAAGAGAGATACATGCGTTTTTTTAATTATTTTTTTGATGGAAAATTTTAATTTTACGAGGCAAACTTAATAGTTTATTTTAATTTAAAATATACCAAGATAGGTTCGGTCGTCCAAGTACTTGTAATTTAATCTATCAAACTTTTGTAAACTTGTGTATTATTTTGTTGGAATACAATGAGTTTTTTAAATATACATTACTGTATTGATGGCTAAAATTTTAAATCGTGATTTCGTCATATTTATATCTAAATATAATTATTAGAGTTTGTTTAAGATAAAAGATTTTCATTTTGCATTACTTTTTAATTTTAATACAGAATGTCGACACATAAAACAAACAAACATCAAAAATGTATAAGAACCTCCTTGACCATAGTGAGGTATACCTAGACTGGGATTTTCGTAAATCTGCCAATATCTTAAATGACTATACATTTTCTATTCGATATTGTGGAGTTTTATGTTTTTTCGAAATCCGAGGCCCAATGCTAATGAAATTAATATGCAACCTCATTGAAAACATCTCCTTTACGGTGAAAAATAATTTAATGACGAAATTCTGAGGTAATAAACATAATAACTTCTTGTAGTCGGTTAAAAAGATATATAAACACTTTTTTTACCGTGTACGGAAAATGACAATGGAATCATGAACGCTTTTATTCAAATATTTGTTGCTACACATTTTAATTTCACGCTCTATCATTTCTATACCCGCTAAGACCCAGAGGAAAGGTTTAACTTTGTGGATAAAAGTACCTATAGATGGGGTTTTTGTTTGATATTGACTTGTTTCTTTTGATCGTTCAATTTACTATGTTCGTCGCAATTCTTCACAAAAGAAATCTACAAGGAGAATACATGCGGGGAATTTATAAAAGGACAGCTAGCTATATTTAGCTGTTTTAATCTCAATGTTCAGATATAAATATAAACAAGTACATAAACAGTGAATGAAATTGAAATAGATCGGTTTAATTTTGATATAAGAATTATTAAAAATAAAAACAACCAATTCTTCTAACTTCACTAATATTATTTTGGTACATGTTGATTATTATTTATACTAGTTTAAAAAATTATAAAATTACACGTTAATTAACTAGCAACCGACATAAACTTCGTCTGCATTACGTTATAATATAAAACTTTCTAGCTGATACCGCGAATTCGTCCGCGTGGAATAGTTACTTTGGGTTAATGTCAACAAGCAGCGAAAACTCTTTAAAGGAAAAGCCCCGTTCTTTAATCATTGTTCATTGGTGCTCCGCTCTTGTTGGTCTTAGCGTGATGATATATAGTCTATAGTTTCCTCGATAAATGGCTTATCTAACACTGAAATAATTTTCCAGCAATACCTGAGATTAGCACGTTCAAACAAAGAAACACACAAACCTTCCAGCTTTATAATATCAGTATAGATTAACTATAACATTAACTTTACACTACAACCTGGTGCCACCTAGAGGCGAATAATATGTAAAATGGATAACATAAAAACTTTTTGCGAGAAAAAACATAGATGTTTTAATATTTTTGGTGATTTGTTAATGAGTGATCCGAACTTTATATCGGTTATAGCAACATTCATTTATATTGAAATAAAATATAAGATAGTTAATGATTCTAGTCTAGAATAAAAATCAGGAAAATTCGTTAACATTCGTTAGGAGTCAATATCATTAGTTTTCAACAAAATTTTCTAACATTTTACAATATTTATTTTGTTCTTTTGACATGGAAAGTTATGCGCATTTTTCAATCATTCGCTGGTCTAACTGTAAAATTTAAATTTAGTAAAGTTACGGAGTTATACAAATTTAAGAAATTTATCATCCGCTACAGTATACGCTGTAATGAATATTAATTACTTTTTAATGTAATTATCAACTACACTAATATTTCACTCTGATTGATAGCTTGGTTGTCCTATTTTGTAATTTGTATATAATTTTTCAACTTTCCGATATTTGAAAATGTCTGTTTGAAAATTTAATTCTTTATAAACCATCATTGTATATTATTGGGAATCGAAATAATGTGGTATCAACACTGATAACGAAACAGGTCTTTCGTATGATTTCCAAAATGAGACCTCGCGAATATTAAAGAGTAAGTCTGTACGTAGTAGAGCTACGCTTAAGCTATTACTGGTTTCATCATGAATGGGTCGGCTCATTCGGGGTAGTACCAACAGAAAAGCGGCGTGAAGTAACAGTGATTTCATTGTTGCGTTGCGTTTGGTCAGTGAGATCGCCAGAAGCCCATCTCGCTCCTCTTCCCTTTCCTCTCTCCTACTCTCCCTTCCCTATTCTTCCCCAACTCAAGCTGGTAACGCACTTGCGACTCCCCTGGTGATGCAAGTGTCTATGGACGATGGTGATAACTTAACATGAGGTGACCCGCCTGTGGTATTATTTTCCATTCACTTCACTTATGCACAATAAACTAACTATATTACGCAAAATACCACCAAATTTGCAAAATATAGAGTGTAATAACACAAGATTATGAATAAAATATAAAATCCACTACATGACAGACAGACAGAGATCCCGCCAAAAACTCCTTCCTTACTAAGATTAGTAACATTTTCTTAGGTTACTGTGTCAGGTTCTATATTTATCATACTTTTTTGGGACTTTAGTCCCTAAACGCCAGAAAGTGTAAGTTCAAGAACCATGTTAACCTGATTTCGATTATATATTTAATATAGGCTATATTTAATATAAGGTGGATCATTGCGTGCGTGATAGTGTTGTCTTTGTACATACGCTAAAAATAAGTGTGAAGATAAAAAAAGAACAAAATTATACATACAATAAAAAAATAGAACAGATCAAGTCTCTTCTTGTTTCTTTTTTCGACTCGGTTGTTTTGCGAACGTATTTTTGATTTTGAATATGTAACTATTGTTTTGCAATGGAATATAACATCATATATTAAAATTAAATACGGTAAATATAATATATATTAAATAAACTGTTTACAAAAACAACCCTGGATGGAGTACACCTATACGAAGATGTTATGTAAATACATGTATACACAATAATTAGATGGAATTTATACACTCTTCAGGTAAAAAATAAACACGCTTTCGTTTTATTTATCGCGTCAAATTTTTTCGCTGACCGTAAGGTCGAGTTCACACGTTTCCATGTTTTATTCATCGACCTATAAACGGTTCTTTACCTCCTCAGCACACCCTCGTACCGTGAATAATTTTAATTACTTCTGGAACGTTTTACTTTCCATACATGGCCTATTTACTTGCGATTTAAGCATTTATTAATTAAATATTCAATGAGAAAATGCATGCTTTTTTTCTCGAACTGACTACGCTATTGGCCTAGCAAGGCCTTAATAGCTTCACCCGACAACGTAGTAAATACTCATTTTATGGTTTAGAATTAAACTATTATAACAAACTCTTTATAGTACAAATTGATCGAATGACGGCTGACACAATGTAGAGTTGAGGACATTACTCGAATAATTTACCAAAGAGTAAACAAGACAAGGTGAAGCTGTCCTTCACCGGAATACTAAGGCGAGTGCTTAAGGCACTCAACTGATTTTATTTTGGCAACTAGCTCAAGGGTGCACGCCACATCGCGGCTTGGGCTGTTACCTAATTCATGCAATTCACCACCTAACTTTTTTTTTTAACGTGGAGGAATTCCTTCTGCGTACCCACCCTCCCGGGGGAGAGGGTGGGTTATGTCCTACTCGCACGAACTAAAACCCCACGGTGTACCGACAGACCGTGATGTTGGGGCGGCAAGGGATCGTACTAAGCTATTCCCCTTAGATAGCCGCCCCAACGGTCCGCCCGGCGCATGGTGGCCGCCGGGCTCCTACCTATAGAGAGGCAGCTGGGTACACACCACCAAACTGAGCTAACCTAAACTAAGCTACATATTCATACTTATATGAGTTATTGAGATATATATGTGTACCAAGCATACATACCTCAGTAACTCTTACATGTATTTCGTGTAGGATAATTTTTCTAACCTATTTCAGTTCGATAAGGGAATATTAAAACCTTTCCACTTTCATGTGTAAGCATGTGTGCGTGTACGTCTGTGGTGGTGATATATGTAAAAATGCATATGTTTTTTATAAATATCACTATTATTTGAATAAAAATACATTTATACTGAAAGGTTTCAATAAGTACTAGT
This sequence comes from Antheraea mylitta, assembly GCA_014332785.1. Taxonomy (NCBI): domain Eukaryota; kingdom Metazoa; phylum Arthropoda; class Insecta; order Lepidoptera; family Saturniidae; genus Antheraea; species Antheraea mylitta. The sequence continues at coordinate 1,857,555 of JACEII010000064.1, read as the reverse complement.
GCTTTAGTTTAGAGGTTCATCTCTGCTCTCGAGTAGTACTTAGGAGAATAGTGATGCGAGAAACTCGTTCAAAACTGAATTAGACTGTTAAAGCAGCAGTTTTGCTCTAAGCGTGTAATTAATCTGTGGAACTTGCAGGGCTTTTAAGGCGAAAACTGTTTAAATTTCTGTACTCTCGCCCTAATGCAATGAGAATATCTCACTTAGTCACCAAATATTAGAACTGTAGAATTTAATGTAACTTTTTAACATTAGTATAAAAGATATCATACATATATCAATGATAGTGCTCGCACAACGTGTTAAACTGTCTCATTAAAATAAATTGTCATTTCCCATGTCTACTTGGCTTTTAACCTCAAGTTAAATATTATTTTCAAAAACACTAACGGATTACATAAAACAAAAAGGGTAAAATGAAATGGTTTAATAACATGCTTTAAAAAATGAATGGATATAACCTCTCCTAAATACCGTTTTTAAAAAGATGGATACTTAATACTTATACATTTACAAATTTCTCGTCTCTTAACTCTAGTTGAAAAGCTACCATCAAAAGTGCGGTCAAAAACAGAGTGATAAGTCCACAACTGTATATCTCTGTGTATAATACTGTCAAAAGAAATTCAGCGCTCCGCTTATATTCTTTAAATGGTTGATTTTTGTTTGTCGGCATTTCAAGTTATATTATACATTCGATTTTTTTCTATGTCATAGGAGGCAAACGATCTTGTAGGTCACCTGATGTTAAGTGATCACCATCGTCCACAGACTCCAACAACACTAGAGGAGTCGCAAGTGGGAGGTAGGGAGGAAAGGAAGAAGGGGGAGGTGGGCCTACGGCGTTCTCACCGACCGAACAAAATACAATTACGCAAGCACTGTTACTTCCCGTCGTTTTTCTGTGAGAGGGTGGTACTACCCCGAGCAAGCCGACCCATTTATGCTGAAACCAGTTATAGCTTCAGCGTGGCTCTACCACCTACATTACTGGATACAATATTAAATAAGTGAGGTGAAAGTAGCCGTTTTATATAAAGATATTTATTTTATTACAAATGAACATTTACACACTACAACATCTATTTATACGTTTCATCGGATTATCTATTTTGCTCAATAATGTAGTTTGTAGAAAATGTAAGAAGTTAAAGTTATAACGACACCTATCGACTGCTAACATAGTTATTTTTATTTTTCTTTTTCTACCATCTACAAATTTACCATCAATTCCTTTACATGAACCAATGTAAATACTAACTCTAAATAACCGTGCAAAAATATCTTCCACTGAAAATTCCCTGATAAGTACTTAAACGCTTTGACTGGTTTTAATGAATTAAACACACAAAAGCGTTTTGCAGCGCTTAATTTCATTATACAATAGGATTATCTCTTAATGCCAGCTTTTAGATCACGTTCGTGAGTTTATTGTATGTTTATTTTAAAAGTGAATAACTGTACTGTACAATCATCTTTCAATGTTTAATTAATTTATTAATCAACTGCTTCATATAAATGAGATATGTTTCTTAGGGTTGTACAGTTATTTTTTTTTCTGTAGGTAATTTATAGGTTTTAGCAGACGAAGTAGCATGAAATAGTAACGCATAAGTATAGAGGAGGACGGTCTCAACTGCATTTATTCGAAAACACCTCTAGATACTTGCCGACACGTTATCCATTTGAAGGTGGTACGTAATGTGAATAATTACAGAAACCTTAAGACCATAATATGAGGCATTAAAATATCGATAAAAGCCTATGAAAAATTAGAACTTGGGTAATTTTTTATTTTTTATAAATGTTAAAAACTAGCTAGGTCTAATTTTAGCTTCGTCCGCGTGGAATAGTTACTTTGGGCAAAAAATAAATGCTACGGAAGTCCTTAAAAGGAAAAAAAAATCGGTTTTGAAACATTCTTAATTGGTGCTCCGCTCCTATTGGTCTTAGCGTGATGATATATAACCTATAGTCTTCCACGATAATGACTTATCTAACATTCAAATGGGATCAGTAGTAACTGAGATTAGCGCGTTCAACCTACTAAATAAACAAACTCTCCAGCTTTATAATATTAGCATAGATTACTACTATTCTTCTCTCGTACTTAACTCCAGTCGTCATTCAAATTACAATAACTTTTAAAATTTTAAAAACAAAAAATTATGACGTCTGAGTATATGCTTTATGATTTGATATGAGTATATGTTTTTATTGTGAACTCAGTACTTTAGCAGTGATGCGTGGTCATACAAACAGACAGGCATCTGTCTGTCTGTTAGATAGTGCGAATACTGACATTGGATCGTCGAACCCGATTAGGCCTCCCACGGCAGCGGCTCAAGCCTAGGTATCCCTCGGTAGGGAGCCCTTGAGTGCGTTGCTTGCGCGATACGGTGACACAAAAATATACATCACTGCTACAATACTACACGGTTACACCCACACACGTGCACGCCTACACGCTTACACATGAAAGTGGAAGGGTTTACTTTTTTTTCCCTTATCGACCTGAAAAACTCTCAATTTTCCGATAATAAATATATGGAGGAGTTGATGAAGCATGTATGCTTGGTATACATATACGTTTCAATAACTCTTACATATATGAATAGTTAGCAGGTTAGCTAAGATAGGTCGCGATTTTGCATGCAACAGGCAACAGCCAAGCCGAGGTGTGCCGTGCACCCTTGAGCTGGTAGCCAAAATAAAATCGGCTGAGTGCCTTAAGCCCTCGCCTTAGTAGTCCGGTGAAGCTGTTAAGACCTTGCTGAGACAATAGCATAGTCATTTCGAAAAAAAAAATCCTTCCTTCTAATCCTCTCCACTATACATACTAATTCTTTATCCTATAAATATAAAACTACGAAAAGTAAATATGACACAACATGAAAATAATTTCAAATGCATATTACGAAGTTGTCTCAATTTAGGGATTTCAAATCAAACGCCAGCGTTTTATGAGAGAATATGCAAAAATGAATAAAACACGGTATAATGCTGATGATCGCTGAAACCGCTCTCCGTTTCCCGCTAAAACCATTTTTTACTAAATCCAGCTTATCATAAATTAATGAATTAACTCGCATGAGAAACTCGACGAAAATACGGAGTTAAGAGGAACATATTTAAACTTCCGCCTGAAATATTTACTTGTGCATGTCAAAGATATTTTTATTCAATTAACTCGTGAACATGGTTTTGTTTTGTGGGTAATTTATTATGAACTCTCTTTTAATAACCTTTTTATTGAAATTTGTCATAAATACTTAGTCCAGACAATCCTTTGTATGATTGGAAATGATCACTGTACAGTATTATCAATTGTCATTTCTATTTTTTTTAACGGTGGTAGTTTTGACTCTCTTAAGCGTCTTATTGGGGCCTAAATTGGATAAAGTATTTTTGGTGTTGATTTTTTTATTTATTATTACACTCTTATTATTAAATATATTCCGTAGTTTACGCAAAGTACCTGGGCGACCGAGCCAAGCTCGGTTTTTTTAAAAAACACTTTTAAATTAAAAGAAATTGTTTTTTTTTTTAAATATTTTGTTTTAGTCTGCAGACTCTTTTGGTCCGCACCTTTTTTTTGCTTATATGTAGTTTTTTTTTAACGTAAAAATCGTATCCGTGAGCATATATATATATACATTATTATTATTAGTAGTTTATTAAATATTCACTGTTTAATTATTATTAACTTTTTTTTTGTTTTAATGACGTTATTGTTTTTATAGCGCTTGCATTTCCATTCTTTATGGCCATTTTTAGGTTGTAATCCACAATATCCCGTGCCGGAGCGTCCACGGCCCGACGAATGAACCTACTTATCGCGTCGTCAGTCACGTCGGTATAGTAGACACAGGTGTCGGTGTGCCTAGATATTGCCACTATAGCATGTGAAACGCTATCGTGGATTTGTACCCTTCTGCTCTTTGTTTGCAGGATCACCACCGATTTGAAGGTCAGTCCCTGGGATTCATGGACTGAAAAGAAATTGTTAGGTTTGCCTTATAAAATTATTATTTTTTTTTACAAAAAAGAAATATTAATAAATATATCTCTTCTGCTGTCACTCGGATTCGAACTGGGGTTAGACGGATTTTCGAAACATGCGATTGCTTATCTGAACTATATTTATTTTGACAGTGCCGGCGAAATTTTCTTTTATATTCAAACTATATTTTTTCATTACCTGAAAACTCGGTTAAAAAGTTTTCTATGACTAAAATCTAGCTAGATCGATTTATCGTGACCGAAACTACCCACATACTAAATTTCACGGTTACCTATAGATGACACCGTTTTGCGAGATCCTGAATATATACAAATATAAGAATATACAAGAATTGCTCGTTTAAAGGTATTAGATAGATAGATTAGATAAAACTTTAAGCACGCTGCGGTAAGCTAAGACAAAAGTATAGGAATTATGATTATCGCCCTTTTATTCTCAGACTCTAAAGATATACATAAATACGTATACTTAACGGAACGATTATCCTATTATAAATGTAGCGTTTATATTCATATGATTAGTTTTCTCTTTGCTTTGTTTAAATAATATAACGTGAGTAACTGTAATATAGTAAATACTGTACAAAAATCAATTATAAAGACATTCGATCTCTTATTTTGAACAAACACAAGCTATTGATGTGGATCGTTTCGACAAAGTCACAGAACAAAATATTTTTTTATATAGTTTTATTTAGATACCAACATAATAAGGTTTACTAATGCTATTGCAATTTTTTATTTAAATAAATATTTTACAAACGATTAATTTTTATAGCTTTATATTATCTTTAATTAGTTTTGTTTACTAACTTTTAACATAACGCAAATATTTGTTCCAATCACAATTCAACTTCGAATTATCTTCTGTGCACATTGGGAAAGTTTTAAACTGATAAATTGGCCAATTTGTTGAATGACAAACAGACGGGTGAAATATTTGAATTTCCATCTATATTTTTGTGTTTACACTGAATCCGTACATAAATGTTTGTTGCATGTGAAAATACAATCAAATTAAAAGCCTTTTTTATTATAGCTATATCCTATTTACGTGGGTTATTTAGTTAACCTGATTCCATTTTCATTACATTACACGAAATGACTCGGTCACGAAACAAAATCTAGAGGTAATGTCTGGAACTACTCCTTGAGTGTGTGTTATTAGGCTAATGTTTTTACTGTTCCTTAAATGAATGTGTAGTAATTATTTGTTGTTGGTGAACATATTCTTTTATGTAATTTTGTAGGTGGTAGAGGCACGCTGAAGCTGTTACTGGTTCAGCATGAATGGGTCGGCTCGCCCGGTGTAGTATCACCCTCTCACGGAAAACTGACGTCACGTGCTTGCATTGTTTGCGTTTCGCTCGGTCAGCGAGAACGCTGGAGGACCACCTCCCCTTCCCCATCCCTCCCCCAAATACAAGCTGGCAACGCAATCGCGACTCCTCTGGTGTTGCTGGTGTCTATGGGCGGTGGTGATTACTTAACATCAGGTGCTTGCCTGTACCTGTTCGTCTGACTCCTATGATATAAATAAAATGTAATTTGGTTTTTGTTTTAGTCACTAAGATTTAATATCCTTTTGTAGGGACATAGCAAAACATGTACAAATATTAATTTAAAATTGACACTAAGAAGGATCTTACGTCAAATAAATCTGACACTATGGATCTAAGTCAAATAAATCTGACACTATGGATCTTAAGTCAAATAAATCTTTACTAAGTATATAGAATCACAGGAAACATTGCATAAAACCCACGCAACTTAATTACATAATTAATTATAATGAAATTTAGTATACACTTTCTTATTGTACAGAAAAGTATATACGCTAGTTTTAAACTAGAAAAAAATGTAGTCTTACCAAGGGATATACCAAAATTATGTTAACGGTAGTAAAGCACACAACAGAAGTTGGTAAAAATATTTATGTACTCTTTATCAGGTCCGGACCTTAATATTTTTCATTGAAACATAACACGATTTATCTTATAGTAAGTACATCTGAGGACGGATGGGTTTGACTATCAACAAGTGCCGATATATACATAAATCCTGACCGCTGTCGATAAGTAAGCAATCGATAAGTAGCCGAAATTTACGATTTTTTCGTGATTTATTATCGATATTGTCGATACTAAAGGTTTTTTATCCTTTATTTGTTTCCTTGATCTGTTAATATATGGCAATATAATATTAGATAAGTGGTAACACTGTCTCTTCCTGTTGAAATGTGTCAAAGAGTGTTTGTTCATGTATATACGTTGTGGTGTTAATTCAAGAAATAAATAGTTTATTTACAGAATCAAGGCTATCATTCTATGCGCCCTACATTTTCAATAAAAATACTGTAGGTACCCATTCAAACTGTGATATTTCCTTTGAATGTTGAGTACTAAGTAATAACGATATTAAAGGCTTTTAATACTATCTATGTCTGTATGTAATATCAAAATAATTTTTTTTAGTGATTGGGTATGAAAGTACACGCTACTGATAACAAAAATGCAGTTTTTTTAAATTTTTTGTCGATGTGTCTGTCTGTTTGGGTAATCTCCGAACCAACTAGACCGATTTTGACTAGAATTTTATTGGCAGATAGCTGAAATTGCAGCGGGTATATTAGATTAACTATTAACCGCGGCTTCGGCGGCAGTGCTATCTCCAAAACGTTTTGGCCGACTTTTACCGGCAGATAGCGGATGTTAGTTTTTATGTTTACCCGTTATTTTCTATTATCTGTTATCTTATTATGTACCCATAACTTTCTTATAATTTGAGATATATGACGCCATACATATAAGAAAGGTGGGTTGTTCAATGAAATTTTAACATAAGATAGACCGTTTAAAACTTAACTATACTATTCACGACAGATGAAAAAATAAACAGATGTTTCTCTCTTGACGGTGGTGCAACACATTACGTCTGAATCATAGGAAAGGGCGAACCTTCTGATTTATGGAGACAATTTCAAACAATCGCGACCCAGTAATGCGGCATTAGGGGCCACGGACTCTTTATAAAAGCCGGACCACTCTGCTGACCTACAGTTATCTCTAAAAGACACTCATATTTTCCAGCTATATCCGTTAATCCGCTAAAGTGTATGAGAAATTACAATGGACAGAAATATTTTATTTTATAAGTAGCTTATGCTGGCGGCTTGGTTATGTTAATGTGGATTTAATATCGGTAGTAGCATTCTTTTACCTGGATTAAAGATCCTTTCCTGCTTCTTAACAAAGTATAATGCACTTTTAATACATTCATAATGTTGAGTAGCTTATGTGTGAAAACATAAGAAATAAACTCACTTTTATAAAATCAGTTGGGATGAACGTAATTTATATCAGTTATTATAATAAACAAAGGATTAAAAATTTTTTGTATTGTATGCTATTATTAAGATGATCTCATATGTTCATGGATTTGTAGTAAACCCCACTTTCTATTGAGCCGGAAGGCTAAGGGACATGTTTATGGCGGATTTTTGTACGATGAGCATAATTGTCATTCGTAAAGGTTTTAAGGCATAGTAGGCATTAAGGTTCTATATATGTACATAAATTATTTAAATACCATAATAGAATCTGTAATTAGTTAGGAATTAAATGGCTCTATGTTTTTATATTGTAAATAGAAAAATAGAGATGTACGATTGTGTACTCGTTACGCAATAGTGCTGAATAGATTTCCATCAAATTCATTTTTTTTTCTACTCGATCCTTATAAAAAATATGTCAATATCTTTATTTAATATAAAGTTAAGTTATTCAACGTTGTGTATATTCTTGCCTTGGAGAAGTAGAGCAAGCGGTATGATTCGCATACGCAGGACAACGTAACTGAACTCGTGGGTACCAGCTAGTTATTACTAACAATAATCCTTGTCCATAAATAAATTCAGAATAATTAGTAGATTATGCAAGTGTGTCATTGAACTCCAGGCTACAAATGTAAAAAATACTAAGAAAACAAAGATGCTACATATATCTTAAATAGAATGTCTCAAAGTGGAATATCTAAAGTAGAATTACTATCGTCTTATAAAAATACAAACGTAATATACGCAGACACTTGAATAACAAATCGGAAAATATATTATGCGCTACGGACGAGTAGCATCTCGCGCCTGTTATCTTAAGACGTTTTGCCGTATAAAAGAAAGAGATAGAAGTTGTTCTGCTTGCATCGTCTGAGAAAATAAAATGCTTATTTAGGAATTATTTTCATATTATATCCGGATCCTTAGTGATTTCACTAGTGCTATAATGTAAATGGGTCTTGCACGGTAGCTCTTCTCAGTATAGAAAAAATACAATAAAAGATATTGAAGACAAAACGTATAAATTGTGACTTAAAATACGAATATATGTTATTGATTTTTGATGTATCCATTATAATTTATGTATGTTATAGTTTAAACTATGGACTTTCCATTTTACATTTGTGGGTAATATACCGCATATGATTACTATTAAAAACAAGATGCCACACGGATAAGTGCGTAATAAAAACTCGTCCTGGGGCCATTTAGATTAAGCTTACTTTCCGGGAGGTCCGAGTTAATTGACGTGGGTAAACAAAATTTTTAGTTATAATTTCTAGTAGTTTAATTGATTATTATGTTTTTGAGACTGAGATCTTACTATTTTTTTTTAAATCATAGGAGGCAAAAGAACAGGCGGTTCACCTGATGTTAAGTGATCACCGGGGTCTATAGGCACTAGCAACATCAAGAGTGTTACAAGTGCGTTGCCAGCCTGTGTTGGAGGGAAGGCAGGAGGGGGATGGGAGGGGTATGAGGTTAGCCTGCGGTGTTCTCAATAACCAAACGCAACGCAACAATGCAAGCACTGTTACTTCACACTCAGTGAGAGGGTGGTACTACTCTGGGCGAGTCAACCCATTCATGCTGACACCAGTAATAGTTTCAGCATGGCTCTATCACCTACTTTACATTAGTCAATGTAATTTTACCTAACACTATTAGATGGAATATAGAACTATTGTTTACTGTATCCATTCTTTCGAAACCAATAACTTTCATTTTATTTCAGAATCGTGTCCCTTTTAGTTTTATTTGATTTCCATTTGCTCTTCGTTGAACTGCGTCGTACATTCCTTTTTATATCTCCCTATCCTCGTTCTCGCGATATATTAATACGTGATTTGTAGCACGTTGTGAATATTTAATATATTCATTGTTGGTATAAGACAGAGCCGGTATTCTACATTTTATATATTAATAATATTTCTGGAACAACATTTTTTTAATTAAATTTAACATTGGCTTAAATAAGTGCATCCGTTTATTTCGGTATTTCTGTATGCATATATTTACTAAGAAATTTATCCAATAAATTTATTTCTTAATTTAATTTGCTATACGTATTACTGGGATATTTGAATCGTTATCATGCAGTGATATTACAATGAGATATCATTGGTCTCATGAAAATTATTATGAACATCATACGGTTATAGAGATTTTCATATTCTGATAAGTTGGTACACAATGTGTTGTAAGGGAGATAAGTAATTATGGCTCAATGTTAACGGGTCGAACATCGCACCAACAGACGTAGGTTCTAATCTTGCAACGAGTAACAACTTAATGAAAGAAAATAATGTTTAATAAAGATAAATAGAAGGTTTTGTTTTTATTGCCCATCTGGTTAGGTCACACTCAAGTTGAATTTCGGTCGCTATGCGTCTCTGGGGTTGTCAAAAATTGCACTTGATATGTAATTCCCTCTAGGTTCAGGTTGTTTATGATCCTAGACACATTGTCGTTTAACATTCAGAGTCGTTGTAGTCAAAGGTAAAAACTTAAAAAAGAAAAAAATATATATAAAAATTGCCCACTGTGCGTAACATCTTAATGGCAATACGTTTGGTAAAAGTTCCCTGTCAAAAACTTTTACTCATCTCCCACTCAATAATAGATGAACGAAAAAACCTGTTGCTCATATCCACCGACATTTAAGAACGCGGAGATAGACTTTTTCAAGTTTCATAACTTCGGAATGCTACTTGAGACGAGGAAGAATTAAGATAATAACTTCACTCATAAGGTTTAGAATACGTATTAAAGTAAGAAATAGTATTGTATGTATCGCAAAAAAAACTATTGATTCTCGTAACTTTATAAATTGATCCAAAGTAAAGCGAAGAAGTTTATATAATCCTAGCATTCAGTAATGTATATAACCATGAGTTTAATCTTAAAATCCTAGACGAAATACTAAACGAGCTTAAGGGTTTAGTTGGTAGGCTTATCACTACCTTTCGAACCGTGTAACAGCACGATAACGACTTTACACGGCGCTTAGGCCGGAGTATCGAATTTATGAGCATAGCCAGTTTAATGCCAAGTATGTACTAAATTTGTTTGGCATGTGAATCTACATCTATTGGTATTCTATTCTTCGGGTTTTTGTGGGGCTTAAGAGAGAAATCTATACTCTTATTATAAGAAAGTGTATAAAATTGGTATCGAAATAGTGATGGTATGAAGCGATGTTAACTTGTTGATAGCGAGTTGCATCCTAGCAAAGCCTCGAATTCAATAGATTTGTTGGACTGGACTTTTGGTGAAGGTATATATATATATATATATATATATAAATATAGTTATGAAATAAAAGTATGATGTTAGAGAATTTACTGGTTCTCATTTAGTTAGTAATCTCTTCGCGAAAGTTGACAATTTCTCATCGAGCATCGATATTTGTTTCCTAGTATTTATTAGTGAAAACTAGTTATTTTCTGAGGCTTGGCTTGTTAACATTTTGTGTGGCATCTAGGGTTGTCAATATTAGTGAATGTATCTCCGATTCCGATACCCGAAGTTTTCTTTTAAATTACGAGTGTGCCAGAAATGGGGTACTTGCTTGACAATGTAGTATAGATATAGGCTTTCGTCGTAATGAGGGTGGCTTCATTTTTGTGTAGCTTACTTGTTGTGTAATTCCAGCTTCGTTTTGGGTATGAATATTGATTTCAAATTAGATATTGAACTGAATAAAGAGAGTTACGTAATTGTAACCATTACCGGGAAAATAAAACATACTTTACTTCTATTTCTGTCCGCAAGTTTAGCCGTCCATAAAACAGAACACTTTATGCCCTGTACACATTTTTCGCAGGGTGTATGTTATGAGGATAACTGGCTTAGAAAACCTGATTCTCACGGGACGATTAACAAATTTAGTCCTATGATCATCAAGGAATTAATAAAATCAAATAAATAATCCAATATTTTCTTTGGTTATAGTTGGGGGAAGGGGTGGAGCTGACGTTGGGCGAGCTGCGAGCGATGGCGCTGCGGCAGCAGCAACAGATCGATACCCAGCACCAGCTGCTCTGCGCTAAAGAGCAGCGGCTGCGGTACTTGAAACAGCAGGAAGCGAGGCAGCATCAGGTAAACAATAATCTTAACCTTAACCCGTTCGGAGCGGCGTGTTCGTCGGTACATACCTAGGAACTAGTACTACGATATCTATATATGGTAAATACTTAAAAGGTTAATTATTCATGTGTGAAAATATAAGACTTAAATTATACTCTTCGCGAAACGTAGTAGTAGCTACCGAAATTATTATATCTGATAATAGGTTCAAATAAATATAGTTACTATATCTTGTTCTAGTCATTAAATTATGAATGTTAAAATTTTAAGCATATACTATATAAAATGTATGTAATGTGTAATATTCACATTATACATATAATATGACTATAGTAATATTCACGTTATACATTACTAACAGTACCTGGATGACCGAGCCTAGCTCGGTTCTTTTAAAAAAATAATTAAATAAACTGTTACATCAAAAATATATTAAAAAAGATATCTCCTTTTTCGTTGTCACTCAAATTCGAACCGGGGTTAGACGAATTTTCGAAGCAACCACTTTTCATCTGAGCTATTCATGTTTTGACGGCGGCGGCGCAATTTACCTATATATTCTAGCTATATTTCTTAATTGCCTGAAAATGCTTTCTGTGAATTAAATCTAGCCATGTCTATTTATCGTCACCGAAACTACCTACATACTAATTTTCACGGAAATCGCTTCCACTGTTTCCGAGATCCTGAATATATAACAATATAAAATATACAAGAATTGCTCGATTAAAGGTATTAGATAGATAGATTTATTTAAAGTAAACCAATGACGTATATTTATAGTATGATACATTCAGTTGATTTACATAAAATGAAATTACTATACAAATTTAAACCGTTATCCTAATACGTTCTTCACACTTTATTTGCAAAGGTGAAATACGATATCGGAATATCAAATATTCGTTTTGAGGTGACGAAATATCGTTTGACAAGTCTGTTGATAAAATTGGATATTGGGGTAAGAAAATGTATAGACTCTTTTTTCATAAAAAATAAGAATATATTGTAGACGAGAGAATTGTAGACTTCTGTATAATATATACACTTCGAATACTTACCATTTTCGCATAATTAAGCACACGTTAACACTGAAGTCGGTATTTCTATATTTAATATTATAAGCTGAAGAGTTTGTTTGCTTGAACGCGCTAACCTTAGGAACTATTTGCTCATTTATCGAGAATGGCTATAGATATTATATGCCAATGTTTCAAAATGGTTTGAGTTATTTTTTTAGTGTCATATAGTTCATTTATCGAAGAAGGATATATATCATCACGTGAAGACAGTAGGAGCGGAGCACCAATGAAGAATGTTTGAAAATCGTTTTTTCTTCTTTTAAGAGCTTCCGCTGCGTGTTAGCGTCAGCTCAAAATAACTATTACCCGTGGACGAAGTCGCGGGCAGAAGCTAGTATGTTGTAAAAGTAACAATGATTAGGTACTGTTTCTTTTGAGTAATATATGTGTAGTACCTTAAAATGTTACGAAATTATCTTAATCTATATAAGCTAAATTATTTATAAAAATCAATAGTGTTTTTAAAGCGAAAAAGTGAAAGCTGATTAACACCTAATTAGTTTTCATAAAAGTTTTTATTCGTTTTATTGCAACCTATTTGGCACTAGAGTGTATTTTATTGTTAATACGTTTTATATTATATGTACGTACTGTGGATAAAGAAAATAAATATTAAAACGTTTTAAATTAAAGTGTAATAAATTGTATGTTAATGATCCGTGATGGGCCAGAATAGAAAACTGAACAAATTTCAATTTTTTACGGTATTTGTACAGATTGTGCGAGCCATGTAGATGTGAAAAAAAAAATTAATCACACCATATCAAAACTAAAAGCTACAAAATTGAAATTGCATTTTTTTCCCTCCGATACGACCATTCTTAAGGACTAAAACTTTGGATTTCTTTTTCTATCCCTTGATTTATTCCACTAATAAAATACTAAATAATATTATACATTTTTGTTTCGATGGAGGTTACGTTTCTACTTGCTAGTTTATAATGAACGTAGTTGCAATATTTAAATGAAATCATAAATAATAAGTATAGAAAATAGTGATTCATTTAAACCGTATAATTCTGTCAGTTAGTTACAGTTACATAAAATAAATTGACCTATAGTTATAAACTGCGGGTAACCTAACTATTTCAGTGGATTGCAAACCACAGGGAAGTTAATTGAACGTGTAACCAACTTGATATATCTTAACTCGTTCACAAGTTATGTTGAAATAGCATAAAATTTAAAATGTCTTGCAAGCCTTAACATTTTAAGAGTATAATTTGATGTAAAATGTAATAAATTATATAATCTTTTAAACGAGCAATTCTTATATATTGTTATATATTTAGGATCTCGGAAACGACTTCAGCGATTTCAGTGAAACTTAGTATGTAGGTAGTTTCGGGGACGATAAATCGATCTAGGTAGATTTCATTCATAGAAAACTTTTTTATCTGAGTTTTCAGGTAATGAAAAAAATTTAGCTAGAATATAAAGATGAATTTCGCCGCCGCTGTTAAAACAAAAATAGCTCAAAAAGAAATCGGCTGCATAGAAAATCCATATAACCCCAGTTCGAATCCGATTGACAGCAAAAGAGATAACTTTTTTAAATTTGATTTTTTGATAAAAAAAAATGCTAATTTTGTGAGGCAAACCTAACAGTTTATTTTATTTAAAAATATTTTTTTAAAAACCGAGCTGGCTCGGTCGTCCAGGTACTTTCCTTAAAGTATCTAGGATATATGCATCTCATAAATATTGAAATCCTTGAATTAATAAAATAATTAGACTATTCACGAATTGTTTTGTGTAATATTTAATCAAGTCACTACATACAACAAAGTCCTCTGCCACGTTTGTCTGCTTGTTCGCAATAAACTCAAAAACTACTGAACGGATTTTACTGTAGTTTTCACAAATATATAATGTGATTCATCACGATGGTTTAGGTATATGACTTTTTTTTATTATCTGGGCGGGATAACGTCCGCCGCTTCCTCTAGTATATTATATTATGCACTATAAAGTTTCCTATGAAAATTCGTTCATTGTCAAATCAACATTATAAGTTAAAATACTAACTTATATTTTACGGCTTCGTATAATATAGTTTGTATTTTAAGAAATTAAGTTTGCAAACCCTTATCTAAAAGCACATATATGAATATAAAATGCGATATCCTTTACAATTTTTTTTTATGTCGTAGGAGGCAAACTAACAGGCGTATTACCTGATTTTAAGTGATCACCGCCGTTCACAGACACTAGCTATACCAGTCGAGTTGCAAGTGCGTTGCCAGCTTGTGTTTGGGTAAAGTGAGTTGGGATGGGAGGGGGAAGAGGGAGCGGTTCGAGGAAAGGTGGTCCTTCGGTGCTCTCACTGACCGAACGAAAGACAACAATGCAAGCACTGTTACTTCACGTCGGTTTTCTGTGAGAGGGTGGTACTTACTACCCCAGGCGAGCCGACCCATACTGAAACCAGTAATAGCTTCAGCGTGTCTCTACCACCTACAAAATGAAATAAGATATTTTTTTTATAATATAAATGCGGAATAATCGTAAACAAAAACAAAATTGGTCTTCTCATCTATGACAGAAATGAGCATAACAAATTAAAATATTGATTATTAACACACCAATTTCGCATTACGTTATAACATTTGTTCAGCTCTTAATCAACAAACAAAACTGCTATCTATATATGCTATGTATTGGTAGCTTTTGTAAATAAGATCGTTCAATTCTGCCGTTGCAGTTCTGTGTGCCGATGTTGGAAAATGCAATGTATTCTGTACAATATAGTCAAACAGACGATATTTGCATTTGTTATAAATAAATCGCTTCTGTTTGGAAAACTATTTTTATTAGATAAAAGCATTTGTGTTTTGTGGAAACTTAAAGAAGTTGTCTTTTTTTATATATGCTCTATAAAACTGTTGATTTCCGTTGAGCTCAGTTGTTATCGTGTTTCGACACTACGTCAATTGATGTAGGTTTGTCAATTATCTGTCGCTTTCGGTTAAGGAAGATGTCTTGATGAGATAACATGTTAGTAGGGCTATTTCTAAGTTTTTGTACCTACCTTGAAAACTTGTCGTGAGTGTGTTAAGGCAATTGTATTTCATAGTCAGGCTCTAGGTATAACGTATTTATCATCGTGAACTAAATCGTCATCTGACAGTGGATGAGACAGTTTAACGCTAAATCCTATAACTTTACAGTATAAACTATTTTTTTTTTCGAAATGACTACGCTATTGGCCCAGCAAGGTCTTAACAGCTTCACCAAACTATTAAGGCGAGCGCTTAAGGCACTCAGCCGATTTTATTTCGGCAACCAGCTCAAGGGTGCACTGCACATCTCGGCTTGGCTGATGCCTGTTGCATGCAAAATCGCGATCTATCTTAGCTATCCTTGCCAACTATTCATATATGTATGAGTTGTTGAAACGTACCAAGCATACACGCCTCACCAACTCCTCCATATATTTATTATCGGAAAATTGAGAGTTTTTCAGTTCGATAAAGGGAAAAAAGTAAACCCTGCCACTTTCATGTGTAAGCGTGTAGGCGTGCACGTGTGTGGGGGCGATCGTGTGGTGTTGCAGCAGTGATGTATATTTGTGTGTCACCGTATCGCGCAAGCAACGCACTCAAGGCCTCCCTACCGAGGGATCGAACCTAGACTTGAGCCGCTGCCGTGGTAGTATAAACTATAAGAAAGATAAGTACACTGCTATATAGAAGTAATATTAAACGCTGTCTACTTACCTGCGAACAGCACGGCCGTAACCACACGATGTACTCAACATACATTAGTTAATAGAATTCACGCCCCAAAATGATTTACTTCTTAGCCGTTTCAAAAATATAGTTGAGGAATGTTAGTAATTACATCACGATATATTACCATACAGCTCTGTTGTTTATTACTTCAATAATCATGTGTAGTATAAGTGACATTCAATGTAAATTAAAACTTTTAATCTATTAGAGTATTCTTCAGCCACTAAATGAAGTCTGTCTATTCAATAACTAATTGCTTTTGGTCACACAGATAAAAGTTAGGTATGGCTGTGAGTTATATATACAGCACAATAAAGTACATAGATCTCTAGAAAGAAGAATTTATATCGAAAAATTATTTGGAATGTTTTAATGTAATAAATATTCCAATATCAGAAAAAAACTTTTACGGAATTCTTGATTTGGAGTACTTTAAACATACTTTAAAGTTTTATATTCCGTTTCTTAGTAGCTACTGCCTTAGGAGAAATAGACACTTCTCCTTTTAATTAAATTAATAAAGCTTTTACAACGGAGTCATCATTTCTATAGTTAAATTTCAAATATATCTTATAAAATTTAATCTAAATTAAATATAAGAAGAATAAAATTATACATCATAGAACTAGTACTGCCATAAGACCGCTTTCACAGTCTGTTAGTCGGTCTGTAGGCATATGAGAACTCCTAATACGATTCTCGTGCTAATTTATAGTTTAATTGTTAATTTATTTTATAGTGTGTAGTTGTACCGCAATACATTCTGTCAAGAAAATACCGGAAATTGATAATTTCAAAATCCCGCCTGAAGAGTTACATTTCTTTTTGGCGTTAGGTTGGCACACTTGTTCTCCATATTGAAGCGGAGTATGAGCATCATGTATAATTTAATTTATCTATAGTGCCGGTATATGTCAGTTCATCTCAAGCATGTCTCGCGATTTTTCCATAGATAAAATCATCGAACAAAGAGTTTGTATCAAATTTTGCATTGCAGATGGAATCTTGTATGCTGAATCCTTGAAAATGTTGCAAAAAGCTTACGGTGAATCATCTTTACTTACCTTACCTTATCTTCTAACTAATCCCAATCCGAAATAACCACGCCAAAATCTATCAAAACTCAGTCATGTTGACTGTCTTCTTCGATTATCGTGGTGTTGTATACTCGGAATTCTTGTCAAAATGTCAGACGGTAAATAAACAATATTACCTGAGTGTTATACATCCATTGAAAGAGCAAATTCGTCGAAAAAGATCAGAAAGAAAACTCTTGGATTCTGCATCACGACAATACACTAGCGCACAAGGCTATCATTGTGAATGAATTTCTGACCAAAACAATGAATACCATCGAGTAACCTCCGTATTCGCCTGATATGGCTCCGGCTGACTTTTTTCTGTTACCTAAACTGAAAGTGCCACTTCGAGGTACCCGTTTTCAGTCGATAAAAGACATAAAAGAGAATTCATTGCGAAGAGTCAAGACAATTCTGGAAACTGCGTTTTAAAAATGTTTCAGTGATTGGATTATTCGTTAGCTTAGTGTACTGTTTCGTAAGGAGCCTGCTTCGAAGGTGACAAAATAAATTTGGATGAATAATAAACACCCAGTCACTAATTGACCAATTCGCGTTATTTTCTTGACAGAGTAGTATAAAGAGTCGAAAGCAACCATTGTTCGTTCTATAATGTCTAGGAATATTTAAACTACCATAGAAATAGTACTATTTTATTACTTTCTTAGAGTTATAGAATTAACACACAGTGCTCCAGTTTAATTTCGTTGATGTAATGCTATAAAATGTTTATGTTTTCTTAGCTGAAAAGTTATTTTACTAACCGTTTCATTGCCTCCCTTTATGTTTTGGTTATAAGGATCAGTGTATACTATATATATTCTCTGTTACAAGTTACAATTGTTTGAGTTGGGATCTACATTGCAAATAAGACTTAATTAAAGCGTTTATTCGAGTTGTAGTAATCTGGATGTTAAAATGATTATTTATCTTTGATATATAAACATAATACTGTCAGAAAGCAATATTCGTATTAACTTATATACACATACGTATAACCGTAAAAATTGCGAATGTAAATGAGACAGTAATGTTGAAATTATCGTATGAAACTGTTGCATGTGTAATTTTTATAACAATATGAGTTCATATATAAGAAAAATTATCCTTTGCCCACGCCTTCGTTTGATTCTGAAGTGAAACTTCTAATGCGACGGCCAACAAGGTTACGTTAAACGTTTCACGCTACCATGGAGGGGGTATGAAAGCACTGTTGCGTTAAACGTTCAACGCCGTCGGAACTTCATCTCGCCCACCCTCTGCTACACAGGGCGTGCGGGGGGTCAGCATCAGGGTGGCCCCTCTGGCTGAGGCATCACTCGCCTCCCGTAACGACGGAAGGGTCTTCTTTGCGGGGGTGGAGCCGTCTTAGGGCGGCTTGCCCCTATGGTTATCTCATTCCGTCTCATCTGTTCGGTCATCGGTTGTCTCTTTCCCTCGTTGGCTAATTGCGGTCATAATGCGCCCCAACCGGGAACTGTACTTCTGCGGTGGTCTCTCCGCTGGGCTTCATCAGGTTATCTCTAAGATGTTTTAGGGGCGACGGTAGAGCGTCTATTTTCCTCTGCCCTCTTACGTTCTAGGCGTAACATATTTTTCTCGAACTTAGCTTCAATCTTGTGAACTTCGCTCGGGGAAGCAGCCTCTAATTCTTTCCAATAGGCGGTTATGAGGCCTAATGGCGTCTCTGGTCGGGCGTCTTCTTCTAGTGGTTGCTGATTTGTTTGCTTGCGGCCTCTCTTCTTCCTCCTCCTGCTTCTCTTAGGTCCTCTGGTGGGAGGATCGTTGGTGGGAGCCATAAGGCAGGCCGCCGCCGTCTCCTCAACTACCCGCGGGGCCGTTCTGGCTTGCGTGTACCTCCCAGTTGTTGTCCGGGCCACGGTGCCTGCACGGTGGTTTCTGAGTTCGCGCTTAAACACGTGGCATCTCTTGTTGTTTGATGGGTGGGCGCCCCCGCAGTTGGCACAGATCACCGGCTTATCTTTCGGGCGTTCACATTGGCGGGCGGAGTGTGGACCCCGCACCGCACGCAGGCTATCTGCCGATGGCACTGCAGAGAGGAATGCCGAAACTGTTGACAGCGAAAGCACTGCGCTAGCCGGCGTTCTCCCCTCCAGGCTTCAATTCTAATGGCTGGCATGCACATTAGTGTCGTGACGTCATAGATGGCGGGTATTAGCCCGGGCGTCCTCTTGAGTACGGCGTGGTAGATGCACCCGGGTCTACCGCGTCGGCCATTATTTTCTCGGACATATTCGGCCACGAAACCCTCTCGCCGGAGTGCTCCGATGATGTCCTCTGTGAGTATTCCTCTTGGAAGGCCGCGTATTGCAACCTTCAGGCCTTGCTGAGAGGGAGGGGTGTATGTGAATCAGCTAGCCTCCTCTAGCTTTTCTAAGAAATCCAAAGTGATGTGATGCTCTTCTATGTCCTCTGGGATAAATAGCACCCGGTTTCCATAGGCGCGGACGTTAGGGCCGCGCCCCAACTGCTCCGCCAGTCGTGGGAGTAGCCTGACCCAGTCGTGGGAGCTCTCAACCACAATCAGTGGGTAGCGTGGGCCTTTTGCGTCGGGTGATGCAGGCGTTTCGAGTTCATCCGTGGTGGCAGCACTGTCGCGCGGAGGCTGCGGATTAGGGTTCCGCGGGCGCGTGACCGGTTTGGTTAGCGGATCGCGCGCAGGAGGCGCTGCGATCGACGCATAAGAGGGCTGCTCGCAGGCAGCCTTTCGCGGCGGAGCGGAGGCGGGTGCGGGTGCGCGCACCTGCTTCGCTGGGGTTTCGGAAGAAACGCGCGGCAATGTAAGCTGCGCGGGTCTTGGCTTGCAGGCTTTCTTGCGGTGCTCGACCGAGCGGGCTAGTCGGCGCATCGGAGTACGCGGGTGGCGCGAGTTTTCCGCGGGCAGCGCTAGCGATCGCAGCCGCGTCGGTCGCGGAAGGCGATTTGCCCTCAGCTAAAATTAGCTGGGCGAGAGTGAGAATATCACTCTCGTATGCTTCTGTTGCGGCGGACGCGCATCCGGAGTCGGCGTGCGAAGTGCAGGCACGGAGGTGCGGAGTCCAGTGGGCGAAGCGGTGGTCTGAGTTGAGGTGGGGGTGAGGGAGGGGGAATATAAGGAGACAGAGCGAGAGTGAATGCGAGGCACTCGAACGCATACGCGTAGTATACCGTCAATTTCTACCGCTTCCTATTTTCATTTCGACATTACGAAGTTTTACTTCTTCCGCGAGGAGAGACACACTATTTTGTCGTACCCTTTTTGTAGCTATTTCAACGTGTTTATAATACAATTTTATAATGATCGCTTGAATAGTTTATACGTGAAAGCGTAACAAATAAACAAACATACATTCACATATATAATATTAGCTTGGATACTTCGATTTTTTTTTCTCCAATTGACGCTATTGACCCAATAAGATCTTAACAGC